>PVIJ01000793.1:134354-195647 GCA_004024925.1 Scalopus aquaticus
GCGGCAGACCTCTCCTGCCTCGCCCGCTGCTCCCCTCAGCAGTGTGTTTCTGATCTGCCTATTCTGCTCCCCACTCTGTCTCTGGTGAACCCTCTCGCCACCCCGCGCCTCTGGCCTGTACCCCAGCTTGTATACATAAATAAATAAAAATTCTTTAAAAAAGAAAAAGAATCAAAAGTTGATCAGTCTTCTATCCCTTTATTAATGTTACTTTCCCACCACCAGGGCAATTTTTTTTTTAATTTTTTCTTTTTTAAGGTTATTTTTTGCGTACAAGAACTGGGGTGTAGGCCAGAGGTGTGGGGTGATGAGAGGAGTCACCTGAGACAGAGTGGGGCGCGGAACAGACAGATTGACTTGAAATACATTGCTCCAGGGAGCAGTGGATGAGACAGGAGAGGTCTGCTGCACCATGTGGAAAGCTCCCTCGCTGGATATTGAACTTGTACTGCAGTGGCTCTGAATAGCTTCATAGTACTGAGACTTAACCCATTGTGCCACCAGGGAGGCCCTCACCAGGGCAATGTAAAGCAAATGTCAGAAAGATAAACTCTTAATTCAGAAAGAGTTCAGTTTTGAAAAACAGGTGATACGGGTCATTAGTTCAAGGTCCAGATCATTTGTATTCTAAAATTATGTGAGGGTGTAGTGAAATTGAAACTTAAAAAGGAAAAAAATGGAATTATATTTATAATCTTAACAGAATTAATACTAATAGTAGGTCTTTGTATAATTAAAGTTTTTTAATGATTTGACATTTTGGTTAACAAAAACATTTTTAAAAATCTGATATTCATCAACTTGATAGTGACAGTTCTTAGCACTTAAATAACTATGGCTTTATTTTTTTCAACAGTGAATGAATTTCCTGTCCTTAAAGCTGACGGTATCAAATATATTATGATTTTTAGAAACCAAGTAAGTAGCTCTTCATTTATTTTATATGCTGTTAAATCTCAAGAGGTGTGCCAGCTTCTCTGTTCTGTGCAATTAAATTTAACATCCACACTAATCAAGTTAACAATAAACCCTTAGGACTTTATGGTTCTAGACCATGTTTAATTTTCCTCAGTTATCTCAAAAATGTTACTTTATAATGGTTTTATTTAAAATTAGGATTCAAAGATCACACGTTGCTTAAGGTTGATTATGTCCCATACTTCTTAATTTACAACAGAAAGATCCTCCTTCCCCTTTGTTAGGGCTGTTCTTTGCTAGCGAAACCTGTCATTTTCTTGCAGTTTCTCACATTTTACATTTGGTTTACTGTATCCTTGTAGTATGGTTTATCTTGTTTCTCTATTCTCTGCATTTTTGAAAATATAATCTATCTATCCTGGATCCGTTTATATTCCCCTCCAACACAGAGGAAAGCATACTGAACACATTATTTTTACTTTGGTTTTTTTTCATTTAATAAGTCATTTCAAAGTAACATATACAGATATTCCTAAGGTTTTTTTTTATAGCATAGTACGCCGTTTAGTGACTCCTCAATGGTTTACTCAGCCAGTACCCCCACAGATAAATATTCCAGGTGCTTTGTATCTTTCACTGTTTTAAGTAGCACTGCCCTTAATACTGCCTGATGTCTAGCACTTAGTGTTTTGCTGATGTAATTTTGAGATAATTCCTAGAGGTACCATTTCTGGACTAGAGGGTAAGTGCATATGCAATTTTGCTAAATTGATGGTTAGTATTCTTTTTTCCTTCCCTTTTTTTGAAGAGAAAATGAGGCACCGAGAGCTTGAAACACGTTGCTAAGCAATACCTATTAGTGAAAATTACAGTTCTTAAGATTAACGAACTTAGTTTACTTCTCTGTAACATCATCTTATGGTGTGTTCATTTATATGCAAGATTTAAGCATCATAGTTTTATGCTCAGAAAAAAAGAATTTGAAAAATGAAATGTCATGAGCCACTGTACAGGTAGAGCTTTTCGTTCTTCAACTGTGTTAACTTCAGCTGTGACATCTGAGAAAGTACATTTAAAACCAGCAAACCCTTCTTTTCATGTAGTCTTTTACTCATTGTTTGCATCACTGGGTTATTGTATTTTTCAGGTACCAAAAGAGCATCTTTTAGTCTCTATTCCTCTCTTGATTAGTCATCTTCAAGCCGAAAGTATTGTTGTCCATACTTATGCAGCGCATGCTCTTGAGAGACTGTTTACCATGAGAGGGCCTAACAATGCCACTCTGTAAGTATGTGAGTCTAAACAATGGATGTTTTTAAGCTAAGGTTGGGGTCCGTTCTGTACTGGTCAGAAATTATCTCTGAATGTATTCATAATTTCATTAGTAGTTAGGAAAATGAATGCATTCTTTTTCCTCATCACACTATATCTCACTCTCATTACAAAAAGAGTTAAGAGGTAGCATGAAAAAATAGAAACATAATAAAATAGAGAAAATTGAAGCAAAAGAAAGTAACTGGGGTTGGGTTTATAAGCTAATGTATGTCAAGGATCTTGTTAAGGAAACAATTTTTTGTGGAATCTCTTAGCGACCAAGTTACAGGAAAACTTGGTGAGTTCAATTTGCATAGTGTGTCCATGAGATTAAAATAATCACTTCGAAGGCATCTCAGAAGTGGGTCTTCATTGAGGGACTATTTGGTGGTGGCGTTCTTGGCAATGTGGAACAACAGAGTTATTTTCACCTGGCTGTTTTTATAATTTGACACAGCTGAATGAAGTAATTACATAGACTTCAAAAGAGTTGGTCTTCTGGCCTGATTCTTGAATCTGAGTTTTGGGTGTGAGGTGTAAAAACCATTCTAGGTTCTTCAATAAGAACTTGAAGTACAGATACTCTCTGTGGCCAATTTTAAGGGTTGAAAAGACACCCTTTGAAATGAGTCAAACCAGTACCTACCTGTCTTCAGACCCAACATTTATACAGAAAACAGTAGTGAATCTGCTTCATCTGCAGGAAGAATAGGTGACCCAGACCCCTGAGAGTATGAGTTCTCTTCTTTGTGGTGATAGATACGAACCAAGAGCTATATTTACAGGTTCCAATACCTGGTTTTGTTGGTTTGGTCTAAGATGTGCCTTCTTAAGAACTCAGCATGAGCATATATGAAAAATGATTTCCCTAAATTGTCTGCCAATAGTCCATGGTGGGAGATGGCTCCGTTTTATGCTGAGAAGTGTGATACAGTGTTGCCAGGGTATTCCATAGTGACAAGCACAAGAGTTGGCAGTGACTGAAAGCTGTTTTCTTATCTATAGCTTTACAGCTGCAGAAATCGCACCGTTTGTTGAGATTCTGCTAACAAACCTTTTCAAAGCTCTCACACTTCCTGGCTCTTCAGAAAATGAATATATTATGAAAGGTAGGCCATTTCCCTGGTGTACAGACTTAATTGATCTCTAATCTCAGACTGTAAGGATAAACACTTTGAGTTGTACTTCAGGTTACTTAGTCTATGAACCAGATAATTGTTTGCCAAGAATTAGGTAGTTGGAGATATTTTAAATTGGTATTTTCTTTTTTGTTTAGTACTGTTTTCAGAAAATATTTCTTGTCCTAACTTGATAGAGAACGCTTCTTATTAAAGAAAAATGGCAGACTCCTTTTTTCCTTCCCTTAAATTTTTTGAGGGTAAAAATCAGACGTTTATTGATGGCTATGCTGTGCTGTCTTGGTGTGAACACCTTAGTGCCTTCGATAATCTCACACAGATTCTGCCTTCATAGATGTGCTGCCATGGACACTGGCTGCTGTAACCATCTGCCAGGTGTTAACATTAGTGTGTCCTGGGCTGACTTGGACCTAAGGGACAGTTTTAGTCTTAACTTGTACCCCAAGGTCCTAGCATACTGACGCGTAGGAAATGTTTTTCAAAGAAACTGTCCCTGATTTTTTTTTTTTTTTTGGTGGCCTGTGGG
Organism: Scalopus aquaticus; assembly: GCA_004024925.1. Lineage (NCBI taxonomy): Eukaryota > Metazoa > Chordata > Mammalia > Eulipotyphla > Talpidae > Scalopus > Scalopus aquaticus. The sequence continues at coordinate 138,252 of PVIJ01000793.1, forward strand.
GCAGGGCAGTGCACAAATGTGTTCATAGTGTGTGTATCTAGTTGTGTATTTTTATGTGTTTCAGCAGTTAGCTTCTCCCAACAGTGATATGTAATTACTTTTGTTTAATGTCACTTCTGAGAGGCAGCTAACTGGCCTGTCTTCCCCATTACTGTGTTCCTGACTTACTCATGAGTGCCCAGTGTGCAATGCCTTATCCAGGAATACTGCTCTGTGAGTGAATGCCAGGATTCTGTGTCAACCCCGAGGATAATCCACCCTTTAACTCTCTTACCCCAGCTCAGGAAAGGCTTTCTCTAGAAGTAATGTGTAAACTGACAATGAGGGATTAGCTAGTGGAAGGGAGGTTCTTTGGCTCAGATAGAAGCAACATCATGGTAAAGTTGAGGCGAGAGAAGATGACCTTCAGTGCCTGGCACGCGTAGGAATTCTTAAGAAACACCTGTTGTGGAAAACAGCTTCGTACGTTGTTAGCTTAATGGTGTATTGACTCCCGTGACATGTTTTTAGGCATCTTTTTAATGAGCAGTACTTTTGTAATATGGCCCCTCCCAGAGCTTTAGATCTATTTTTAGGTTTTCCTTAGGCTCCTGTTCTCTCCCCCTGGAGCAGGTGATGGGCAGGTGGCGCTTTCTCTCAGCTGGTGGCCGGCTGCTGCACTCAGTTTCCAGTGCCGCTGATTTCTAAAAGTTGAAACACTGCTCCTCCTACCTGCTGCTCTCACCTTCTTCCCCCTCTTTGCCTCTGCAGTTACTTCATTGTTCCCTCTCCCTCCACCCCACCCCTTTTTTTTTTAAACTATTTTAAGCCTTGGGTCTTTCGGATATATTTTCCACCTAAATTTTGTTGCCAATACCTGGTCTAGTTTTAAAAGAAAGGGAAATTTGGATTATTTGTAGATGGAGAGAGCTATCTAGAGTGCTGAGACATCTGTAGAGCACTGGGAGCTAGTGCTTGTGGTCTCCTTCCTAGGACTGGAGTATTTTTTCATACTAGACCTTGCCTGTTATATACAATTTAAGTGTCTTTGCATTTTAGTAAATGAATCAGTGAACTAATCACTGTTTTGTTCTGAAGTTTAAACTGTTTTTGTTGTTTTTATATTTTACAGCTATTATGCGAAGTTTTTCCCTCTTACAAGAAGCCATAATCCCTTACATCCCTACTCTCATCACTCAACTTACCCAGAAGCTTCTAGCTGTTAGTAAGGTAATGACCAGTTTTGTGAGTGCAGTGGCTTTTTAACTCATGCTCCAGACTTTTTTTTTTTTTAAAGATTTATTTGTTTATGCATGTAAGAGTTGGGGTGTAACCAGAGGTATGGGGGTGCGGGGTGAGAGGATTCACCAGACACAGAGTGGGGAGCAGAACAGGCAGAGTGACTGAACTACACTGCAGAGGGAAGCAGCAGATGAGACAGGAGAGGTCTACTGTGCCATATGGGTTAGCTCCCTGGCCAGGGATCAAACTCGTGCTTCAGTGGCTGGGGATAGCTTCTTAGGCTGAGACTTAACCCCTTGCACCACCAGGGAGGCCTTATGCTCCAGACTTTTAGAGTCTTAGAACTCTTTGGCAATAGGCCAGACTTAGGAAACGTTCTAAGCTGTTATTTTACCTATCTGAACTATATAGATGACATTAGATGAAATGTAGTTTCAGAAACTTCAGTACATTTTAATTCTCATTTAAAAATATATTCTTTGGGGCCTCCCCAGTGGTGCGGCAGTTAAGCGCTATGCTGTGGAGCTGTTGGCAGCAGCAACGTGAGTTCGACGCCCAGCCAGGGAGATTCCCACTTGGCAAGGCAGACCTCGCCTGCCTCGCCCACTGCTCCCCTCAGCAGTGTATTTCCATCAATCTGCCTGTTCTGCTCCCCACTTTATCTCTGGTGAACCCTCTTGCCGCCCCATGCCTCTGGCCTGTACCCCAGCTTGTATGCATAAGTAAATAAATCTTTAAAATATATATATATAAATAAATAATCTTTGAAAATTGAGAAAGTGCAGGTGATCTGAAATGTTGTTAGATGGAGCAAAGTGGGCTTTGCACTAAATGGACATAAAAGACCATCAGACATCTATAAAATAATGACTAATGTTCACCCCTCTGATGAAACTTTCAATACTTTGATTTCTCTTTAAATACTAAGTTTTAGAATATGAAAAATCAGTTTAAGGCTGACAAAATCCCCTTTAGATGTTTGTTCCCAGAAGTTACTCCTAAAAGGAGATAAATTCATAGGAAGTACCAGAGGGACATTGAAGAGAGAGATTATTTTTCCTCTGAGTTCTGAGTAAAGATCTTGGACTATTTTGGGCTTTGGGGAACTGAGAAAGATGAAGGATCCTTCTGCCTTCACCCTCTGTATATAAAAACACTCGTCTTTGAGTTTATCAGCATATACGGCAGCCCTCTAAGAAAGACTTTATTTAAAGAGAAATAGGGTTTTGTTGCTTAAAAGAAAGTTGAAAACTGTTGATATGAAGGGCCGTCGCTTGGTAGGCAGGGACATTGAAAGGCGCGGAAGCAAAGGTTTGCCACAAGGCCCACACAAGGCCAGTGGCGGACTAGGACCTGTGTTGTCCTTGACTTGCTCCTCCTTTGTTTGTAGTGATGGCTCTAGGCCGTGTGGGTTTAAGACAAGCTCTGTAGTGCACTGAGCATCGGAGTGGGGTATATTTCCATAGCAGACCTTGCCCTTTGAAGAAAAATTGAAACAGCACTAGCAAATACTGTTTTATCTTCTCATTTTAAAATTCAGTATAAAATTTTAACAAATGGGCAGACTTTTCGCTTTTTCATTTTAAAAAGATGACAACTCAAAATGAGTCTTAAAAGGGTGAGGTGTGGGGGCCTCCCCGGTGGCGCAGCGGTTAAGCGCTGCGCTGTGGAGCTGTCGGCAGCAGCGACGCGAGTTCCACGCCTGGCCGGGCAGATTCCCACATGGCGCGGCAGACCTCTGCTGCCTCGCCCGCTGCTCCCCTCAGCAGTGTATTTCTGATCTGCCTGTTCTGCTCCCCACTCTGTCTCTGGCGAACCCTCTCGCCACCCTGCGCCTCTGGCCTGTACCCCAGCTTAAATAAATAAATCTTAAAAAAAAAAAAGGGGGGGGGTGAGGTGTGTTTATTTTATATTTTTTTATTTTATATTTTTTATGATAGTTAATGTAATCATTTGGATTGTTAGAGTAATTCATTTGTTTAAATTTCAGAACCCGAGCAAACCTCACTTTAATCACTACATGTTTGAAGCCATATGTTTATCTATAAGAATAACTTGCAAAGCTAACCCTGCTGCTGTTGTAAATTTTGAGGAGGCTTTGTTTCTGGTGTTTACTGAAATTTTACAGAATGATGTGCAAGGTAAGTTATTTTCTTTCAAATTCACTATATCTACTAAAGTTACTACAAAGTGTAGCCTAAAAGATAATGTGCTTTTTGTGTCAGAACCTTTCATTCTAAAGCTGGCAACTGTTTTTACTTTGGTCAACAGAATTTATTCCATACGTCTTTCAAGTGATGTCTTTGCTTCTGGAAACACACAAAAATGATATCCCGTCTTCCTATATGGCCTTATTTCCTCATCTCCTTCAGCCAGTCCTTTGGGAAAGAACAGGAAATATCCCTGCTCTAGTGAGGCTTCTTCAAGCATTCTTGGAACGTGGTTCAAATACAATAGCAAGTGCTGCAGCTGACAAAATTGTGAGTCTCATTTTCTAAGGTAGCTGAGAGACAGAAACTAGGGATGATAGATTAAAAGATTTTTTAATAAATGGGAAGTAATCAGTAGAAAACTTAGTATATTTTATTAGAATTAGGTGTCATTTAGTTATTTATCTTATGGTGGAAAATGAAAATTCAAGAGCCAAATAGATTAATTTCAAGTATTTGTGGTAGAATTTTTATCTCTACACTTCAGAAAGAAAAACTAAGGAGAAAATGCTAATTGGGTTGTTAACAGTTACTTTTGGAACATTTAACCCTTGCCTTTTTACCTGATTATTTTTTTATCTCATTTGTTATAGCCTGGGTTATTGGGCGTCTTCCAGAAGCTGATTGCATCCAAAGCCAATGACCATCAAGGTTTTTATCTTCTAAACAGTATAATAGAGCATATGCCTCCGTGAGTATAAATAACAGCCCCACTGTACACTTAATAACGAATTCTGTCAGATATTCAGGAAAATGCTGACTTTATATTGTTGCCTTTATCCTGTTGTTCAGTGAGTCAGTTGACCAATACAGGAAGCAGATCTTCATTCTGCTATTCCAAAGACTTCAGAATTCCAAAACAACAAAGTTTATCAAGAGTAAGTAAAATCATTCCTACAGAAATGAAGTAGCTTTAACTTTTAGACTTTATGATTATATATACATTTTTTATCAAGTCATAAACTATACATGAAGTACTGTATTTTGAAATGTTGTCCCAACACTAGATCATTTTAAGCATACTGTTTCAAAGGTAGGTTTGTCTGGCAAAAGCACTTCGAAAATAATTCTTGGACTCTGGGAGAAATGTACTGGTTAGCAGAGGGAAGGCAGAGAGGAGCGAAGCATGCAGGAGGGGGAGCGGACTGGCCCTGAGCTTCGGGAGTGGCTGCGTGAAGCGTGTGCACGTGCAGCCGTTTGAGCATAGCTATATAAACAATTGGCAAATCAATAAAATTTGCGAAAAAACAAAGGACACTTGTAAGTTTGGCTATCGAAACAACTTCAATAGAAGATTATAAAGGCAGACAAATCTGAGGGGTTGTAAAGACCGCCTGTGTGTATACTCCAAAGGCAGGAATTAGAAGGCACAATGATGCCGAAGCCAGCCACTGGGTTTGAGCAGTTAAGGTGGATTTCACTTGCTACACTAAATCTCTAGAGTGCAACAGGGCAGCACTATTGACATTCTGCCTCTTTTTCAACAGGTTTCTTAGTCTTTATTAATTTGTACTGCATAAAATATGGGGCACTAGCGCTGCAAGAAATATTTGATGGTATACAACCAAAGTAAGTTTTGTTTTATTTTTAAAGCAAAAAATGTGATGCGTTTAAGCACAAACCATTATCTGTTTTATAGATTATTTCGTAATTCTTGGTACGGTAATAGTTAACTTTGTGGTTTTCAAATTTATCTTGAGGTGTTGAGATGTAAAGAAGAAAATTCTGCACACTTCCCCAGTTCCCAGAGTTCCTCAGCCCCCTGGCATTCTGCACAGCTCATGTTCTGTGTTGCTGGTCATTGTGTCTCCAAGAACCTGATTTTGTGAAGGCTAACATAAAGTGATTTTTCAAATGAGAAAAGTTTGGATCAATAAAACTTTGATTTTGACTTTTAATATAGATACGAAGAATGCAATTAGGTAACATTTCCTAGCTAGTAGGTGAAGGAAGGATATAGAATGATAAAGGACAAGTCTTCAGAGAAAAAACCTCAAGTTAGATGTCCGTCTCTGTATTGTATCCAGAAAATTCTAGCTTAACTAAAGTGTAATAGATGAATTAACTAGAAAACTAGTACAAGGAAATAAGCTTCATGCATTGGTCATGAAATCAGCATGATCTTTCTGCAGGACAAAAAAATGAACACGCTAGAGCATTTGAAAGTGCATACTCTTTCATACCACTATTTACAGTTCAAAATATTTTTATTTTTTAAAGTATAAATGGACATCTGTGTCATTTACAACCATGAAAAACTTTACTTCTAGGATGTCTGCAACAAGAGAGGTTACTGACCAAATAAATCACTTAGATATAAGTCATGCAACAAGGAAAATTGGGATGTTTATAACACAGGTATATTAAAAATTAATAACTGCTGGATGGTGAGATGCGGGGGTTACTTTTTTAAATTCTAATTCCCTGAGTTTTAAAATATTTGAGAAATTTTTTGAAAAACAAAAGAAATGGTTGTCAAGATTCTACTCGATGGCAGGCCTAAGTAGCAGTCACGAAAGGTGGCAATTTGCCACAGAGTAGATTTCATGTTTTTGTGGTTACCTTTTTTCCATTTAGTTACACTGTAAGAAGTTACCAAATAAATAGCATCTAACCATTTCATTGTTTAATTATAATAGCAGACATATTTAATATTGAGTAGATTTTTTTGCTTTGATTAATAGAATGTTTGGAATGGTTTTGGAAAAAATCATTATTCCTGAAATTCAGAAAGTATCTGGAAATGTAGAGAAAAAGATTTGTGCAGTTGGCATAACCAAATTACTAACAGAATGTCCTCCGATGATGGACACTGAGTATACCAAGCTATGGTGAGTACGCGCCATCCATTCTAAGGAGTTTTGGAAGTTACAGTGGCCTTCCCTCGTGTATCTTGAAATTAACCAAGCTGTTCTCTCAAGGACCAAGACTTGGGTTCTGATTTCTGCTTTTCCACGGCAACCATCACATCCAAAACATGACTTCTGGCTCCTTACGGGCCTAGAAACATCTTCTTTGATTAACTGTTTGACAGGAAATTCATAGACGTCGTTAGAGGCTGCTGACAGCCCCTTGTGTATTTCATGACACCACCTAACTGGCTTGTGTCTGTAGCGAGGAGGAACTGAGTCCGTAAAGAGCAGATCTTTCACACTTGTGCTCTCTCTCTGGCAGGGCTCTCTTACTTGACCTCTGACTCTTCCTCATTAGAGCTTCACCCACCCTTCCTCTTTCATAGTGCTCTGACTCACCTTGAGGCTTATTTCTTCTACGTTACAGCATTGCGTCTTCTGGGTTTGACTTAAGTCACGTGGCCTTCTGGGCCTGTATAAGACAGCCAACTTGAGAGCTCTGGCCATTGAGTAGTTTTCAAAAGAGAAATTGGGTTGCTGTGGGCCGGAAGAATGGAAGCATGGTTTTTGGGCAGGGATAACAATAATATCCATTCCTACTACTATTTGGGAGTATGTGTCTACAATACTGTTCCTGTGGAGAACTGCTAATTATGCAGTCTGCAAAGTATTTACTTAGACTAGTCTTGCTTTCTTCCACTACAGGACTCCTTTATTACAGTCTCTGATTGGCCTTTTTGAGTTACCTGAAGATGATACAATCCCTGATGAAGAACATTTTATCGACATAGAAGATACGCCAGGATACCAGACTGCCTTCTCCCAGCTGGCATTTGCAGGGAAAAAGGAGCATGATCCCGTGGGTCAGATGGTGAACAACCCCAAAATACACCTGGCACAGTCACTTCACAAATTGTCCACCGCCTGTCCAGGAAGGGTAAGTGTTTTTATCAACAGTCATTAATGGAGCCCTAATTGATGGAAAGGCAGGAGGGTAGCTGTTTTGGTGCTTTGCTCCGTTGGTCAAATTATCCACTGAGGTACAGTTATATAGTTTGACTTCAAAAAAGATGATGGGCCTTTTCCCCCTTTTGATGTGCTACAAAAAGTATTCCCCTCCTGCCCTGTGGTTATAGATTTTAGAGCAAATCTGAGACATTGTTATTCCACCCACATGTAAATTAACCTGTAATTGGTTGACTTTAAAAACACGCATATACTGGCTTTGGGGATCCACTGTCACACCAAAGAGTAGTAACTCCTTATGTGGGTCCATTTTTGAAAGCGTGGAAGCAGTTGTCCCTAGCAGCTATTGGTGATGGACTGGCCTCCCCAGAGCTTCGCAGCTCTCCCCGGGAAGAGGGGGCGTCAGGCTTCCCAGTAGCCGGTGTGTTTCCGGATCTTTTCAGGTTCCATCGATGGTAAGCACCAGCCTCAATGCAGAAGCGCTTCAGTACCTCCAGGGCTACCTGCAGGCGGCCAGCGTGACACTGCTCTGAACTCTGGAACTCGCCTGAGCCCAGGGTGCTTTCTGAGGACATCACACAGACTTCTGAGCACAGCTACGTTAAAACCAAGCAAGTTTTCTTAACTTGTCACAAATTCCGTCTTCTTAAGATTATTAAATGTTGCTTTAAGCTGAACTTTGAGCAAATTAGGTGGTTTGTGTGATCATACATATAAATGGCAACTTCCAGTTTGCAGCTTCAAGGGACAAGTATTAATAGTTTGGTGTAGGACATTTGAGTTCAGCATTTGCACTGTTTGGATAATTTTAAAATTTTGATGGACATTCGACTGTGGAGACTTTTTGTTACTAAATTCTTTTGTTTTGAGACTGTTGCCTTTGTGTTTCTCTTGTTCTTTGTATTTTTTCCCCTTAGCTTTTATTGGAAATGTGTGTGAATCACTTGTATAACTTGCCAAGAAATGCACATAGTTTTAAATCTGTTTATCAGCAATAAAAAGAAGCCCTAAAGTATGTACCTAAGAACATCTTAAGGACAGGTTTTTGATGCTCTAAGAACTTTATAATGAGGAATTTCTTTATAATTTTTTCCCCTCCGTGACTTGACAGAATAGTCATTTCTAAGTAACTCAGATTAGTCTTCTTTTTTTTTTTTTTTTTTTAAAGATTTATCCATTTATACATACAAGCTGCAGTACAGGCCAGAGGCCTGGGGCGGCGAGAGGGCTCACCAGAGGCAGAGTGGGGAGCAGAACAGGCAGATCAGAAACACACTGCTGAGGGGAGCAGCGGGCGAGGCAGGAGAGGTCTGCCCTGCCATGTAGGATTCTACCAGGCTGGGCATCGAACTCACATCGCGAGCTGCCGACAGCTCCACAGCGCAGCACTCAACCACTGCGCCACCAGGGAGGCCCCAGATTAGTCTTCTTAATAACAGAAAAGAATATTAGTACAGGGTAGGGCTGACCAGAATTTCATAGGCCAGTTTTTGAGTGGCAGCGTGGGCATGTGGCCCTGTGTGGTGTGGGCAGAGCGGCTGTGCCTGGTTCCCCTGAGGCTCTAGGAAGCCCAGAGACAGTGTGGGTCTCTGCTGTCACATAGCAGCTTTCTTGTCTGTGGACCAGAGGGTACATGTAACTTTTTGAACCTTGGCATCTTAGAATTCCAAGGGCAAGGAAGAACAAAGGCCGCCTGCACTGACAGCCTCCCTGGGCCTGGAGTTCTGTGGCCTCATTTTTAAGGACTGAAGAAACGGGCTGACTAAACTGCGAGAGGTCTGCTCTGTGTATGTTCAAATGTTGACTGTTTATTCTAACAGACTGATTGCCTGGGCACTTGACGTTTGGTGTTTTCTTCACACTTTTGTAGTGTTGTTGAAGAAAGTTCTAACTCAAGTGTGCATGCATCAACCTAGCTTTTTAGGGTTTTTGTTAATTTTTACATCGTAGCGGAAGCACTGAATTACGGTCATTTGCAGAGGATACTGAGTACTGGGATCCATTTCTAAACGAAATATTTTAACATAGGTTTTAGTAAAGTCTGGATTAGAAAACAGAATTGGTGGTGATGGTTTTTGTTTGGTGTTCAGATGCTCTCTCAGGGTATTCAGCTCTGTTCTTGCTGCAGCAGTGCGTGAGTTCAGTAAAAAGCACAGTAGTTCCTCTCAAACTAGGACGAATGAGCGCAGTGCTTTTGGCATTTTTTCCATCCTTAACTAAAACATTTAAGTAGAAGATGGTCTGGAGTCACAAATATGCTTTCTACAATACTTTCTGGACAGGAAGACTGGAACTTCATTGTCTTCATTGTCTTGCCCTGGGCACTCTTTAAATGCTTTAAACTGAGGTTTCTTACTTCATCATCTGAGATGATAATCTGAAGTTGCTATGGTGAATTTTATTTTTTCGAAGTCTTAGTAACTCTTCCTCCATGGTAACATTCATTCTTTGTGCTGTGAGGAACTGGGCTCACACCTCGGTGTCAGGTCAGTCTGGGGCCGAATGGAGTTAGCCCCACTAACGGGCTGACCAGTACCCTGTCCTCTGGGACAAGGAGACTAACGCCTTGGGGACGGGGGAGGGGGCAGGGCTGGGAGGCAGTTGGTACAGAGCCGCCTGAACACTGCCCTGGCTTCCCAGTGATGTGCCCGCCGTGGGAGGTGGGCAGGCTTTGTAGAGAAGGCGAGACTCACCCCAGGGCACTCTGAGACAAGGCGGGGTGGGGGGGGGGGATGTCGTCGCGAAGGTTGTTCCTCCTGAGAAACTCCCGCCGAACGTCTCTTAAAAACTTGATCAAGTAACTTGTTTCTGACTCTATTTTTTCTTAGAAAAGTATTTAAAAGTCACCCATATTCCTGTTGCCTTGAACATTTTGGTTCATCCCTTACCCCTTAGTTACAAAATCAAGATCATTCTATGTGTACAATTATATATGCTTTAAAAAATACTTTTTGACATATATTTGGTACAAACATTTCCAGTGCTACATAGAACTTATTTTGATATGTCATCAAATATTAATATATAATTATAACAACCGTTGTACATGTGGAGTCTTGTTTTTAAATAACTCTTAAGATGAACAACCGTGTACATTAATCTTCATGTCCTTTTTTTTTTCCCCTGAAAGTGGAAGTACTAGGCCAATTCTGGCTCTGTGTAAAGGTTATGCCAGTTTGTGGAAAACTCCCTGACCCACACTGAATCACTTACTTTCTTTTGATGGGTGAAAATGGCATTTCATTTCTTGTGGGACATAACCATTTTAGCTTGCGCCAGATCTGATAGTACAGCAGGGCTTGTATAACCCAACAGCGAATTTCTACCCTATCCCCACTTACCTCCTGGGAGGCAATAGCTTTCAGCTAGGCCTGCCTTTAGTGTGCTTCATCTTCTTGATCCATCGGCCTTCTTTTAGACTTCTGTTAACTCCCTGCTATGAAAAATAAGAATTTAATTCATACTGCTTTTACCCTGCTAGGTGGTGGTGGTGGTTTTTTTTAGTAATAGTCTCTGCTGCTTTTTATCTCTAGTGGTTCTTATCTTTCTTATCATCAGTTCTGGTCACTGTCTCTAGAATTCTCTGTATTGACAAGGATGCCTCTGCCACTCCAACTTGTCAGCTTTATCCTCATTTTGCACCGTCACTGTCATCCTGTGAGCAGTCCCTCGTTTCCTGTGCCTCAGCTACAGGGCTCTCTGCAGAGGGGAGAGCTGGTAAAACACCCGAGTTGTGTGTTCCACGCTGGGCCCCACAGTGTATGAAGATGACAGGTCTTCACCAGCTCCGACGTCTTGGCTTCTGCTCTCCTCAAAAGAGAATGTTCGTCTGAGTCAGTGGAGTCAAATGGATTAGTTTTTCCTCATACGCCTTCAGTTGCTCAGGCCAGGCCCCACTTTAGCTTGCATCCTTTTTGGCCCCTACCGGTCATCTTTCCTTGGCCTTTATCGGCTTGCTTCTTCATTCTGAGCGTTGCACAGCACTCCTTCCACACTCTCCTGAGGTGCCCTGTAGCTTGCTGGCTCCGTGGGCCAGTGTTTCTCCAGGCAGACGCCAGCGCACCCGGCCAAGCCTCCCTCGGCTCGTGTCCATAGGTCTTTGGTCTGAGACTGACAGGTCCACAGTCCTTACTCGTAAAAACTTAGAAACTTCCCTGGTCACGTAGCTGCGTGGAACTAGGCTTCAAACCCGGGCAGCCCCACTCCCAGAACACAGGGCTCAGGCACCATGTGAGCCAGGGCTTGGCGAGAGCCAGGAAGCCAGTCTTCGGTCCGTAAGGGCGTGGCCGTGAGGCTTTGCTGAGAATGGGGCGTTTCTCGGCGCCAGCGCTCCCCTGTCCGCTCGCCCTCCGTCTGGCCCGGCTCTCGGATGTGCCCTTCTGTTCTGTTTCAGAAACGCCGAGCGTTTGCTTGGGCACCCAGCTCCAGCTTTCTCTCGCTTTTGCTCTTTGTCCAAGAGACTTGATGACCCTGGCGCATGGTTGCAAGGCAAGACTCCCCCTTAAATCCACGCTGGGGTGTTCCCAGTCAGGACTGCTGTTTGGAAGGGTAAAGGAGCATCTTGACCCAACAGGCAGTTTCCACTGCCCTCTCTCTGAGAGCTACACACTGAGTTCTCCACACCCGGCGGTGTGGGAACGGGTTGCGGTGCACGGTCCGCCGCCTCTGGGGACGGCTGTCGCAAACAGCAAGTCACTTACCTATTTCTGGGTTTCCTCCCTTATAAATTGGATGATGTAAGAGAAAAACTTGGCAGCGTGGCAGCCGCTCGCTGCCCATGTGAAAAAGAACCTCCGCTTTCTTACAAGGGGACCCGACGCAAAGGAGACCTACTGGAGAAGTGGGGAGCAAAGTGAGGAGAGTCTCACTTACCTCGCACTGGAAAGACGCCCACTTCCTTGTCAGCAGTCAGGGGTCGGCCTCTGAGGCTAGTGGGAAGACAGCCACGTCGGGCAGGAAGACAGATCCTCACCTGTCTCCGGGGAGGAGCCTGGCACCGGCGGGGTCCTGCCAGGCCACCAGGCTCCTTGGAAGGCTGGACAGTCCCCTCCGGACCGCCTCTGTGTTGACTGTAGATCTCAGGCTGGAGCCTGCTGAGCATCTGGGCCTGTTGGGGAGGCCCGAGCGTCTCAGGGCCAAGCAAGGGCGGGCAACAAACTAAGGTGACCACCACGGAGTGGGCGTTCCGAACCGCTCACCTTGGGACTATCCCACCCTTAAGCGCTGCCCCTTCCCACCACACAGCCACTGTTCCAAGGCTCCCCAGTGCCTGCCGGGGTGCTAGAGCAGCGCCTTCAGGGCCGGGGGCGGCCCAGCCCTGGGCTCTGACAGAGCAGCTTTGGTTATGGAGCTGCCTGAGGGGTCTGAAAGTGGCAAAGCTGCCCTCCATATAGGCCTCAGTAGCATTGCTGGGTAGGACCTGCCCCCAAGGCTTTATCCTGCCTGTCAGTTATGGTCACCAATGTTTCTTACCAGAGAGTGTCATAGCCGTTTTGTGGGCATTGTTGTTTGATTGTGACCGATTCTCAAAGTACCATCAGCGTCATCTAGGGCCTTACTGGAAATGCTCCTGAACCCCAGACCTGCTGCTCCAGAAACTCTGCAAATAGGACCCGGCGACCTAATCACAGCCCCCAGGTGACTCGCTGCTCGCTTTGGTGAGCCGTCGCAGGGAAGGCCAGTCAGAGTGAGTCCGAAAAGCACACACAGGCAAAAACCATGAAGGTGGAGTTTGGGGAACAGTGATCTAAAAATAAAGCTCTGTGGCCTCAGCATGAAGAAGGGATCGCAAAGAAGGGAACTTTACAGCCTTGATTTTGTACAAAAGGGGCAGAGCAAAGACGCCTATGGCAGGAGCCGCAGGCCTCAGCGGCCTCCCCCAGAAACCCACTCCCTCTGACCAGCCCAGACAGGAGCAGGCGCTGCCTGCACGCGCACTCTCGGGAGCCCCGGCCTGCATCCCGGGGAGCAGTCTCCTGGGAACCGGGCAGATTCTGCTCCACCAGCCCCGAGTGGGATTAGAAAAGCAGACGGAGCAACAGATTTTCCAAGCATCTGAGTAGGGAGAACAACAGGCGCACTCACCAGTGTTTACAGCAGTGGACGCTCGGAGAAGCCCCTCACGTGCGTTGTCTTACCCTTCTGAGGCCTGTGCGTGTTTCTTCCAATTTACAGAGAGAAACTGAGGCACAGGGAGGTGAAACATCTGAGGGATCTGTGAGGGCGTGACTGAAGTCGGGGTGCACGCAGCAGCCTGCCTCCCGCCACAGCCGTGCCGCCCTCACGCGGCTGTTCCTGCTCGCCCTGGGCCTCCGAGCAGCTCCAGCTTCGAGTCCTCTGCCAGCCGGCAGCTTGGCCCACTGACAACACAGCAGCTTGGCCCTTCCTGAGGAGATGTGTGTAGGGCCTGTGCCTCACGGCATGGAAGCCTCACCCGCGTAGACTCCACATGCTGCCACGCACGCAGGCCCCCAGGAGCAGTGACAAACATGTCAAACCACCTGGGGTCGTTTGGGTGACACACTGGCCACCAACGAACGCGCCAGGGCCTCACTTGCTGAATGCAGCCAAGACACGCCCAAAGATCAGTGTGGCCCTCGGGTGCGGGAAGTCAGCGTGGCGGCTGGCTTAGCCGCGTGCGCGTCCCACTGACCGCGTCACGGCGTGCGCAGTGCCCCAGCCTTCGGAGAACGCCCAGGTGCAAATCAAGCACGCTCCCGGCAATCCAGGGGGGGAGACACCCCGCGGAGCAGAGTCTGCACAGAAAAGCCAAGACCAGAGACTCGGCCTCCTGGGAGGCCTCTGGCAGCCAGCGCGCCTCCGACGAGGGCAGGCGGTGTTCCCGCAGAGCGGTCTGAAGAAGTGACAAAGGGTTACCTCAGCAACAGACCACACGCTGACACATACCCCCGAGACGCGCCCCACTACTGCAGACTGGGGGAGCCATCAAGGACAGCTGGGGCAGAGGGGCTGTGACCCTCCCTGCCGCTGCATCACACGCCGCCCCCCCGCGCCTCCCATCTCACAGCTCAGCATTTGGAAAAACCTGCACGGAGGGGAAGTGACAGAATTTCTGTTGGACACGTGTGTAAATTGTTCACAATTTACTTTTAAATTGAAAGTTGCCACAACGCAAAGGCTGCTTCGCTGTTGTGCAGGCCTGGTAAGTATTTAAATCAAAGGCGGTTCTGATGAATATTCGTAAAAGAATGTCCAAAGGAAGTATCTTTTAAATACTAAATGTGGATTATTGAGCCCAGCAGTACAAATTTCCCATGTTATGTAGTTTTTGCTAAAGAAAACTGAAATGCCACTTAAGTCACAAAGGCCAATTGGGAAATTGTGTTTTAACACTTAGAGGGCTCACACTTCTACTCCCCACATGAAACACACCGTGTGAGCTCTCCGGGACACATCCCAAGAGCAGCTCTGCCGCTTTCCTGGTCACAGCTCCCATCTGAGTCACCCGCAAGTATTGGCCACTCCTTCCTGCCACTCCAGCAATGCCTAGTGCTTGACAAGGCCGTTCCTGGGGATCTGGACACTCCAAGATTATGTTTCTAAGGACACAGACACTCAAGCCCTTAAATCACAGATGATCGTGACGGAAGTCCCCAAGTAGCACTTCCTGGACGGTCAGCTGCTCCTGAGCTCGACTCCTCTAGAGCAGCAGCGCCCTTACCCACGATGACGTAACAGACCTGAGGGCCAGGTGTCGCCAATGGCATCTGCCCCCGAAAGCCACACGGGCTCGGCTGTGAAGAACCCTAGATTTCGAAATGGCGGTGAAATGGCGGCGTTTTCCACATCGCACTGGCTCAGCAAGCCCTTCAAGCAATGCCACGGCTACAGGAAAAGCACTTTCCTCATGAAATCTGCTTGCAGTAAGACCTTGACAAGCCCTGACACCCCGCTGCCTCACTGGCTGTGGGGTGATAGCGCCCATCCACCCCCAGCCACGGGCACCCTCTCCACCAATGCGCCATGGGCTGGCACCACAGACCTTAGTTTCAGGCCTGCGTCAGCTGCCTCTCCATCTGCTCCCTGCCAGCGGCCTAGAAACCGGGACCACACACATTGTCCCGAGGGCCGAAGTGCCTCGATTTGGCTCAAAGGCCCTTACAGCTCGCGAGCAAACGGTGGGGTAGAAGGGCCAGCCCCAGCTCCCAGGTGGCTTCCCAGGCCCGCCAGGGCGGGCAGGGGCGCTGCAGGCGGAGGCCTCGGCCGAGACAGGGCAGCCACAGGCACGCACAGCACTCGAGGGCGGCCCGGCGGGGCGTCTTCCCCAAGAAGTCAGACGAGTACGAACGTCGAAACCTCTTACCAAACAAACCTGGAAACCTTCGTAATAAAACCCTGAATGGTGAAGGGGGCGCCTACTTCGGGAGTGCCGTCAGTGAGGACCAACCGTGAGACAGCCAGCCGGAAGCTGAGGGTCACTGCCGCGCTGACCCCTGCCTTTCCCATGTCCCCTCGCAGTGCGGAGGGCCGCTGCTGAGCTGAGGCGGGCGGGAGGGAAGCGGGACGAGCAGTGTGTCCCGGACAGATACCTAGAAAGCTGGGGAGGCCAGCAGATCTGGTCTCAACATGGCAGAAAGTACTAGAAACAGAATGAGAGCAGCTTTCTAGAAAGAGCCCAGGAGTGCTGGGGGGTGTTAGTACAAGGACGTAACGCGTAAGTCAGTGTACACACACACACACACACACACACACACACACACCCACCAGCTGTCTGTCGGAACCTACAAACACCAGCTGAGGGGTGAGGCGCGCGCAGACCAAGGGGTGTGGAGCGCCTTGGAGACATGGCTGAATCTAGGGTCGGAGAGGGAAAAGGTCTTTTCCCTGCTATTCCTCCCTGCGGTGCTGGCTTCCTTTCGACCCCTTAGCATTTTCCCATAACCCTCTGCTCACTTTGTTATTCTGACAGTCCAGGCCACAGGTTGGTTTTGTGTGAACCTTTCTGAGTGTCTCTAAAACAAAAGCACCAGCCTGCTTGTGAGCCAGGCTGGGGTGCAGCACCTCACCTTTCTTCCAGGTGTGAGAGCACCTGAGCCGAGTGAAGAGACTCGCAGTTGTCGAGAAGTCTCTCCTCTCCTCTGGGTAACGACGTCAGGTTCGGACGAGCGGCATCTCCCTTCACCCCGGTGCCCACCCTGGCATGCTTCTGTGCCCTCTCAGCTTCCCTCCTTTAGTTACTGCTCAACAGGACCAAGAATTCATTAGTAGCTGTTTATTGATCAATGGTTTCATATAAAGTTATTTCAAATCTCAGAATCTCACCCAGGTGGAATCATAAGCGTTACAAAGTTGTTTTTGTTGTTTGTTCTTTTTTTTTTTTTTTTAATAAAAGGGGGGGAGCAGGTTGGAAGGGGACCAACCTAGCAGTAGTGGCATTTGAGAATAAATTAACAAAAAAAATTTAGTCTTACCATTTATTGGTGACAAACACTAAGTTTTACTTACATTCCATGGGGAGAAAAAATTCCAGCGTAAACAACGAATTGAAGCAGAACTTAACTGGCAAGGCTACTGCGCTTCTACCTGGACCGTACGCAGGGCTGGCGCGCACTTCTGTGCACAGTGAGACAGCGACACAGTTTGAGAGAAACAGGTCAACCTTTCAGTCCTACATGGAGATGGAATCAAGAGTATAAAGCACTCAAGGAAAACCAATCTGCCATTTTATGTGTACTACATGGAGACCATATCCCGTAGTGTAGTGAAAGCTAAGTGTCCCCAAGAGCTGTATGTATATACACAATTACTTCTATAATCTTTAAAACAAAGATCAAAGCTCACTTGTTTAAGTTCTGTTGCATTAACAAAAAGTAAAATAGAAAAGTAACCAACTGATCATTGAAATTTTAAAATTCCTAAATCGTCCAATTTATACAACGGTGGGAGACTTCATCAAGGTTTCTGAGAAGTCCAGGAATCTTTCAGCTACAGCAGGGACACACAATTGCATCACTGAAATGGTCCTGGGTTAGTCCAATGAAGTAAAAATGGATGAGCACAGACACATGGATATGATCTTTGCCAGTTAGATTACTGAAAAACTCAGTCTCAGACAAGTTTCTGAACTGCTATGTAACTAGATATAATCGAGAAACTCTCAAATGAAAATTTGTATAGTGTCATTTCAATCAAAAGAAAATCAGCAAACTAAGAATACGTATCTTTCGGAAGAGAAAGCGGTGGTGCTGGGCTGCGTGGGAGGCGGCGGCCCGGGGAGGCCGCTGGCGCTGAGCAGGGAGCGCTTGATTATCTGGGGCTTTCAGCGCGGGCCGGTCTGAGGCTCTCCAGCACGGGTGTCCAGGGTTTGTCCCAAAATGTTTCATGAGCCAGTTTGGAAAGAGACCATGCTGTTCCCACCGGAAAGAAAAGCCCAAGCCCTGAGGCCCCGGGCACGGCCCCTGGCTCTCCCCAGCGAGCCTCGGCTTCCGGGCAGGTGCCGCCTTCCGCAGCTGCTGCTGTGCGCGGACAAACCTCAGCACGAGGGGCCACGGCCGCCTCCTGCTCCACCTTCGTCACCACCGCTGTCTCCAGTCCTTTACCCAGCATGTCTCTCGGCCCACTGGAGGTATCGGAAATTCCAAATTCTCAAAGCAGTTTCAGGATTTTCAGTATATATGTTGGGACTTTACAATGGTTCCTGGCCAAAAAAGGTTCAGCACCTCCCACACCTTTAAGGAAGAAAAAAAACGAAATGAGCGCACGCTGGGACATCCAGGGCCCAGAGCACGACGCTGGGCGAGGTTTTCCAGGATATAATGTCAAATGGAAAACGCAAGGAGAATTTGTGTGTGCTCTTGCTGGAGGAAAAAGGAAAGAAATCTGATTACATCTGCAAAAAGAAACACGGAAAGATACACAAAAATGTGATCTCGTGGTGGGGGCGGGGGAAGTGGGCAGGATGGGGGCTGCACGAGGCGAGGTTTAGCACCGTGTACCTTTTAAGACAACCGAGTTCTGAACCATGTCAGTGTTACCTATTCTAGATTGAGAGAGAACAGTAGAGCGCGCAGCCCAAACCCAGAAACCTTCCCGGGACAGAAAATGACACAGGTTAAGTGTCTCGCTACTGAGCTGAGCAGTCAGACTGAATTTAATGCAAAAGGGGAGCAGAACGGCCTTCCCATGCAAACCGGGTCACTCACACAGACACTGGTCCGTTTCCTGTTCTTGGCATCTCTGTGCTTTGTTGGTCCAACTCAGACAGTAACTTTAGAATGTTCAATGCAGCCTAGTGGGGATGGAAAGAAAAGTCAAACCTCAGCCCCCATCGGGACGCGGCGCGGGGCGCAGGTGCAGGCCGGGGAGTCTCCTGTCCCTAAGGAACCTTGTGATGTTTGACTTTTCAAGGTCTCATGTTAGACCTTTTGCCTTAAAATACCAATAAAAAAATACCCACGGTCATCTCATTGAATCACCTGTTCATTTTTTTTTATACTAACTCCTAGTATTTTCAAACTGTTAGCCAAAACTAGAAATTTTAAATCCTGCTTTAAAACGAAGACCTAGCGCGCTTCCTCGTTAGGGTACTGTCTTTAGAGACGTTACTCTGACGGGCGCGTTACCTTCCATCTGACCACTAGTTCACTTCATTCCTTGGCTCAGATTCAGTGTTCCCTACGGTAATCTCATCTGAGCAAAACACCAAAGCGAGTGTTCTACGGCTGCCAGAAGTTGGGCCTGCAGCCTGGTTCTGGTAGGAGATGAACTGGGCGCAGTATCTGGGATGTTCCAGGATTCACGCCCACACCCCCGTCAGCACGGGACGGGCTGCTCAAAGCTGTTACATTTTAATAAACATAATGAGAAGCCAATTAAATTAAGCTAAGACAAAGTCTTCGGGGGAAAAAATGCTCAGAAATATGAAATCTAAAATACTGCAGCTGGTCTCAGGCCTGCGGGCAGATCGTGCCCCCCGCCCCAGCGGCAGCGAGAGGCAGCCGGGCCCCGCGCGGAGGGACGTACCATGTCGTGGCAGGACTCCACGTCCTTGCCGATGCCGTGGCTGATCAGCGGCGGCTGAGAGGAGCAATTGATAAGAGACACAAACTCGTTCTTGTTGTTCTTAGGAAAGTCTTTGTATTCAACCTAAGGGGGAAACGGAGGCACGAGTGGGGAAGTGGTGACTGAATGGGGCGCAGGGCCGCAGCTCCGGGCCCAGCAGGCGGCACGTGACCTCTCTCCTGGTCTCAGCCCCACAGGACGGCACCTGCTCCTCCACTATCGCTGGGCTCAGCTAGAGCGAGCTGGCCTGCTGCTGAGGGACACCACGGTCTACAGAGAGCAAATCGGGCCCAGATTCCTGAACCTTCCAGGAACCCAGGTGTCTACTTAAAAACCCCGGTCCAGAAGAAACCACATCACTTCCTACCTGGATGAGAGGGTCAGCACTGTTCTCACTGAAGTCTAAATTCGTAACTACCACTAGATTCGAGGTTGTTGCCGTTGACTTGGATTTTTACATTTTTATTATCAAAGAACAAGAATTTTCTCTTAAAATTTCCACAGCTTCCCCTCCCCACCCTTTCACCAGGCTCCCCTCACTCAACCCCTTAGAAACTTGATTTAAAAAACAAGGCACAGGGCAGGGCCTCCCTGGTGGCGCAACAGGTTAAGCGCAGCACTGTGAGGCTGTCTAGAGCCACTGCAGCACAAGTTCAATCCCCGGCCAGGGAGCTTCCCACAGGGCGCAGCAGACCTCTCCTGCCTCGCCCGCTGCTCCCCTCAGCAGTGTGTTTCTGACGATCTGCCTGTGCTGCTCCCCACTCTGTCTCTGGTGGGTCCTCTCGCCACCCCACACCTATGGCCCGTACCCCGGCTTGTCTGCATAAATAAACCTTTAAAAGAAAACGAGGCCCACAGCTCACTGTCTGAGAAACCCAAAGACGACGACAGCGTTGCGACACCGCGCACCTCTCATGCCGAACAGTTACCTGGAACCCCTGGACTCTGGAGAGATAGTCCAGCTGTTCAGAAGGTCTTGTGAGAGGTCCATGGGGTACGTGGCCTGAAGAGATGTTACTCTTTAAAATGGTCTCGGCTGTGGGCGAGGTGCCCCCATACAACAATTCACGGGCTATCATGGCAGTTACCGTGGCCTTGGCAGGATTCGGAGCTACCCTGGCAAAATCTTTGGTGTGATGTCCTTGACTGACTCCTACGGCCTGGGCGACCTCGGGCACCATGGGAAGAATCCCAGCAGGCAGCTGCTGATGACTGAGATAAGGCATCCTAAACTCATCCTCTTTATTGCCTAGGGGGGGGACACAGACATGTCAACACAAGTGCACAGGCACCGCCAGGAAGACGTGCGCCCCACGCCGGCCCCCTCAGCACACGCAGCAGCGCTGGGTGAGGCTGAACAAGGCCTGCTGACATTTGCTGCAACCCGCAGGCACCAAGAACCACGCAAATCCCAGAACCATTCAGATCAAGACAAGGTTAGCGTCACACTTACTAGTCCCATTTTCATCCCCAGAGCCAGGTTCAAAAAATGTTACTTTTCTTCCATCCCCTGATTTCTTTACTGGTGTCTTTAAAAAAAAAAAAAAAAAGAAGACCATGAGCATCAAACTTGCTTAAAATGAGCGCCGACACTGCCGTACCACTCCACCCAGCACCAACCGCTGAAGTTTCCAGAATGCGGAGAGGCGATGCCATTGGCAGAGGCTGCGCGAAGCTGCCCACCGTCTGCCCAGGCCGCCCGCCGCGGGGAGCACCTGACAGCGCGCTCTGGACTCCCAGGAGCCAGAAGGTGCCAGACGGGCAGAGGCCCACCAAGGTAGACAAAGCAGCTTTTAGACTGGAGCTGAGCAAAAACATTTCCTGGCGTTAATGTCCAATTTTAAAATCGCCAGCAAGGTGCTCTTCCTGCCGGCAGGACGGCCGTGCTGCGGGACTTCGGGGCGACACGCCTGGAGAGCCCGGCTGGGCCCCACACAGCCCGGGCACCGCGACCCTGGGAAACTGCGCGGCCCCGGCCGCGGCCCCTCCTCACGCGCACGGACGGGGAGGCGAGTCAGCCCCGCTGCTCCCCGCCTCTCCCGCCAGGACCGCGCAGTGACCGGAAACAAGGTCAGTCCAAATTTAGCAAACTAAAATTCTCTCTAGCAGATTGTTTGATCTTGTGTTCGAATCACTGAAAGAAGAAAGCACCCCCCACCCAGTCCACACTGCGGTGTGACCTGACTACGACCGCGCTATGGGAGCCGACACACGAGCCTGGCCGGGGCCTGCAGGCGCCCGCTGAGAACACGCCTCGGAGGCGGTGCCCGGCCGCCCAGACAGCCGCCGCCTGCACACGGAGGGCAGCTCGCCCTCCTGCGGAGCGCCCAGACCACAGAGACGCCGAAACAGTAAGGACTTAACCCAGAGCCATGCTTGGGGCTTGGACATGCAAGTCCCCTTCTGACCACCGCAGAATAGGCCAAACGGTAAAACGCTGCTCAGCAGGGCGCTCTATGCCAGGAGGAAGTGTGCCCTGGAAGTGCCAGTCCCCTAGGATGAAGCGCAAGGACAGAGAGCCCCCGGCAGTCACCTTCTCCTCGGACTTGAGGGCCGGCTTGCTGGGCTGGGCCTGCGGGACTTTGAAACCAAGGATCTCCAGCATGTTCTCCGCCGCGTTGCGCTTGGCCACCTTCTTGTTGGTGCCCGCCCCTTCCGCGGTGTGGTTCCCCACCTTCACCTGCGTGGAGAGGTCAGACAGGTGAGCGCACGACGCCCGCGTGAAGGCCAGCATGGCACAGGGGGCCGGGAGCCAGTCGCACAGGCCTGCCGGTCGATTACGCGACAGTCGGGAACTAGGCTGGTTACTGTTAAGGCGACAATTATTAGACACTAAATGATGCACATTTATAATTAAATAAATTATTTTAACGGCGGTGACGAATACTGAGAGCTCAGGGCTCCGAGCACAGCCACACTGCGCAGTTCTCGCGCTTCTGAGCTGCCGTGTCGGCTGTGTCCGTCACCCCAGGGGTCTGCGCACGTCAGCTTGGGGGCAGAGGGGCGCGCGGATGGCCGGGGGGAGTCTCTACACCAAGAAACCTGCAAATACTACGTATCAAGGACTGAGCAACACAAATTAAGTTTCAACGCAGTCAGGTCTGCAGTCGTGACCTATCCCTAGGACAAAAGCTCTCTTCCGGTTTTCGAAAATGACCCGATTTAGCAGGAAGTCACTCACACGGTTTACAAATGAGTGAAGTTCCAACATGTTTCTGTTGTTTTACTTTCCTCTTACTTACAAACACATGCGCCAGCACGCACGCCGGCACCAGACCCACTCGTCAGTGCAAGCGCGCAGCTGTGCCGGCAGGGACCCTGACCTTGATGACACCGCTGCGACAGCACCAGCTGCTCCAGGGCTGGTCACACTGGAGTTCCAGGTGCATGAACTTGATGAGTGTCTTATACGTACACTGTTCCAGGTCCTTCCTACCAGAAGAACTGGTGACCACGCACGCCTGCGTTCGAGTACCGACATCCGACACTCACCCCCCCCACACTGCCTCCCCCCTAAGTGCTGGCTGCTGAGCACTGCACACACACCACAACATGCAAGCCCTTGGTTCCAAGCTGGTCTTGACCACAGGCACAACCCTCCGCCCCACGTCACAGTAGAGGGAACCCCAGCCGGCGGTCCCCTCAGCAGCTGCACTCGCCTTTCCCGCGCTGCCTCCCGGCTGGGCAGGCAGAACACGGCTAAGCGACGCGCTTCACATGCTGTGAGCTGCTCTGCTTAGGTATTCGGCTTTTCACCAAAAAACAGTATCAAATTCAAATCACGATTAAGATGCCCATGTGAGCGACTGTGCAATAAGCTAAGTCCAAGGGAAAACACTGTCCACTCCAATCTAAGAGCCAACTGCGGACTCCAGATTTGACAAAAGGATGGAAAAAGCAGGAATAGCTCCTTTGCTATAATTTATAAAACTTATCTTCTGAAAAGAATATACAATGCCAAAAGACGTCACCCATAATTCCAGCACCCCAACATGCTTCTAAACGGGTACACGATGCCCCAGCAACGGCCCTCAGACACAGCCGCCCTCTGGCGCCCCGGGAGCCGGCGCCGCCACGCGAGCCGACCCACCTGCATGACGAACTCCCGGCGGCGCGGGAGGCCGCGCTCGGTGAGGAGCAGGTACTCCGGCTCCTTGTCCTTTTTCGCTTGCTGGATCTGGGCCAATCTGCTAATTGGGTTCATCCCCTGGCCGTACTCTGGACTACTCTGTCGTGAGAAACAATTGATGTAGAAGTCATGTTAGTCACAAGAAGGCCCTCGCCAGTGGAGAGTTCAAGACATGACAAGAGATTACTTTTATGTTGACCTAATGGCTCAGAAATCAACCAGCTCTTTTTGAAACACTTAAAATATACATGATTTTCTGAGGTCATTTTAAGACCTTAACAAACCAACAACATTTCGTTATGAACAGTCAAGTGTTGTCATGTCTACTTCAAAAATAAATTTCTAACGTGACAATGAATAAAGGAGAAAAACTACAAAACACTACTGCTAAAATTTCTTTTCTTTTTTTTCAAAGATTTATTTATTTACACATATAAGCTGGGGTACAGGCCAGAGGCGTGGGACGGCGAGAGGGCTCACCAGAGACAGAGTGGGGAGCAGAGCAGGCAGATCAGAAATACACTGCTGAGGGGAGCAGCGGGCGAGGCAGGAGAGGTCTGCCGCGCCATGTGGGATTCTCCCCGGCCGGGCGTCAAACTCGCATCGCCGCTGCCGACAGCTCCACAGCGCAGCGCCCAACTGCTGCGCCACCAGGGAGACCCACTATTCCTAAAATTTCAAGTTGTTCCCTGCTTTCTCAACAATGATTCAAAATCCAGTAACCATTAAAAAAAAAAAATACTCAAGCTGAGGCCACATGGGAAGAACTTAATCCCAGTTAATCTGTAGTGGCCACTTTCACAAGTGATTTCCAGGATATCTTAAGCAAAAACAAACAACAAAACCAAACTGCAAAAGCACACTTACTTTTATATATGCATATAGTTTTGTAGAAGGAAAAGTTTGCACCTTGTAGTAAGATGAAACTGTATCAACAATCGTAAGAGGACAGATCCCAGTGTTCGTGAGAGTCTCCAGACTCCTGTCCCCTCTCTCTGAAGTGGGGGCAGTGGGTGGAAGGGGACAAAAGATGACGCCTGTAAAGGGTCTGCCAGGCCTGGCGTGTAGCACCAGCTCCCAACGCCTTTTACCAGAGTCAGCAAACAACCCTCCCGCATCTCAGCTGGGCAACGAAAGCGCCTCATGCCCCAGTCACTCTTGGGTTCTTACCCTGACTATGGACTTTGTTTTCTTTTTCATTCTGGGCTTTACTCGCTCAACTGCAGGCAGGGGCGGTAACTTCTTCAGCTCCTCAAGCACAGCTATAGCAGCGTTCTTCTTTGAAATCTTCTTGCTCTTCCCTTCACCTTCCCCCACAAACTCCCCAACCGACACCCTGGTGACAAAGCTCTTCATGTGGGGGGGGCCGCTCTCCCGGGCCACCTGTTTGAGAGGGAAAGACTGCGTGAAAGCGTGACAGACATTCATTTCCAGCTGTAAGACACACTGGTTAGCACACCACTCCACGGGAAACACGAGCAAAGGGAAAACGAGGACAAGACCGTAAGTGAAGGGGGTGTGAATGTCAGCCAAAGGAAGCAGCAATAGTCCCGGATGTTTTTCTTCCCTTTTTTCTTATCTTTCAAACTTGTTAATGTTCTTGGGTCTAATGACTCCAGAACCGTTAGGCCTGGGTAGGGAGACACTCCTTCCTCCCACCCTTTCTTGAACACTGTCCATCAGAGTTACAGACTGTCCTGTGTTTAGTGGTCCACTGCCCCCACTAGCAAAAAGGAAGCTGGCCCAGAAAAGCCCAGAAATAATCGGAGCACCAAGAGTTCACGCTGAATGTTTGCTCTGAGCCTCCAGTCACAGCTTATTAACACTTTGTGGTCCGCTCACGTATTAGTGCGTGTTTTTGTCACCAGTATCTGGTGGCCGCTCACGTATGAATACGTGTTCATCTAGTCTCCAGTTTTTCACGCCACGGTGGATTTATCTGGAACTATTAGAAGCTATTTCTTTGATCGTACTCAGTCTAGAAGCTTTCCACATTGTTTTGGTGAAAGTGTAAAGTGTTTTATGAGAGATATGACAGTTTTTTTAATATCCAGTAGTTCAGGAGTTGTGTTTTACTGAATGCTTCTATCATTCATGCGGTGGCACAGGAAATGGCCAGCCCAAAGGGCTGGGAAATTTAAAGGGCACCGGCACACCAAGTGTCAAATACTGGCTGCTATACATCTGGAAGAAAGAATGAGACAATTTCTAAGCACTGACAGTGACGTCTAACATATATTAAGTGAAAAGAGGAAACTGCAAAAGAATATACTTTCAGGTGTAAAAAAGGAGGGGTTCATATATGTGTACTTATACACATACACACATGACGACACGTGTTTTTATGGTTATTTTTGCAAAAAAGATATACACGGAGCAAACTAATGAAATCAGTGCCCTACGACCAGTGGCAGGGGTTGGGGGAGATGGGACATGATGACACTTCTGAATGCCTCTTTTTGTGTAGGTTCTTTTTGTATTTTCTGGAACTGTTTAGTGTCTGACATGTTTAAAAAAAATAAGTCAACAAAGGCACTAAAACTGACTCTGAACTCTGATCAAACAAAAAGGTCTAATTATGGAAACTAATAAAAAACCTTTAATGTGAGTTATTTAGCAGAATTACTCATTAAACTCAGCACATCATCTACACAAATGGCAGTTCTAAATTTCTTTAAAGAAGTTCACCACCAGAGGGCGTTTCCACAATCTCCTTCAAATGTGATTTCTTGACAATTCCCTTCCACGGTACATGTTCTTGAACACGGGTTTACAAGTCACATCTTAAAACTTTAAAAGGTGGGGCAAAATCAATCCAGTCCCCAAACCTCACAAAACAAAAAAGTAAAGGGCAATGCCTCACTAAGTCTCCAGAAAGTTCTGAGATTCTCAGGCTGAGCAACAAGCAGTCTGAACAAGCGACAAGTCCGGCCCCAGCAGTCACTTCTCTAACTCTGAGGTAGTGTGGGTAATCAGGCTTTTCCCACTCCTACAATTTGGCAACCCTCTTTCCAATTCTGAAAATTCCCTCCTGTGCCGTACTAACAACTCAGCAGCAAAAGAGAGCACCTCTTACCTTTCCTGGAACAAGTACGGCCCTGGGGAGAACCCTGGCTTCTTAGGGTGAAGTTCACATTTAGTTCCCACCCAACAACAGCCTTCATTCTTCTGTCCCCTATCTCCTTGCTTCCCTCATCTCTGCCCCTGCCAACTGAGAGGAAAAGGCCAGAAGGGATGGAAGGCCCGGTAGGGAGATGCCAGTCCTGCCTCACTTCAAGAGAGGGCAGTGTAAACCCGTGATTCCTGCCACAGCGGGTCAGGGATGGGTATGGGGGCACAGGGGAGCCCTGTGATCGCAGCACAGTGCTGCCCCACTCACGCCCCTTGCAGGCAGGTAAGCACTGGCCCGGGGTAATGCAGAAATCAGCCTCACTGAACTGGTGGATTAACGACAGACTCTGAGGCCTGTTGAGGGTGCCAGCAGGGTAACAGCAAGTGGTATGTATGTTTTGTGAAATCAGGCATGAAACCTGGGGATCACCTATAATTGCAAAAACGCTACAACATTATTTTATAGGACAGTAATCTTTAAAACTGTCCAAAAGAAATCTATGAGTCACCTAATGTTCCAAAACTCAAACTGCATCTACCTAAAGTAACAATGTGAATGTAAATCCCCTGAAGACTAAATACATACTCTTGATAACTTTGAAAGAGCAAAGAGCTGATAAAGAAATCTGCTTTCTGGGCCTCCCTGGTGGCACAGCGGTTAAGCGCTGTGCTGTGGAGCTGTCGAGTTCGACGCCAGGTCGGGGAGATTCCCACATGGCGCGGCAGACCTCTCCTGCCTCACCGGCTGCTCCCCTCAGCAGTGTATTTCCCTCTATTTGCCTGTTCTGCTCCCCGCTCTGTCTCTGGTGAACCCTCTCGCTGCCCCACGCCTCTGACCTGACCCCAACTTGTATGCATAAATAAATAAATGAATCTTTAAAAAAAGAAATGAAATCTGCTTTCTGTATGAAACCAACATGGAAATTCAATCAAACATGGAAATCAAAAGACTCTGATAAGAATTTTCCAAGTGTCAGCCATTAAGGGAAACTTTAAAGATCCTCCCCTCCCAGCCGATCACATCATTAAAGGAAACAGACCCGATGCACCCCGCTTTCCACCCTGAACAGCCTGTTGACCACTGTTCTGAGACTCTCATGTTTCCGACAAGACAGGAAGTTAGTGACAGTGAAAGGGGGCAGGGGAGAGTAGACAATGACAAAACCTACCCTTTTAACAATTACCTAACAAGATTTTTAGGGACCACTTGAGAAGACTCTTAATACTTCGGGGGAAACAATGCCTTTGAGATATGAATGTAATAAAAACAAAGAGCCTCCAGGAGACAACACATGTGAACTTCAGCACAACATTCTCGGACTATGTTAGGAAACGTGACCATGCGCGGACACCAGCGACCCAGGGCTGCCCCGGGCCAACGACTCCTAGAAGAAAATACAAATCGTTCTGCTAAATACAAAGCCTGAATCTTAAATTTGGAGATTTCATTATGTGAATGCTATTCTACTATTATTTAAGAGAAAAAACCCCTAGGACAAATGCCAACAGTACTTTGTCACGCAGAGTTCTACACGTGAAATGAGCTCACCTCGAAATTCACAGGCAAGTTCCGTTTTAGCGCAATCTCAAACACTTGACTTATTTCAGATTTGTTGAGATTTTCCTCTTCTGATTCTCTTCCATTCACCTAAAGGGAGAATCATTGTATAAGAGTTAACACTCATGAAAGCCATCAATATCCCAGCTGTGACCGCAAACCCAAAAGCACTTGACCCTGGTTCTGTGGGTAGAGCACTAACCCTGAGCATGAATCCACATACACCACTGCTTGTCCATGAATTCAAAAGGTTTAACAAATAAGTGTCCTATCATATCAGGCTTGGGTCAGTTTGAACCTCATAAATCTACCACCGACAACCACACAGAACCGACTTCTGGGTGCAAGGCAGCCTGATTCTACTGCGGAGCGGCACGCTGCCGCCAGGCGGGGAGCTCCCCAGGACCGCCGGCTGTGCATTTGCTTCCGTGGACTCCAGATCTACACCACTTTAATATTTTAAGAACGTGTCATTAAAAGGAACAGAATTCTAAGTTTTTTGTTTCAAAACACAAATACAATCCAGAATCTCACTCTACAAGAGTCAGTTTAGGCCACACACACTCCCAGGGTCCCTCCCTTCCAATCGGCTTTTCTTCCTCAGTCTTATTTTCAAAACTCTTTGCATAACATTTCTGGCAGTTTGTTCACTTAAACACTCCTTCTGTTGTTCAAATCCTAAGCAGGGAGAGGGCCTGTCTTTTTGTAAGTGAATCCTTAAGATCAAAAAGCTTCAAGCAAGGTGTTTTTAGGAGACTGGGGCTTGAGAGGTTTGGTACGGAATTTTTAAAATAAATTTTAAACTAAAATACACACACACACACACATACATACACATAACTTTAAAAAGTGTGTTAAAAGAAACGATGCTGAGAAAACCAGATATCCACAGGCAAAAAAATGAAGTTGGACCCTCACCCTCACACCATATCCAAAATTTAACTTCAAATGGATTAGAGACCTAAAGGTAAGGCTTAAAACTAAAACTCTAGAAAAAAGTATCAGGGAAAAGCTTCATGGCATTGGATTTGGCACTGATTTCTTGATACAACAAAAACACAGGCAACTCAAGAAAAAAATACACTGGATTTCAAAATTAAAAATTTTGTGCACGGGCCTCCCTGGTGGCGCAGTGGTTAAGTGCTGCACTGTGGAGCTGGCGGCAGCGGTGATGCGAGTTCGACACCCGGCCGGGGAGACTCCCATATGGCGCAGCAGACCTCTCCTGCCTCGCCCGCTGCTCCCCTCAGCAGTGTATTTCCGTCCATCTGCCTGTTCTGCTCCCCACTCTGTCTCTGGTGAACCCTCTCACTGCCCCATGCCTCTGGCCTGTACTCCAGTTTGTATGCATAAATAAATTTAAAAAAAAAAAAAAGGAATGGGATTATTAACACCTTAAAAAAAAAAAAAAAAGAACACAAACAGATCACACTATCCAAACAATAAAAGCCCTAGGCTGGGTTCCCCCCCACTCAAAAGCTACAGCCCTTTCATGCTCTGTGCACAGACTTCCACAACTACTCCTGCAGAAAAGCTTCCACTTATTTAACCATTTCCCTGAAGTGGACATTGGCTCGCGAGTGTTCTCTGCTGCCCACCCTTTAATGATAACCACTTTGTTCTTAACAGCTCAGACACTGAATAAAAGTCTTCATTATGACTACAAGTCTGAGATTTTTTTTTAAGGATTTATTTACTTATGCATACAAGCTGGGGTACAGTCCAGAGGCGTGGGGCGGCGAGAGGGTTCACCAGAGACAAAGCGGGGAGCAGAACAGGCAGATCAGGAATACATTGCTGAGGGGAGCAGCGGGCGAGGCAGAAGAGGTCTGCCACACCATGTGGGATTCTCCCTGGATGGGCGTCGAACTCGCATGGCGCGCGCTGCCGACAGCTTCATGGTGCAGAGCTCAACCACTGCGAGGCCCCGAGATATTTTTTTTTTGAGGCTTCCCCAACTTGGGACAAGCTACTCCCTCTGCTGGGAATGCACTTTCCCTTGCTCTTTCACTTATCCTTAGTCTCAGTTGAAATCCCTCTTCCTCAGAAGGGACTCTGAAACACCACTCTTACTCCAGAGCAACGGAGTCACCTTACACTCTCATCACACTTGTCCATCATTCATCACTTGCTGTACTTTTTGCTGATACTCATGCTAATTACCTGTCAGCTCCATTCAACTGGGGTGGGGGCAGTGCCACTATCTTCATTCATGCCTGTCATCAAAGGACCACACTATACCTGCCTTTAAAAGAAGCTGGCTTCACTGGCTATGTTCAAGAGAAATGGAATTGGTCCACCAAACAAGCACATGCTCTACAAATGTCAACAACCAAGCAGACAATTTGTTTAAAATGATAATTTGCAGTAACAGCATGCCATGGGCAAACAGGCTGGTCATGCCACACTAGCAGAGATGTAAAACGGTACCACATTTCTGGCGGACAACTAGGCCATCTGGAGACTCACGCAATTCCACGCTAGGATTGTGGTTCGAAAGGACAACCAGGGACACACACAAAGATTGAACAGTGTTCTTCACTATGGATTTTACAACCAGAAAAACTGCTAACCACCTTGGTAACCAAACCTTTGTTGTTGAAAAAACAAACTTGTATGTTCACACAATGGACCACTGAGCAGTCACTAAAAAGATGCACATTCAACCGGAGTCCACGAGCTGTTAGTAAATGACCTGACAGCATATTCACAGTAAATACCCCAGTGGAAAAGGTGGTTACAGTGCAGTATCATCCCATCTTCATGGACTAGATTTTTTTTATATACTAAAATTCACCAAATTGTTTACGATGATTATCTACAAGTGGCAAATCTAGGCATTTTTTTAATTAAAAAATTTTTATTGCTCACTTGTGTTACTTATGAATGAGTTATCTTATAGACATGTCTTGTTGACCCCCTACTACCCAGCCACCAGGAGTGGTAAATCAGGGGGGTGGCTAGTTCAGGCAGGAGGCCAAGTATTTCATTTATTACTTCAAAGAAAAAGTCTTGTCCTAGTTAATGATTCTCATCGTCGAGGTACGGTGAAGGCCAGCCTCTGAATCATTTGTGAAGGCGCTGTCTCCACTTCAAACTATACCCAACTAGAAAGGAGGCAAAGAGGAAGAAAGAAGGAGCCCATGAAAAAGCAGCCTGACAGAGCACTTCTGCCACAACCGCTGCTCCTTCCTGCACTGGACCTTTTCAGCAATATTGCGACTACTTCCAAGGAGGACCCAAAGGGGGAAAACTGCCTGGGATGCACAGATAAGACCCAGGCCCTGAGATTCCCAGACATTAACCATGCTTTAGAATTAATCTAAGAGGTTAATAAGAAAGGAAAAAAAGCAAAAGCCAAATTCCTGGGTCTAGACCTAGACCTACCCATGTTAGAATTGTGTGGGCTGGGCGAAGGAATTTTCTTTTTCTTTCTTTTACTGTTTTTTATATCTTTCACATTTTGCACTCCCCTTGGGTAACCCACCACCATTTCACCTGTGACCCAGCACCATGTTCCCTTGTGTCCCCTCCCCTTCCCTCGTTGAGTGTCTCTCTCTTCTTTGTTTCCCCTATATTCCTGTTATAAGTCAAACCATTTGATATTTCTCTCTTTCTGGCTTATTTCACTGAGCATGATCCCTTCTAGTTCCAGCCATGTCGCTGCGAATTGCATGTGTTTCTCTTTTTTGAATGCTGAATAGTATTCCATGGTGTATATGTACCACATCTTCTTGATCCAGTCATCTATTTTTGGGCATCTGGGTTGCTTCCATACCTTAGCTACTGTAAACAGTGCCGCAATAAACACACGTGTGCATATGTCCTTTTGGATTAGTGTTTTTGTGTCCTTTGGGTAGATTCCCAAAAGTGGTATTGCTAGGGAAGGAATTTTCTTGATTTCTTCAGCATCACTTCAGAAATGACATGTCAGTCAGTGCTGAGTGACAGTTTGAACTGCTGCCCAGAAGGAGCCAAGAAATACTTACTCCAGCAATTAGCACCAGAATCAAATAAAAAATGAAAAGCCTCCAGCGTGACTCAGATTATACTACCTTCAGTATTTTAACACATCTCACCAATGAGCAGCTCATGTCTTTAATTTCAATAAATCCTCCTCTAAGTGACACACCATTCTCTCTTATGTGGTCCTTAGTGGACCCTGGAAACAGATCATCTGTATTAGAAGGTGTAATTGCAATGAAGCTAGAAGCCAATGACGGAAGAGAAACAAGCCCTTCTGCCTGGCCAGGAACCCACACAGCACCATCCTGAGCTGGGTCTCCCTGGAGGGCAGCTGGACACAACCGCCTCAGAAAACGCCCTGCCAGTGGAGCACTTGGGTTTGTGCCTCTCCCCACACACACAGCCCAGTGACCCCAAGATGGAGCTTGTGTCTAAGATATTACCTTTGTGAACTTGTTTCTTGAGGAGGAAAAGTCAAATGCTACCTGGAGGAATTTTCAGGTGGGGTTTCCTGCTGTGATTAAACAGAATCATGAATTCCCAATGTTTCTCTTCAGGGGGCTTCTTCTGAACCTGTGATGTTTAGACTCTGCCTTACCAGAGAGATCCACAAATGCTTTGGCCCTCAATGGCATGGACTAACCGCTTTCCTAAGATGCAAACCCCTATTTAGTTACATGGAGCTAAAATTCTTTCCCTATCACAGTAGTCTTAAAACATAGCCCCCAATGCTTTTATACTCGTCACATCCAAACACTCTGAATGGACTAAAGCCCCTGAACTGTACACATAAGCTGGTGTTATTCATGTTATGTGAATTTTGTCTCAATAAAAAAAAAGGTTCAACATCTCCTCCTTTTGAATCCCAGCTCTGTGGCTGCGGGACCTAGAGAACATGGCAGAAGTGATGTGCCTGTGCTGGTGTCTGAGCCCAGGCCTTAAGAAACTGGCAGTTGTTTACACTTCCAGTCTTCTACGACGCTCACCCCTGGACAGGGTCACCACACTGTGGGGACGGTGGTCAGCAGCCTTTGCACAGGTGAGCTCTGCACAGGCCAGAGCCCCCACTTAGTTCCCTGCTGACAGCCGGCACCAACTTACTACCAGCCATGTGAGGGAACCACCTTGAAAGTGGATCCTCCAGGCCCTTCACAGCTGCCTCAGTTACGTGGCGCGGGAACAAGCTCTCCTGCCAAATCCTGCCTAAACTGCAGGCTGGTGAGCAAACAAAAATGTCCCTGGGCGTTTAAGCCACTGAGTTTTGTGATGGTTTATTATGCAGAGACAGAAATTGGCACTTCAGTATAATAAGAACAGTTGGTGAAAATGGTGTCAGAAAATTCTCTAACCTAGAGACATAAATCACAGTAGATTCTGACAACATCATCTTTAGCACTTAAGAAATTATCCACGCATGCTCTTTACAACTCAACCTTGCATCACAATCTTTGTAGCATGTTCACGCAAAGCTACGCCACAGAATGAAAAAGCTGGTGTCTGATTTTCTTGCTCAGACATCTTTTTAAAAGGGAGGAGGGAAAGACAAGAAAGCTACAGGATACAAAATCTTCAAAGCTATCAAATAACAAAGATTATCGACAGCATATTCTTCGGGGGGAAAAACCAAACGTGGGTTTGAGCTACGCCCCCGCGGGCCGGCTCACCGGCCATCCTCACCTCCGGCCTTTCCGGCGGGGGCTCACTCTGCAGGATCCTCAGGGCCTTTGCAGCTGCATCATGCTTCGCAGCCTGCCTCGTCTTCCCCTTCCCGTTAAACTGCTGTCCTCCCACAGAGAGTTCAACTTGATAAAGTAAAGGTGGTACTGGAAATGGGTAAAAGTACCTAAAAATAAAAGGGGGTTAGGAAACTTATGATCAAAATTGATAAAACACACGTACAGTCTCTGGCAAATTCCAGGTATTACCTTCATCACGGTTCTTTATCACATTAGAGTCTGTTTGCCAAAAATAACTACTCATCAATATATTCAGAGATTTCCTATACTCACACTGGATTAGAATTACCACAGTATGCACTACTACTGTTCAGCAACTTAAACTTAGGTTGCATAAAACAAAATGATTCACAAATTACACAAATTCAATTTACAATGCTAATTTAGGTTCACAAAATCTAAAATGGGTTAGGCTTTGACTGAGACAGAAACTTAACTTGCTCTCCGTTCACATTATCTGAACTTGATTCACACATGCATGTCTCCAAAAAGACTGAAAATTTTTAAGCAGAAGTCATTTAGAAAGGGCCTTCACTTCTGGAAATTTCAACAATCTATAGCCTGGCAGAGCCTGGTTTCTTACATTCCAGAGGCTATATTTTTATTTTTTTTAAAGATTTATTAATTTATACATACAAGCTGGGGGTACAGGCCAGAGGCGTGGGGCGGAGAGAGGGCTCACCAGAGACAGAGTGGGGAGCAGAACAGGCAGATCAGAAACACACTGCTGAGGGGAGCAGTGGGTGAGGCAGGAGAGGTCTGCCGCGCCATGTGGGATTCTCCCCGGCTGGGCATAGAACTCACATAGCACACTGCCGACAGCTCCATAGCGCAGCGCTCAACCACTGCACCACGAGGGAGGCCCCAGAGGCTATATTTTTAAAACAGATTTGCCCCTACTACCCCCCCCTTCAAAGGCAGGGAATGAAGATTTCCATTTTGATGATCCATCTCCATACTAATGTCTTATGACAGCCAACCCAAGGTTTTAATGCTTGGCATTTTCAGATTTCAATTAATATTTTACTGCTCCTGTACTCCAAAGCTATTTACAAAAGCACCTAAGTTCAAAAGTCAAAAAGTACCCAATCAACAATAATTAAGATAAATATGAATGCTGAAAATAATTACTGCAGAATCACGTTCAAATACGACTCCATCACACAAAGCCATTACAAGATGACCTTTAGCCAGACTGCTGGGGGCAGCACAAGCCATACTGCTGGCAAGGAACGTGCGCAGGCCCTTTCCAATCATGGGAGTTAAAAGACCATCAAGACAAAGCATAAGTAAGACTGACGTCAACATTTAGCAGTTTCAAAGAAAATCAAATTACTTTCCATTCCATAATCTAGAAATTTTAGTCTATGTAAGAGATCACATATATTTTCAGCATTTTTCAAAACAAAGACATACCTTGGTGGATAAGCACCTCCTCTCATGTTGTAGTTATAGGTGGACTGCATCCGGGAGTAAGGGTCAACAGGTTTATACATTGGTTTTTTCCCAAGTTTCATGCACAGTGCATTTAGCTCTACAGTAGGAGTTACGCTTTCTGCAACACAGAATAAACACAAAGAACTGTTTTCTTTCTAACATGTCAACAATGGTCACTAGAATAAAAAGTAGCATGCTTTCTACTAATGGATTCATGATGCATTTCATGAAATGGTCTAAGTGCTTCACTGCTAAGTACATGAGGAAATCCAAGAATCTGCTGCGATTTCTAGTTATTAATACACAGTCAACAGCACAGAATACACTCTAAAAACTATTAGGAGCAACAAATTAACACAAGATGTTATTGGTGAATGAGTGAAAGCCACACCTTCCAGCTGTCAGAATTTTCAATACATATCAAATTCTATGATTATAAAAATCACATGGACGTCCCAAATCATTTATTGCTTGGGAAAAGTTAGCCAATATAACTTTGATTGTACTGACTTACTGGGTTATTGGCTTACACTTAGAAGTATGTCTGTACACACTATTTCATACAACAAGGCATTTATTAAGTACTAACTGGATGCAAAGCACTGTGCTAAAAAGCTTGAGGGACACAATTCTTGCCCAGAGAAGTTGAAAGAACACAAAACACACTCAAAGAACCACAACACAACAGGACGTGTGCCGTACGAGAGCAGCAGACCAATGGGCAGACACATAGATCCTGTCTGGAGAAGTCAGAGAAGGCCCACAAAATACTGAGATATTTCCAGTCTTGATATTTGTACGGGAGTTTGATCTGTGGTAATACTTATGAGGAAAATGAGTTTTGTGTCCATACGTAACAGGAGCACGTATATCTTAGGTTGTTATCTCAAAACTATCAACTTTAGAAAATGGCATGCTATTCATTTTCTTTTTTCTTCTCAATCTAACTCATAAACCTTTTAAAGATCATTTTTAAAAAACCAGCCTGGAAAGATTAGAGTCAGTGCACAATCACATTTTAAAACAACACTTTCACATCAAACACAGAATAACACTAGCAATGGCAAAGTTCAATTTAAATGCACACAAAAATGACTTTAAAATGCCTCTTCAGGATGTGTATAGAGGATGTGTATAAAAAATACTTGATTTTGTACTATAACCAGTTCAACTAAATTTGGCACATGAATCAAATTTATAAGAATAACTCTGGGTGTAAAATCAGGGTCACATGAGTAACCAATTTCTCTCCTGCTAGCATCAGAATTATATTTTTTACATAATTTATGTAGTTGCATTTTAAGTATAACCTGAATCATTTTCAGAGCATCTCTGACCCATAAAATTTATCTGTAAGTAGATAGTGAATTTGAAGAAATACTGCAATCAAATCAAAAGCAACAAAAGATGTGACCAAATTCTTCCCGGACTCACTCCTGCACACAGAAGGTCTGAGACGACCCCTGCCACGCCCGCCAGGTCAGTGGTTCCCAACCTTTCACCAGACACTCTTCTTTACTGCACTCTCCCCTCTTGGGCCCCTTGTTTGAAGGGATATTAACTACTGATTTGAACCGACAATCAAGATTTCAGATCAACATGTTATAATTGATATTACCAAACTCTGTTGAAACGATTCCAGCTAAAATCTACATTCTTGGCAATCTCTAACTTTTTCAAGGAAAAATACATTTGCATTAAGCTTTTCTGAAATCTTAGCAGTCATCTGGTGACACCGTCCCAACCCTGGCATCCCCTTGGTGACCTCCCCAGATGTCAGGAGTCCAGAGATTGGGAACCACTGCTTCAGAGGAGGTTAAGGATTCTGAAAAGATTAGCATTTGCCACTGGTAGTGCAGAATCTGTGCTTTCAAGTCCACACGTTAGTTGAGAAAGAACTCAATACATACTAAAAGGGTACCTCTAGACACACTTTGGAAAGGAACCTGTCTTGGCCCACGCATAATACCTGGATTCCTTCCTTCGCTACGAAAAGGGCGGGCTATAGGTTTAGGAAATTTTGTTCCTTCCAAAGCTTTGGCAGCAGCTGTGTGTTGGGCTTTTTTAATACTAGTTCCTTCAGCTTCCCAGTTCTGATCTCCAAGTGTTAGCTGTACTGTAAACACCTACAAATGAAAATTGTGAGCTCTCAATTCATGAAACCTGACGTTGACTATAGATGTCACTTGGACCTTGAACATTTTTATGGTCATGGTTTAAAAGGCCTGGTCATTATCTTCGTAATGTATCCCTTCATCCCCTTTTCTGTAGTCTTATAAACACAAAAAGATATCTCTATCATTGATTAGCACTGCACAGCATTTCATGAAAAAATAACATTTTGAAGATGGGGGTAAGCACAGAAACTTTTTAAATGTTTCATTTATGTATTAAAATGTTAGACACTGAATATTTGGAAGCCATCCAAATAGTAGTTGTCTTCCAATTACTTCTCATGGGAGAAATTTAACAAACATATTTAGACACACATTAGTATCTGATACAAATTAAGACAATGTTTTGATGTTGTGTTTGTGAATGTCTGAAAACACATCGCCATTAGGACAAAAAAAAAACAAAACTACATTAATTTGGGAGTGTTAGCCGGGTTCTAAAACATTGCCATCTACTTTCCTAGACTGCTCTTCAGAAGCTGCCTCCACTTTTAGAAGAAAATCAAATCTACAGCAAGCAAAGATCTAAAAAATTTTCTAAGTTCATTTGTAAAGAAGCATCCAAAACAGTCAAATTTTGTCCTTAACAAATACCAATGAGGGTCAGTCTCTGTTTTGCTTTTTAAGTATAAAAGCAACCCAAGCACACATCCCATCCTTAAAATTAGGCTATGTAATCCTATCAGTACTGTTCATATTTTGTCCAAAAAAGAAGGGAAAAAATGGATGATAACACAGTGACTAACTTTGGTGAGCATGTAAAGAATCACCTGGGAAGTCTCAAAAAGTCCAGGAATTCCGACTAAATAGGGGCAACCAAGCTTGCCTATTTTTAAAAAGCTCCCAAAGTGACTGTGACGAACTCCAAAGTTTGAGACACATTACTTTGAAATTTAGCAAAACCAATTTGAGCCTTTATTTTTCTGGCTTTACCACTGGATAGCACTTCATTTCATTTACAGGTAATTTACATGAGAAACCTTAATTTGAGCACCGTATAAATAAATAGGTAGAATAAATTTGGCACCAAATAAATTTGGTGCCAAGGTAAATGGGCCAACTTGCCTTCACAGCTAATTTTTCTTGTAGGTCTTAACTTCAGGATTCCCTCAGTGCACAGCTTCCACTAAAGGCAAAAAAAAATTAAATAATCCTTCATCCCCCTTGAAACATGAGGGGTCTCCTGTATTTATGCTGCAGCTCACAAGGTTACTCATTTAAGCACCAGGAGCATGAACTCAAAACACTGGCGGGCCTGAGGAGGATGACAGCAGAAGTCTGCAACGCTGTGCAACCCTGGGTAATTTTCACGGTCCTTTCAGGGAAAGACACTAAAGAGGAAAATGCTAAAAAAAAAAATTATTAACAGTGTTGCCTTCCTCCAGGACTCTCCCCATCCAATGCTGCTGCCAATCTGCTGCCTTCTGGGTGGAGGGTTGGTAGCAAGGTTAGAATACTGGTTTTGATAAAATTAAAAGAACACCAGATCCCGGACTTTTTAAATAGTCACCTAGGAGGGAATAACTTTTTTCTTTGAACAACTGGTAAGTTAAAAAAAAAAAAAAATGTGGTTACAAACACACAGCCAAATTGCCTAAAGTATTAAAAGTTCAAGTGAGAAAGTACATATTTTTAAAAATACCAAAAACAGTTAATTATGGGAATCCCAAAGTTAAGGTCTGCAAAAAAACAAACCCTGTAGAAGAAACAGAACAGTTATAAAAAATGACTAATTGCCTTCTAAATGTAAAGAAACATTTCAAATATAATTAAGTTTAGATTATTAAACCTAGCTTCATGTGAATGGGAAATTTCTGTTTTTCTCAAATCCACAATTACTTAATAATAATAGCTACCATTTCTCAAATATCTACTAAATGCCAGGCATCATGCTCCACACATTTATATTCTCTCATTCAAGTCTCACAATAAACCTATGTAGTAGGTATTATTATCCCCATTTTACAGATGAGGAAACTGAGGTTTAAAAGCAGTAACTTGCCCATGTTCACACAGCTAGCAAGAAGCCAGGATTCAAACCCAGATCTGTCTAACTCCAAAGACAACTCCCCTAATCTTGCAATGCCTGGTGCCTGTTTATGGTTGTGGCTGATGTTTCTTAGAGTCAAATAAAAAAGTGAAACCTCAGATAGTGAAATTTCAGATCATTCAAGGTTTGAGGTTTCAAAGTCAAGAAAAACAAGACATCAAGAGACAACTTAACTCATCCTTAATTGTATTATCTTTACTGCAAAGGGAGGACCGGAAACAAGAGACCCAATTCCTTCTCGTATACTACAGCCTCTCTTACTACAGCTGCAGAAGATATTTCCAAAATGTACATTAGCACAGGTATCATACAAGCTTAAGACTGAATTCCTGATAGTGAAATTTCTAATTACAGTCAGTCTTTCAATCTCTAAGATAAGGGGAATGACAAGGATAACTGAAATCAGAGACAATCCAAAATACTCACTTTGAGACTAATTTCCACCTCTCATCTCCAAAACTTTACATGGATTGCTAACAAGTGGCGAACTGATTTCCTGGTCACCTCCTTTTGCTGCCCAGCCTAAGGTATACACGCAAACAAGCAGGAAGGAGCCAGAAGCAGGTGGTAGCCAGGAGGCTGGAGCCCAGCAAACACAGAGGAAATCATTCACAGGTGACTGGGAATTGTCTCTATTCAGAATCTGAAACAACCACACCCTCAGTGGAGTTTTTAAAGCCAATTATCCCCCAAAGAAGTCTATCTTTTCTTTGACCCATTCTGCCAGGATGAAAAAAGTAGTGACTCACCAGAACTCTATACTTTTGCATCTCTTTAAGACAACCTCAGCAATCTGAAAATGCAAATTTTGAATCACAGCACCACTTTCTCGACAGTATAAAAAGACAGAAAAAACATTCCTGGTGGGTTAGAAATGCACAAGCAGTATGGACAATATTTACCTTACAGTGAGCTGGACCTTGCTCACGCAAAAGCTTATACTCAGGCTGAATCTTGTTGAAACGGGCTAACTCATTCACAAGACACATTGGGGTTTTCTCTTTGGGGTGTGCCATGTTAGAAGGAACTGAAAAATAATGTAAGAGCATTGAAGTCAACTAGCAGTATACAAGACTGCTGCTCTCCCAGGGATACGGAAAAAAGGGGGAAAACACATCGAAGGTCTAAGGATTTTGAGCAGCACAGATGCAGAACTGCGAACCACAATGAGGGACACATGCCTGAAGCACAGCTGGGGTCTTTCTGCACGCACTGAAGTCAGGTGACTAGCAGAGCGTGTGTCTTCAAGAGAGCAGAACAAAACCACGGCAGGCAAGCAAGAGTTGGAGTCAGAAGAAGCACTGTTAGAACCAACCGAGGGAATAAACAACAAGGCGGTCTTTGGAGCAGACACACGGTGGTTACCGCGACAGCTATTAGCTGTGTCCTGCTCGTTAGTTCACAAAACTCAACATGCCAATACCATTTCTCTTAACAACAATTGTTGTTTCCACACAGCTGACGACTCATTCCTAGGGTGTCCCCTAAGTATTCTGCCAGAGGTTGCCATCCTCAGATCTTACCTATTTCTGACAATTATTTAAGTAAAATAAAATGGCCTTGTGGGACGGAGTTTAAAAGTCAACAGGATGTAGACAGAACACATTAGAAGAAAAAGCAATAAATCTCAGAGGACTGTACAATTTCCTTCTAAGACTGTCAAATGGCAACGCTTGGGGAAGACTAAGTCTCTGGTGGACTGCAGGTCAAGAGTGCCATGTGGTGACACGGCCTGAGGGAGTCTGGAGGCAGTGTGAGGGGTGCCATGCGGCTGGGTGGGAAGGTTAATGCTCGAAGAACGGATTTCACAAAGGAAAGGAAATGAATGCGAGGACAAAGGAGGAAATGCAAGGGAACCGTCAGGCATAAGGAGGGGGTAGGAAAGAACCTGCCGTAGGTGCCCGGGTATGGAGACACCCACACTGACACTCCCTTCATGTAATGGGCTTTGCCACTTTGGTGAGCAGAATATTGGTTTTAGGATTTTTTTTAAAATGTTAAAGTCTTTTCTAATCAGTTAACTACTTCTGAAAAACCAGATTTAAATGATTCTAAGCGTATTTCCCTTAAAAAAAAAAATCTCTGCTTTGTTCAATTGCTAATTGGCCCTCACTACGATTGCTAAATTACCTTTAAAATCTCAATTTACTTACTTTTTCAAAATAAAAATTAAGAAATGCCAACACACTCTTTTGCTTTCTAGTAAATATGGTTACCCCTCACTTAGGATAAAATCTTACAGACATACAGCAAAAGGGGTTTTACACAAAACAAGAGTTCTTTGTCAGTTCTGGGAAGTAATTTTAAAAGCAAAATTTTTAATTTTTCCATACAACAATAAATATCTGAAGTGGTTTTTACTGTTCTATTCTTTCTTCCAGTCACCACTTTATAATAGACTAGGCTTAATGGTTTATTTTTTTGATTCTCTTTCTTATACTTTGCTTTTGTTTTTCAGGGGAAAGTAACAAATACAGTCCCCTACTACCACTACTTAGGCAGTCAAGTTTCCCACATCTGGGGAAATGGCTGGGGTCCGCACAGCGCGATGGATAAACCTCACCCCAGGAAAACCACCTCTGTGATCATGGCGACTCCCGCAGGAAAGTCTGTCTGTCTCACACTTTCAAAAGGTCTGCCAACCGAGGCCTCCAGCAATACAATGTAGCAATAAAGTGTATTCTAGCTGGGATTAAGAAGCATGGGTTATAATAATTTTCTTCTGCTTCTTAAAAGTT
Organism: Scalopus aquaticus; assembly: GCA_004024925.1. Taxonomy (NCBI): domain Eukaryota; kingdom Metazoa; phylum Chordata; class Mammalia; order Eulipotyphla; family Talpidae; genus Scalopus; species Scalopus aquaticus. The sequence continues at coordinate 180,421 of PVIJ01000793.1, forward strand.
AATGTGGGAGTTCCCTACATCTGCAATCTATTTATCAGATCAGAAAACAGGCTAAGAAAACATTTGAAACAGAAGACACTTGGATTTATAAGCTTACCTGCAGCTGCACTGGTGGATGTAATAGATGCAGAGGGTAAAGCAGAGTTTTGAATAGGTCTACCTGCATTTTCAGAGGGCAGAGAGCTAGTAGTAGAAGGAATACTCATCAAAGGCTGTGAGAGAAGAGACTGGTTCTTGTTCAGTATTTGGCTCCCTGAGAGAGCAGCAGATGGGTTCTGAACTTGCACTTGAACTTGAGACATGGTCACTTTCAACAAAAGTGAACAACTGCAGGTAAACAGCTTTCAGTGCAGATTAATTCAGTGCTATGAAGTCTAAAGTTCTACCTGAAAGTTGTAAGGGAAAGAAAATAAAAAGGTAAATTATAGAGATGATATGTAATTGCCAATATTCAGTCAAAACTGGTGTCAGCTACTCAAGTCTGAAAACAGCCCTGTTGAGCATACAGCTGTTGATTTATTAGAAGTGTACTTCTCCTTGGTCGATAGTAAGAGTCCTAGCATTGTGACTTTCTCAGTGTCTTTAAATGATTTACAATATTCACATGCTCTACGTGTTAATTTTATGAACAGAATCAGTAGGATGTAACATTTATTGCTAAATATTAAGAATTGTGAACTATTGTTTATATTCAAAAATGCAAATTTAAAAGCATGGAGAGGTCTCCCACAGTGTATGGGATATGAGAAAGGTTTCTAGTTTCAAAATTCTAAGATGCTGGAAGCAAGCTGGGTTCATAACACCACTAATCCTTTAATAGGTAAATGTAAATACGATTTCCACTTAAGAACCACATGCTCAGAGCTTTCCTTTCAATGGACTGAAGAAAGGAAGGAATTTCCATTTGCAGTTTCTTTTTTCCTTAAAATGATGAAAGGTCTGTGTTCTCCAAAGAAGTCTGTGGGTTCATTTAGTTACAGACCCCAAACAAGAAACTGCTGCACCATATCAAAGTTCAGGATCCTGAGAAATTATCTGAATAACAAAGAACATTCTAAGGTATTTGTAGTATCATTAAAAGCAAAAGTGGAGAAGATGAAGAGAAACATATTTTAGATTAGCAATTCACCGGTAGTATTGCTAATTTACTGGTAATTTACTGCTGGTAAATTCACTGGCAATTTACTGTGAGGAGGAGAGATGTGGATTCTGAGGAGCAGAGGAGACTGCATACTGCATCTTGCATGTATCAAAGACATTATTTCTATATACATTTAAATTTTCAAAGGTCCAAAAAAAGGACATTTCTGTTCATTCTCATGGCCATTCTTCAAAAAGCTGAAAATGTTTAAGTCAAAAGTACTCAAAAATAACCAATAGCAACAAAGAACAGAAATAGTCAACCAAAGTGGGTATCAGCAAACTAACAATGTGAAAGTTGTACTAACAGAGTAATGGTTACATTCAGACTTTACTTTTTAAAGTCTCAGGATGATTTGTAATTAAAGTTGGACATCTAGAAAAGGATGAATGACCAGACCAATTAAGTTACTTGAGGAATCCTGGCACATTCCCTCTTGCTGAGAGCGAAAAGGACTGCAAACCTCAAAAAAAATAAAAATCCCCACCTAAATTTAAAAATGACTGTGGATAAAAGAGGCATAAACATCACCTTATTCAACAAAATCCCCAACATCAGCAGTTGCTCCTGGTTTACTTTTGGAATTACAACAAAATAACAAAGATCTACTGAAGGTCGAGATAACAATCTTAGCAAACAAGCTCCCAGTGTCCAGAAACGAGTCCAGAACCATTTAGAGTCAGCTATGACCTTGTTTCATTATTGTTATTTCCTTCAGCTGCCAAAATATAAATAGTTTTCTCCTAATCCCCCCCACTCCTTCAAAACACTCTGGAGGCCATTTTTATCCTATCCCCACCCCTCAAAAATCATTTATAAAGTACTCACAACTCCACACCACCAACCACAGGTCATAACATCAAAGAAAGTAAGGCAAAATGTTTGCTCCAGAGTCCCACTTTGCTTCTACATCCACACCCCACTTTGCTTCCACAGACCAACAGCCCTGCCCTGGTGACTCTGAGATGAATGATGGAACTAAACTTAGAAAGGGCGGGGCCCAAAGGGATCATTTTGGCTAATGCTGTCTACAGTAGGCCCACTGCCAACATTTCCAGTCAGACACAAATACACAGGTTTTCAACAAGTTAAGAGAACAGGATTTTAATTAAGACTGCCCCCAAAAATGCTAACCTTAAGTTCACCTAGAAGAGTTAAGACTTTATAACAATTGGTTGAAACAAGTAATTCAAAACCCCCAAAATACAGTCTAACCCTAGTAAGTCTATTTTATAGATTCCAAATTTTCAACGTGACCAGTACTACAATTCAACAGTGCTCATTTGCTAATTTTTAAAAAAGATTTATTTATGATACAAGCTGGAGTTTGGGCCAGAGGTGTGGGAGGGTGAGAGGATTCATCAAAGACAGAGGAGGGAGCAGAACAGGCAGATCGACTGAAGTACAACGCTGAGGGGAGCAGCGAGCAAGACAGGAGAGGTCTGCTGCGCCATGTGGAAAGCTCCCTGTCTGGGGAGCAAACTCCTGCTGCAGTGGCTCTGGATAGCTTCATAGTGCTGGCCTTAACCCGCTGCACCACCAGGGAGGCCCCACCATTTGCTAATTTTTTTTGTTGTTGTTAAAAGAATTATTTTATTTATTTATGCATACATACAAGAACTGGGGTATATGCCAGAGGTGCAAGGGATGAGAGGATTCACCAGAGACAAAAGTAGAGAGCTGAAGAGGCAGATCTACTGAAATACCACTGCTGAGGGGAGCAGCGGGCGAGACGCGACCTGCTGTGCCAAGTGGGTCAGCTCCCAGGCTGGGCAATCTGCAAATTCCTCCAACTCCTGTGGCAGTGGCTGGTTGATAGCTTGGTAGTGCCGAGACTTTAACCCCTGCACCACCAAGGAGGCCTCATTTGCTAATTTAATACTTATGTTTGTCTTTAAACCTGGAAGAGAATCTAAAGCAATGGTTCTCAAGAGGGGGAAGTTTGGTCTCCAAAGACATTCAACAATGTCTGGAGACATATCTGGTTGTCACAACTGGGGGACGGAAGGACATACTGGCTAGTGGGGAGCCAGGGAGACTGTTTTAAATACACATATACTAACCCACAAGTAAAATCTGTTAATATAAAAAGTATCTCATACTCTTATGAAAAGAAAATTTTCTTTTCACCTAAAAAGGCTCTAAAAATCTTTGCCCAAATAGATGCTCCTTCCCAAAGAAAAACAGGGCAGAGGCCTCCCTGGTTGGCGCAGCGGTTTAAGCGCTGCGCTGTGGAGCGGTCGTCAGCCGCGATGTGAGTTCGACGCCCAGGCCAGGGAGAATTCCACATGGTGCGGCAGACCTCTCCTGCCTCGCCCGCTGCTCCCCTCAGCAGTGTGTTTCTGATTCCCCTAGTCGGGGGGGGGGCAAAAAAAATAAATAATAAAAAAAAAAAAAAAAGAAAAACAGGGCAGGGATCAGTTATGAACACAGAAAACATATTCTCTCCCACATAATTCACAGAACAGGGCGCTTCACTGCTGCCACCTGAGTGTTTCACAGCAGCAGCCAGCGGAGTCAGGGTTCCTGGAGATGACACTTCTGAATCAATTCTGGATTTGATACTTCGCAATTCTCCATCCTCAAGAATAAATCCCTAAATGAAACCTTGTCTTTTCCTTTAGACCTGTCTTTAAGGACTGTTTGCTATCAGATAAATTACGACTGAAGACACACTGAAATGCTTGGTTAACAGTTTTCTCATAGGAGAATATTTTAGACAAAGTAAAATTCAGTTGAAAAGTCTGAAACACAAAGATGTGTCTCCTGGGTTTTCTCCTGTTTGAAAAACTTTATTTTTTTTCCAATTTTTTTTTTTAAATCTTGTAGAATTTTTTTTTTTAAGATTTATTTATTTATACATACAAGCTGGGGTACAGGCCAAAGGAGTGGGGCGGCGAGAGGGTTCACCAGAGACAGAGTGGGGAGCAGAACAGGCAGATCAGAAATACACTGCTGAGGGGCGCAGCGGGCGAGGCAGGAGAGGTCTGCCGCACCATGTGGGATTCTCCCTGGCTGGGCGCGAACTCGCATCGCGCACTGCCGACAGCTCCATAGTGCAGCGCTTAACCACTGCGGCACCAGGGAGGCCCCTATTTGAAAAACTTTAGACAGCAACTCAGGAAAACATGTTCTTCTTAGTCTCAAATCCTAACTTTATGGAGCATACATAAGCATTATTAACAGTGAGGAGGCAATGTGACAGTTATAGTTTGCTCTTTTTAAAAGATTCCTAATTTCAAGTCACTCAGGGTCCAAACATTTGGTTGGGGATACAAAAACTTTCTCATAAAAATAAAGTGTCTGACCTTGGCTTTCATTTTACAAGTGTAAGTACTTTTTGGTGTGTTGGGAAGGGAAATATGGGCTTCATATGAAGTCTACAAAAGCTTTTTGAAAAGTTACAAAAGATGTGCTAAAAAGTGACCAGGCACAAAATACATATTTCCCCACTCAGCAGTGAATCTACCCACATCATATTGAGATTTGTCTAACACAAAAAAGCAGATCCTTTTAAAAATCATTTACAGATCTGCAATAGTGCTTGTTATCTTCAACAGATTGTTAAATCATTGTAGTATGAAGTAACTACTTCAGCAGTTACGAAAAAGGTTATTTTTGATATCCAACCTTTTAAGTGGATTAACACGACTTTATACTTTTGTGTAATCAACACATCATTTCCCTTTGTTGTAAGTAACCTTTTCAAACAAGATATATTTTTTAAAAAAAGGAAAAAAGAAACAGTACAAGTAATCTCAATTCCAAACAAGATTTAAGATAGGCACATTTCACTATTTCCCCTTCAAAATCCTAAATTAAATTTTATGCAGTATGGATACCCAGATACAAAGGAGTACTCAATTCCTTGCCATGATATGGCATCAGCAATATCAACAGCAATTTTAGGATATATTATTTCAATGTTGGCTTTTTGGCAACTGTTAAACTGGGGATATCCCCAAATAGCCTGATGAAAAAAACTGCTATTTCTGAGTATCAGTTTTCACCCTCTTGATCCTTCAACCTTCCTTCTAGTCGCTCAGTAAAATGGCTTGATCCCAGAAGAAAACAAAACAAAACGAAAATCAAGTACCTACTACATGTGAACCCTATTTATATGGCAGATTGTACAGTTTCAAAGGCTGGAAACAATCTTGCTCTCAAAGACACAATAAATCAACAAAAAAACTATTAATCTATTAATCTGTTCTCTTCAGTTTTTGAGACTTTACTCACAGAAACTTCAACAACAAAAAGTTAATGAATAAGAGCACTTTTCCTCCAACAGTCCTGAAGCACACCTAAAATATTCACCCAACTCTTTCAACAGTTCCAAGATACTTTTCTGCCACACCTCTCTAGCCGCAGCGCTGAGATGATTTCTGCAAGTAATTTCACTCCCATGACTGCCACCGCCCCCTCCCACTGCACCCCTCTCTCTCAGGGACCTGCCATCCCTGGCTCTTGGGGAAACAGCAATTCAGTGACTTCAAACATCAAAATACCTTTAGGCAGGGCAGCAAAAGTACAGAAACACAGCAACACTATCACTCTACATAATCATTTCCACGAAGACATCATGATAAGCAAATAATGTTCAACAGCAGGTCCATAACTCAAATCACAAATAAAAGGTTCTTTAAAAGAAATATAACCAAGCTGATCAAAAGAAAGAAAAAAAGACAACTACAAACTCAGTGCTCAAGAGAATGAGACGGACCCTGAGCAGGCACCGTCACTCTCAAGACACTAACAGCAGTCAAACAGAACGCCTGAAGACAGCCCAGACCACTCAAGACCTCTGCATCCAGCACAAGTAACTGAATACGGTCCCATCTCACACGTGGCCCAAAGCCAAGTGGGCAGTGAAGGATTTTCTTTCCACACAAATGTAAGCATTGGGTGGTCCATTTAAAGAAAACACTTGCTAAAGGAAAACTCATTATTAATTGTTCAACCTAAAAAAAAAAAAAAAACCACTTCACGCCACAGTGTGTACTAAAGTGAAAAAAAAATTGTGTCGCTTCAGTTAAATACACTGCAAACCTTCTTTTCTTGTTTTGAAACCTTAACACACTCCTACCCCCTTCCCTTCCCTAGGAGAAATTCTTAAAAATAACTAAACTCAAACATTATTTTTGTAAACAAAGAAGTGTTTTTAAAAGTCAACTTATAAAAACAGAAAAATGTTTTAAGTCAACCAAACTGAGTATCTGTTCATGATCTGTTGAAGACTTTCAAGAGCAGTGCTCATATGACATATGTTAGGATGGGGGGGGGGGGATTCGTTCAGTAAGTTAACAAGCTTTTCCTTTCAGAAAACGGAAATAGTCTGAAACCACGTGCCGTCCACCTAGAAACACGACTGCATCTACTACCATCTTGATGCAAAACATACCAGTGCCAAGACCCTGTTTCTAAGAAACTAGTCTTGCTAACAATGTAAGATCAGATTAAACATATGAGCTATGTCTTTCAGTTCTACTCCCAACTCAGATAACAACTAAATAACCAATTCTTAGCAATCCACTGCCTGATGCCTCAGTTTCTCCACAACACTTTTAGTCAGACATTTGATAAAGCCTCAGTTGTAGCATTCTGAGAGCTAAAACACAGAAGGCACTGTAAGAAGTTCTTCTGGAGTTTGGAAAGAAACCATTATACAAATTCAGTGTGATGAGTGTATCCATTCAGTGTGATGAGTGCACCCATTCACCCAGCTTCACAGAACAGCTCTAATTTCCTTATGCTTCAATTTCCTCATGCCCAAAGAAAGTTGGGTTAACTTATCCACTAATAACTATCGCAGAGACACAACATGATGATCTGATTTTGGTTCTTACAGGAACGGTGCTAAGAAATCAAAAGCGTTGTCAATGAAAGGTAATACATTTTGCCATGCCCAGATACAAAACTGTAAAATCCTTAACTCTTAGAAAACTTTCTTGGTCTAGAGGATTGCGAGTGGCCAACACTAATTGCACTTGAAGCTGCGCTCCCACAACAGGAGACAACGCCGAGTCGCGGCCACAAGCCAGAGAGCCCATCTCACCAAGCTGCGTGCTGACCAAACCACAGTTAATGACAACTTCAGTGATGAAATTTTGTAATTTATACAGTTCTCTATACTTAAAGCATATAGCAGTGCTGGCTAGCGGGTTTTACATCTTTGCCAACAATTTTTCCTGCATTTACTCTCTAATTAAGTCTCAAGAGAAAAAGGAATTCTGAGAGCATAAAATTTCTTCTGTCTCTCTAATATTACAGCCAGAAGTAAATCATTTTCCACAGAAGTCACTGATGAATTCAAAAACATTACGGATTATGAAAAGGCATGAAATTACGGAACCAAGTTATGTGTACCTTAAAAGAGGCGCTCCAGGAACAACGTTGTTTTGTTTCAGTTCTGAGAGGTTATATGGTTAGCAAACTCCTGAAAAATAAGAAACAATAATTTACTAGAGTAGATCTTTTTCTGAAAATGAAGATATATATTGCTAAAGGTTTGGAAAAGCATAACTATTCAGGTAGTAAAGTTTCTGTAAGCATATCAGGGCGTGAAGCAGCACAGTGCAGTCTATAAAAGACACGATAGCCTGGGATCAGGATAAAGAATATTTTGCAGAGACATGAACACAAGAGACATTAGAAAGTTTTCTTCAATCTTAGTACTTCCAAAGAAACTGGATATAACATACTATCTGATCACCTAAGTCTGGTTTTCAAATTTATCGGGTTTTATCCCTCCTCAAATACTGGCTGTTTTACTCATAAATGTCCTTACCACGTGCCTGGTGATACAAATGCTATTACATGGGAAAAGTTATAAAAATGCATTTGGTATATAAATATTCTTATACTAATTTGCAAAATAAGAAAACCACTTTATATCTAGTAAATCCAAATAATGATCATTCTTTAACCTCAGAGTTAAATTCTCAAACTCTCAGGTCTTATTTATCTAGAGAGGTTTCTCCCCTTTTAAATGTTGTAGTCAGTAACAAATAGAATTCCTTACCTGGAGATGTTTTTGCATTTTTACAAAGTAAAGTGATTTCAATCTCTAATTGCCACTGGGGCTTAATTGATAATAAAAAGTAGCTGTTCAGTGCCCAAATGATTTCAGGAGCAAACTGTAATTTCTGACTTGTTCAACAGGATTTTAACTAATTCTTCACTTTGTTAATAGTATACTATAGTATTAACTGTCCAGTCTAGAAACCTGTTGTTTCATAGCCTCATCCATTCAGAAAACTAAGATGACCAGGAACTGAAAAAGGCCTCTGAGCAGCACAACAAATGGTAAAAGTCACCTTTTACCAATGGGGGCTTGCCCTCAATTCAAGCCCACCCACACCTGACAATGATGAGAAATTTGGGGCTTGAGTTTTCTAAACAAAGGTAAAAAAATTAGATGGAAAAAAGGAGGTGCTAGACTCAGACATAATGACAATAGTAAGAAACAACTGCCAACAATTTAACAGCAAAGAAAAAAATCAGTGGGTGGAAGGTGGGGGAGATACAGCAGTCTGCAATTATCTGGATTTCAGACATCTTTACTCAATTGATGGTTAAAATTTGTATATACCTTCCCACAGGAGCAAACTCATTTTTTTAAATCTCCAATTCTCAAATGAGAATCCAAACTATCATGATTATTACTAGAATATCTATACAGCACACACTCCAAGCAGTGGCAGAGATAAGAAAGACCGGGCTAACCCAATTCCCTTCCCCCCGCCCCCCACCCCACCCTTACTCAAGAAAGCAGGCTAGAATGCAAGAAAGTAAACTGAATTCATTGCTTTATTCACATAGCAAATCATTAATAAACACCCACTATTTCACAGGCACTATTCTAGAAACTGGGGAAAGAGGAGTGCACAACTAAGATGTAGTCCCTGTCCTTGTGAAATTCACATTTGTACAGGGATAACCTTGAATCCAACACAAATTAAAATAATTCAGTGGTATTTTCATTGTGTAGTAACAAATCATTTATGACATGCATTATTTACCTCATGACTAAAGACATATAAGATCATTTAAAAAAAAAACCTTGCTGTGAACTGCCTATCTAGGATAGGTACGTGGAGAAAACTCTTAATTTGGGATCTGAGTTTAGGTTTCAACGTTGATGTTCAGCTGAATAACCCTAAGTATACCTGTATCTTCAACCTTTTAACACTGAACGGGCTTGCCACCACCAATTTGATAGAACAGCCCTACAATTCTTGAGTGAATTAACTGGTAACATACATGAAATGCTTGTAAATTATGAAATGCCATACCAAAGTTACCTGTTAAACATGACTTTTATTAGGGTACACCGTAACAAATATTACAAAATAATATTAATAAATCATGTTCAAAACATGCTAAGAAAAAATACAGCAAATTTATAAAGAAGCTAATAAAAAAAATTTTTTTGCTTTATGCTTTTTCACATGGTGTTTAAGTAAATTCTCAGTTAACAGGGAAATTAGTAGCTAGACGTAGCCATACTCTAAATGTTCCAGACTGCAAAGGTTCACTTTTACAACAAACCCAAAGAAGACTATTCACCTAACTATATTTGACTGTCATCTAGGTAAAGGCTCATGGAACTTAATAAGCAGGTTGGTAAAAATCTGCAGCAAAGAAAACAAGTCTCCATGCATAATCAAACTTATCACATATAAATTATCCTCTTTCTGTGAGAGGAAAGGACTATCTAGCATCTTATACAAAATCACAATGGCATCAGCAGACAATGGTCCCTTTGTATTAGGGTGGAATCTGCAAGGATAAAAAATTCATGTCTCAGAGTTCATTTTAATCTATAGAAACCATGAACTTCAAAAAAGCAGAGATGTGAGAGAATCAGACAAGCTTTAGGTCATAAAGCTTATCCCAGAGGGGAGTCAATACAGTAACAATTTAAGAAACATTATCTACTCACCTCATCCCCAAAACAGACACATTTCTAACACTTTTCCAGGATTAATGAGACACATGTATGTCATCACAGAGGAACAGATTAGGTCACTTTGGTTGAAGCTAAACACAGAATGGAAACACACATCCTCTCACTAAAACCCAGACCCAAAGGCAGACTTAATTACATTGATCTAGCCTTTTAAGATCAGCCATAAGACATGATGACTGCCTGGGTGGCCAACCAAGGAATCTTCTTCCTCAGGAGATCACAGATTTAAAGAAACTAAACTGGAAATTGCCCAGGAGGCAAGTTAATACCGAATAGTAACTTACGGTAAATATTCTAAATATTAGCCAGGAAATGTATGTCAGAAATGGCTGGGAAACAAAGACGCTAACCACCACCTACCCTACAGAGTTAACTGGAAGCCGCATTATTTCCAATAAAGCAGAATACTGTAATTCAAAAAAACCCAATTTTCTAAACAACAGCTTTGCCCGTAGTTAATAAATCATTTTTATAGTGACCTTCATGAAGGATTATAGCAGGAATTTAGGAGCTAGCTTCCTTCAAAACAAAGTTTAATAAAACATCCTTCCCCTGAGCAATTTACTTCTAACACCTCCCAAGAAACCTTTGAATCAGTTTATAAATTGGTTTGACTGCAGCAACCTATTACAACAAAAGTAAACTGTAAATCTTCAAACTATTTCAAAAGAATGACAAATAGAGTTCATATTAAAGATTTTATTGAACCAGACTTATTTTTCCCAAGTTGGCCTAAAGTTCCAGTGATCACCCTAACTTCAGCAGGAGGAAGAGCATGGAGTGTGGTGACACACAACAAATTATCCTAAACAAAAAGCACCTGAGCATAAGGAGAGGCCGTGTGGCTTACTATAAAGAGGGCAGGAGCTGAGCAACTACCAGGCCTTCCAGAGGGTTCTCCATATCCTCAGTTGGCAAGACATTCTTGAGTATTAGAAATACAACATAAAGCATCTACTTTAACCTGGCCCGAAGAGAGAGCTCACTGAATAGCAGCTTTCATATCTTTAGATAAATTCAGTCTGACCTCTCAGATTCCTTTCCTACACAAATAACTCTTGCCCCTGTAATCCTAACCTGGTGCATGGTAAGAGCTCAAAAAATAGTAGCAAAAATTATTACCCAGTATTAATACTCTAATCCTCTCCTCAGTCACATAAACATCTATAAATATAAATTTATAGCTAAATTCCATTTGTTAAAAAGATTTTAAATGGGAATAGAGAACATGCTGACTAAAATCAACCTACTCACTGGGCAACTAGTTCTAAAGCTACATCAAATATAGAAACAATGAGACGAGCGATCATTCTCACTGAGAAAAGACCTCAGGGTTCTTACGTAGATTTTCTTAGACTTTGTAGTCTGGTAGATATGACAAAATCTTCTAGGACAATTATGACCTCTGTGTCATATTATAATAAAAGGGCCTGTTTTTGCTTTCATTACTGTTATAAACTCATGAAGTCATCATACTTCTCCCCCAAATTAGATTCCAGATTAAACAGAAGCAGATGGGCTACAGATTTAATATTTAGAAGACTAATTTTTAATTGAAAGCAAATACTTTTTTGGCTAGCTTTTCCTAATTTTGCTTTCAACAAATATATTGAGGGAGCCTCCTGAATACACGCCCTTAATAAATGAAAATGCACAATCCCAGAAAACATAATTAACAGTCTGCAGATTTTTCTACCTCCATCTGGCGACATAAATCACTCTACATTAACCTTTTTCCCTAAGTATAGGAATGTAAATATTTTAAACGTGGATTAAGCTGTTGCAACAATTTTCCCATTTGAAAAATAATTTTCCTTGTTAAGGTTTTTTTTAGTTCAGCATTAAGTTAGCAACAAAACAGATATCCAAGATATCCATCCAGTGGCATTTGTTAATATCAACAGTGATACACTTATAATCCTATTAACTTTGTTATTTTAAATTATCTGTGATAAAATGTTGGGGAAAAAATAACCATAGCAAAAAATAGGTCTTCTTATAGCCAATCTCTAACTTATAAATATTGTATTTTTTGGAACAGCATAAATCCTCTAGCCCTGATTTTGACAAAGCTTTATTTAAGGAAAAGCTCTTGTAGAAAATTGCACCAGGAACATTTTAATCATATAGGCTTCTATGGCCAGAAGTTAAAACAACCTGTTAAGGTGTAAGGTGAAATAAAACCTGTCCTTAAATTCTCTAAAACATTTCTGTAGGCTCCAAAATCTCATTCTGAGAGAAAGAAAACAAGCTTTCATTTGAGGGGGAGGAATTTACATTTTCCCCCAGTTGAGAAATTCTGTGTCACTAAGAATGACATCAAATACGATGATCCAGTTTGGAAACACATAAAAATAAGGCCACTGGAACTGACTTATGACATCCCACAGAAAGGCACCTTTCTCATGAAAGTTTTGTCTTGATGCTAGTGAATTTTACTCTCCCTCCATCCAGGAAAAGGGCATCAGAGAAAGTTGCCCTACAAGCTGAGCCCCACTCCGTGCCCCCTGTAGAAAATGTCTGTGGTCTTACTGGAGTGAGACACTGGACAATGCAGCACTCTGCAGCCCATGTTTAATGATTACACCTAGAATGTTAATGGCCGAACTTCAGAATTGGGGGTGGAGGAGGGGGTGTTCATGAGTCATACTCATTTCTAAATTTAACATAATCTGTATATAAATGGGCTTTCTGGTTACATCTTAAAAGAGCAATTTAGTCTGAACAAACTATTTATGGTACCAATTTCAAATACTTAAGTTTTACATTCAGCCTAGCGGAAAGCACCAAGCATTTTTTAAAATAAAGCGCATTTTGTGTCCTTTCCTAGATACCAAATTGGCTCCTAATTTTAAGAGAGACACACAGCTCTCCATCTCCCAGACTTTAGTAACTAAAACATAACATACATTCTCACTGTACCTGATCAAGCTTGAAATAACAATGTTACAGATCTAAAGCTGGAAACTTCCCATAACCAAAAATTTGAAAATTAAGTTAACAATGACAAATGTACTATTACTATCAACTCCCACTCTGGGAGAGATCTCTTTTTAAACAATAAAGAAAAACATGAACATCCAGGCCGTGAATTCATTCATACTTACTAAAACTTTGTAAATACAGCAAAGTCTGGTGGGGGGGGGGGTTAGTCTTTAGAAAACAATCTACAACAAAGGGTTTTGAAATCAAATATCCTTGCTTAATTCTTAACCAAAGTGATAGCAGCATATTTACACAACTACTGAAAGAAACTTTGAAAGCTGCATTATGAATTATTAACTGTAGTTTAACTTGGCCACAAAGTTATTCTCTATTAAACAGTGGTTTAACAGGTTTCCACCAAAACAGGATTAAGGATATCTGTATTTCTGACTGCTTTTCAATTATAGTCATTAATAACTTAGAAATCGTTTTTGTACACAAAGCAGCAAGGCAGTATTTCACATAAGGCTTTCAGGGGTGTAAGCACTGAATCAAGAGCTAAGTGGGCTGCTCGTTTTTCCTGCTGCACAGTAACTGTGTATAGAGGTGAAAAATCGAAAAACAAAATAACACTGATTCTGTAAAAAGTAAATTTTGTGATATATTAATGGTCTGGAGCAATCTGATAAAAGTACGTTTAGGATTTGTTTCAAAATAACCCAGTTTGGGGGAGGGGATATTGCATGTAACAAGATTGACCTTGGCTATGAGTTAATGATTATCAAAGCAGAGTGACCAATACCTGGGGGTTCTCTACATTATTTGACTTTTGTATGTCTTCCATGATAAGTTTTTTTTTAATTAGATTACCTACTACAATATTAAAAAACCACTTTCCTAACACTACAGTTTTCCACATGGCAGAAGACATGGTTTGTATTGCTTGTATAGTTGTTTGCTTTGTGTTTTTTAAGGTATTTTTAAAGAACTATTCCCCAAAGATTTTAAATTAGAAATGATGGAAACACTATGTAAGGAAGTTCTAGGAAATTGTCAAGAACAAGAAGGCCACTTTGCATCATGTGTAATATTTAGTGATGGATGTAAATCAAGACAGTTTAAATAAAGAAATGTACTGACTAAAAGGATCCCGATATAGGACGATTCAGGAGCACACACACTTCTTTCGTAAACTTGAAACTCCGAGTTGCATTTCCTTAATGAAGGGTACACCCAAACAACAAGCAGAATTAAAAGAAACTCAGCCTACTTAAAAAGTTGTTTTTAAAATCTCACCTGTCACCAGGACTGACTGAAACTGTTCTCAATAATCCAACAGTATTTTTAGTTTTCACCTCAATAAGCAGTAGTTTACATTTGGTAAGCACTCTGATTCCTGAAAGGCCAAAATCAACTGAAAACCTTGTTTAACTCTCTTTCCGCCACCCTCTAAACAATTAAAGCTACAAGCAGAAGAGAAGAGTGACCTTAAAAACGTCCCCACCGCCACAGAAGAAAGGCAGAACAGACTGAAGCAAACATCTTCGCTGGAACAGAAGAAAACTTCCACATAAGCAAGACTGCAACACGGAGGAGGGGCAAGGGCTTAAAAGGAAAGTCAGCCAACAGGGACTGAGGGAATAAAAGCAAAGCTGCAGTTAAAAAAAGTTAGAAGTTAGAGATGTGGCGCAAAAGGAGACATATTTTCAGGCTTTGTACACCCCCCTCCTGCGCCTGACACACTGTAAGTGCTCCAGTCAGGTCTGCTGAACTCCAGGGAAGCTTCTGCCAGCAACTTTCCCAGAAATGGAATGACAACAAGCCGGATGATGGCAGGAAAAAAAAAAAAAAAAAAGGAAAGGTTGCTCAGGCTGAAGGAGCTGGTGAAAACCTTGCAGCTGGCTCAGCGGAGATGGAAATAACAGCATCCAGCTTTTACAGACTGCCTGCTACAAAGTGTCCCAATTAAACATACACCCCCTTCAGATGTTAACTCAAAACAATGTCCTGGCGCTGGCAGTAGGCACGCTGAACAATTCCGTCCAAGCGGGTAGAAATCCAAACGGGGAGGTAGGTCAACTTCTGCCCACTCTACCATTAAGTTACACCTTAATATCGCGCTAATAAATTATGCAGACGGTTTATTGGGACACACTGTGGGTCTGGCACTCTGATAAGCGCTTTACACGC
>PVIJ01000793.1:195747-246820 GCA_004024925.1 Scalopus aquaticus
GGGGCCCCCCCCCCCCACCAGTCCCCCGCCCTGGGAATAACTTCGGCATCCCTCCCGGCACGCGAGGAGGAATGAGGGAAGGCGGCGTGGCACCTGTCTCTGGCCCCAGCAAGGAGTGGAAGGGCCGCAGGCGCGCAGGGTCCAGGCCCCGAGAGCCCCGAGGCGGGGGGCGCGGGAGGACCCGCCTCCTCCGGGAAGGCCCCGCCGGCGGGCGGGAGGCCCGGGAAAGAGGCCGGGCGCGCGGCCCGCCGAGGCCTAGGCCCCACCCGCCGCCCACCTCCCCGCGACCGCGGCAACCGCGTGGGCCCCACCAGGCCCGGCCCGGCCCGACCGCCTCACCTGGCTGCTGCCCCGAGCTCGTCCCCCGGCCGGCGGTCCTGGGCGGCGGCGGCGGCAAGGAGGGGAAGGAGGAAGGAAGCAGGGAGAGGAGGAAGGGACGGAGGGAAGAGGCGGAGTGGCCGCGGAGGAGGCGGGCGCCGCCGGGCCGGGGGGTCAGAGGAAGGGGGAGCCGAGGCAGACGCGGCGGCCGCCGGCGAAAACGCTGAAGAGCCGCTCCGGCGCCCGCAGCCCGGCAGGAAGTGACGGGGGAGGGGCCTGCGCCCGCCCCCGGTCCCCGCCCGCCTCCATGCCCTGCCCCACCCCCCGACCCGCGGCCTGGACCACAAGTCCCGGCTAGCTATAGGGCGGTGCCGACGCTCGCAAGGCACGCTGGGAGCCTGACGAGCTGAGGCCTAGTCTCGCCGGAGTCGCCAAGCCGGGCCTAGGCCTGGGGCCTGCTGGGAGTTGTAGTTCTGGGACCTGCCGGCTGCATTGAAGCGGCGCTGGTACTTCTCACCCCTCCACCCCAAATCCTTTCTCTCACCCCATCTCCACCCTCGCCTTCTTCCGTTTTTCATCGCTGTCCTTCCTCTTTTGAAGCCTCTGATCCTCCTTTCTTCCTCCGTAAATGTTTATTAAGTGCCTGTTATGTGCAAAGCACTATTTCAAGAGCTAAGAATAGGGTAGTGAGCAAATCCTTGCCCTCAAGAGACTTACATTCTAGTAAGGGTAAAGCACAATGAAGTAAATTTTATAATGAGGCAAGCGGCACCGGAATGCTATTTCTCTCACCCAGCTCTAGATAAACAAAGTGGTTTTTAGCAGCTCTCATGTGCAGCAGTTTGGGGTTTGGAGCTGGGGAATCTTGGGCCTCTAGAATCACACTTAGCACATAATGCATGGGTTGTCTGAGTCCAGGCTGTAAGAATGAGTGCAGGAACTGCTGATACCCAGGCCTCCTCTCACCTACTCATTCCGACTGCTTCCCTCTAATTACTGATCTCTCTCTCTCTCTCTCTCTCTCTCTCTCTCTCTCTCTCTCTCTCATTCTTTCCCTCTCTCTCTGCAGACACAAACACACAAAACAGTATCTTTTAATATAACTATTGCTCAATCTTTCTTGCCAAAGTAATTTAGTTGATTTGCTGAAGGGGCTTCTCCAAACAATGCTTTGGAATCTTGCCCCAGCCAGGGAGGAATGCTTTCTCTGAATGAGTCTTCCTTACTTTGCTTCTTGTAAATTGCACTAAGACTACATTTTATGACATCAGAAACAAAGCAACATTTAGACATTGTCCAGCCCTCTGCTGAAGGTAATTTTTTTTCTAACTTTCAAGTAGTCTGGATCCTATAACTCACGTGGGTAAAGAAACAGATAAAGTTTCACTAAACCCAAAGCTAAGGTCTGTGGCCACAGTCAGGCAATCTCCGGTGTAAGTGGAGAGGGGTGAGAGTGACTCATTTTATTGGCACTTAAGGAAACTCAAGTGATGGGCTTATGATTTCCAGTCTCAACAATTTTCCTTCCTTTCATACACTGAGGCAATAGACCCCCAGACTTTGGATTTTATTCTATGATTTGGACCTTGATACAGCTTGGCCTCCATTTCCTCTTTATTGGTTCAATAAGAACAATTTCTTATCTAAACAGGGGTCATGAGAATTAGAAGAGCTTGCTACCCTCTCTCATCTTCTCAATGTGAAGAGTGAGAGGACTCCCTTTAGTGCTGTGAGGTCCTCAGTGTGCAGTTCTGAGCAGCCCAGGCTACTGTCTGTTCTTGTTAGGGATGGTTCACCCATCGCTGCAGGTGTCATTCATCATTACAACATTCACTCCCCCTCCCTCCCTGCAAACCCTAATCTTTTTACTACCTCCATAGCTGGCTTTTTCCAGAGTGTCATATAGGCAGAATCAAGCAGTAAGCAGTCTTTTCAGATGGACTTCTTTCACTTTGGAATAAGCATTTAATTTTCCTCTGTATCTTTTCATGGTTTGATAGTGTCTTTCTTTTTTTACTTTTAATAGACATTAAATAACAAGAAGTATAACTTTTATATAAAAATTAAATATTTTCAGGACTTTTAAGATCTTTGCATGTTCCCATTCCTCACTACAAATACATATAATTTATCTTCTGGGAAGGAACATACAGAATTTAGTGAAACTTACTTAAGGGTCACAGGTTCTTATTCCTGTTCCTAAAGAAAAATAAGTAATTCTCTAGTTATTTATAAGTAGTCTGGAAGTCTTCAGGGCCCTGGGACTTTGACTGACAATCTCTAGGTACAAGCAGAGAAAAGCAGATCTAAGTGACCCACTCTTAAAGCCCCAAGCAGCCCCAGGGCTAACCTATGCCTCAGTTAATACAATTTTTGTTCACATTCTCTTTAAAATAGAGGCAGATTTGGTTGTGCAGAGACTGAGTGGCAGCTGCACTCTCTAGATGGGAGAAGTTCTTTTAATTTCCCCACAGGCCCTTCCCTGCCCATGTTCTCATGTATGTTACTTTCCTGTTCCTGTTGACATTTGAGTTTGCTATGCCTGGCCTGCTGTGGAACTGCCTAGATTGAATGCTGGCCTGTGGAGCTGAAGCTTCATCAGAACGATGGCTAAAAAGTGAGCAAATGCAACTGTGACACATATAGAAAGGATAAGTAAATAAGGTTATGAGGAAATTAGGAACCCTGCTTCTTGGCATTCAGAGACAGAGCAATCTGAAGCACTGTAGCTTTAGCAGGGATCTGAAGCATACATAGACTGTAACTAGGCAAAGGAAGTGTTCCAAGTAGGGAAAGCACCTACAAAACCGTGGAAGGATGGCATGTGGCCCAGGCTCTTGTTAATATTGCTACAAAACAGATCACTCCCAAATTTTTTTTTAAAGATTTATTTATTTTTGTATACGAGCTGGGGTACAGGCCAGAGGCACGGGGCGGCGAGAGGGTTCACCAGAGACAGAATGGGGAGCAGAACAGGCAGATCAACGGAAATATACTGCTGAGGGGAGCAGCAGGCGAGGCAGGAGAGGTCTGCCGCACCATGTGGGAATCTCCCAGGCTGGCCTAGAACTCGTGTCATGGCTGGGCTGCTGACAACTCCAAAGCACAACGCTTAACCACTGCACCACCAGGGAGGCCCAGATAACTCCCAAATTTAGTGGCTTAAAAGAACAGCAATCGGGGCCTCCCCGGTGGCACAGCGGTTAAGCGCTGTGCTGTGGAGCTGTCGGCAGCGGCGACGCGAGTTCGACGCCCGGCCGGGGAGATTCCCACATGGCGTGGCAGACCTCTCCTGCCTCGCCCGCTGCTCCCCTCAGCAGTGTATTTCTGATCTGCCTGTTCTGCTACCCGCTCTGTCTCTGGTGAACCCTCTCGCCGCCCCACACCTCTGGCCTGTACCCCAGCTTGTATGTATAAATAAAAAAAATAAAAATCTTTAAAAAGAGCAGCAATCACTCTATCATCTCTCAGATTTGTGGGCCAGGAATTTAGAAAGAGCTTGGTTAGGCTCTTCTAACAGGCTCTCCAAAGTGGAACTGAAGGCCTTGGGTGGCTAGGCCTCTCCCTTCGTGAAGTCTCCGCCTCTTCAGGGCCTATTCGCATGACCTCTGCTCCAGCTATTTTGAGCTTCCTCACTGCATGGCAACCTCGGGGTGGTGGAACTGTCTACCTGGCAGCCTAGGGCTTAAGGACTACCATCGCAGAGAGCAAGGCAGAACTGCACGGCCCTGTGTGATCTAGCCTTGGACGTCACATTGAGCCCGGTCTATTATAATTTACCCACTACAAGCAAAACACAAGTCTGTCCAGATCCAAAGGCAAAGGAACTAACCTCTATTTCCTGATGGTGAATTGGAAATAGTAGGTCTGGAATTCAGAGGAGAGTCAGGGCTGGAGACACAATGTGTGAGTAAGTATCTTTTGGGAGGTAATAGAAGCGTTGAGTGTGAATGTTAGTGAGTTATCCCTGCTCCACTCTCATAGCCCCTTAGCACAAATTTGTACCCTTATAATTACCAATTATTTTTAAAGATTTATTTATTCATGCATACAAGCTGGGTGTAGGCCAGTGGTATGGGGTGGTGAGAGGATACACAGGAGACAGAGTGGGGAGCAGAACAGGCAGACTGAAATACACTGCTGAGGGGAGCAGTGGGTGAGAAGGAAAGGTCTGCTGTGCCATGTGGGAATCTCCTCACTTGGGGATTGAACTCATGCTGCAGTGGCTCTGCTGTGCTTAACTCATTGTGCCACCAGGGAGGCCCTAATTATCAATTTTTTTTTGCCAAGTTTGCTCTCTTTGGCTAGGACTATGTGGTCAAGTCTGGACAGGGATTAAGGCTTTCATGGTCATCCTAATGTCCCTGGCCCCTAACACAATGACTAGAACAAATGAATTTCCATCAACTCCTGAAAAACCACATCCTCTCTCATCCCTGCCTGATGACACCAGGAACACCTACAAACTAGTGTTAAGCGCTGCGCTGTGGAGCTGTCGGCAGTGGCGACGAGAGTTCGACGCCCAGCCGGGGAGAATCCCACATGGCGTGGCAGACCTCTCCTGCCTCACCCGCTGCTCCCCTCAGCAGTGTATTTCTGATTTGCCTGTTCTGCTCCCCACTCTGTCTCTGGTGAACCCTCTCTCACCACCCCATGCCTCTGGCCTGTACCCCAGCTTGTATGTATAAATAAAAAATAAAAAAAAAAGCCTTATGTAATGTCTATAGTAGCTTTATCCCTTACAGCCAAAACTTGGAAATAATCAAGATGTTCTTTCAACTGGTGAATAGATAAATAAATAGTGGTCCAATATAAACCAGTAAAATAAATGTCAATAATTTATAAATGAACTTGATATAATGATGTCATACCATTGGAATTCTTCTTACTTTTTTTCTTCAATATTACATTTTGGGTGATTCATCTATGCTAATATATGCAGCACTAGCTTGTTCATTTTCGCTGCTGTATAGTATGAGATCAAATAAATATACCATCTTATATTTTCCCAATCTTCTATTAATGGGCATTCAAGTTAGTACCATGCCTTGCTGTTGTCAACAATACTACTCTTCACTACTCACATTCTTGCACATCTCCTCATGGGAGGTTTTCCATTCTCTGGTAATTGTCTGTTTCATAAACTATCCAGTGATAAACCCTTTTTAAGAGCTATCTATTGATTTTTTTGTAGATCTATGAACTATAGAGTTGATGGCAATTTTATTCTAATGTTCATAGATCCTGGGAAAGTGAGGTGTTATAGTTACCCATAAATTTACTTATTCAATATATACTTAGATATTTACTGAGCATTTACTATGTGCCAAGTGTTGCAATTACTAAAATGAGCAAGACAGGCATCTGCCTTCATGGAGCCTATTTGAAGAGCATAGCTTTAAGTTTTTATTCCTGGTTTGTTTTCGCTCAACCACTGTCCTAAAAAATCTTGAAATAATTTTGTACAGGGATGTTATGGACTCCAGGGCAAGGAGAGAAGTGATCACGAGTTAGTGCTACGTCGCCAAGGTAGCCCCTGTTCACTTAGTTGACCTAGTTAGCTCTCAAATTTAATACCAAGTAAGCCAATGGGAAAAAACAAAGCCTTCATGATGGTAGTTTAAATGAATCCTGTAGGAGAATCCATTGCTTACTTAAAGGTTATTCAGAAAAATGTGGGTGGATTTGCACATTATACTAGAAGCAGAAGGCCAAAAGGAGACATTCTTTCTAAAATGTTAAGATACTTTTTGGTCATGAAAAATAATTTTTGCCTTTGTGCAATTTTTTCCTCATTAAGAGCATAAATGTTGTTATAATTAAATATTACCTAGTTTCTAGGCAATTTCTATGTCTTATTACCTTGTTTTTAAAATTAGTATTTCTTAATCAATGTGATATAGATCCATAGTTTAGAGTCAAGTAGTTTCAAGAAACTTATTATGAAAAACACCCCTAAAAGAAAAACAAGAATTTTTTTAAAAAACAAACAAAAGAACACCCCCGTTCACTTACTTTCAACTTTTCAGCTCTTCTGGTATCTTCCTTCATATTTTTATTTATTTATTTATTTACAAATATTTTATTTCTTTATTTTTGCATAGAAGAGCTGTGGTGTAAGCCAGAGGTGCAGGGGTTGAGAAGAGTCACCAGAGACAGAGTGGGGAGCAGAACAGGTGGATCCACCGAAATACACACTGAGGGGGGCAGTGGGCAAGACAGGAGAGGTCTGCTTTGCCATAGGTGGGTCAGCTCCCTGTCCAGGGATTGAGCCCAGGCCACAGGGATGGGTGATAGTGTGATAGCACTGAGACTTAACCCCTACGCCACCAAGGAGGCCACTTCATATTTTTAAATGACATGCCTAGGAAGATATTTCTTGATTCTTCCATTTAGATTATTGCTTACTATGAGATATGAGAATTTAGTTCTCTTAGTCTTGTTCCCACCCATTCCCCCACACACATTTAGCCTTCTCCCATCTTTACATCATAACTCTTGATTCAACAAATATTTGATACATTATTAACATAGTATGAGCAGTATTCACCACTGAACCATGTAGAGTATTATGGTTACATTTTATTTCTTACATAACTCTCTACCATTGAAGTTACTGATTGCTTTGGTTTTTCATTTTCTTGTATAGCAGGATGTTAATAGGGAACTCTTTCAGATCAGTTTCAGTTGATGCTTCCCCATTGCAAAGTAACTCTGGCTAGGTTGGACTTGTAAATGAGGTGATTAAAAACTGGTTATAGCAGTTTTATTCATAATTGCCAAAACTGGGGAGGAACCGAGTCCTTCAGTAGGTGGATGGATAAACTGTACTTCCAAACAATGGAATATTAGTCTGTGCTAAAAGAAATAAGTTGTCTGGGCCTCCTTGGTGGCACAACAGGTTAAGTCTCAGCACTATGAAGCTATCTGCAGCCATTGCAGCACAAGTTCGATCCCCGGCCAGGGAGCTTCCCACATGGTGTAGTGGACCTCTCTGGTCTCACCTGCTCCTCCCCTCAGCAGTGTATTTCAGTCGATCTGCCTGTTCTGCTCCCCACTCTGTCTCCAGTGAATCCTCTCAACACCCCCCACACACACACACCTCTGGCCTACACCCCAGTTCTTGTATGCATAAATAAATCTTTAAAAAAAAAAGAAAAAAGAAATAAGTTGTCAAGCCAAGAAAAGACAAGGAGGAAACTTGAATACATGTCACTAGTAAGAAAGACAATCTGAAAAAGCTACATACTGTATGATTTCAACTATGACATTCTGGGAATGGCAAAACTATGGCGATAGTTATTAGTGGTCTTAGAAAAGAATTTGGATTTACCACTAGCATGGCAATTCCTTGAATTCCAAGACTGTCTCTTATTCATCTGAGTATACTCTTTTGCCTAGAACAATTCCTTCTATATTTACATACACACACGCATATATGTATATGCACATATATGTATGTGTGTATGTACATATATAGGTATATACTGGCTTATGCTAAATCTTGGGGAAAAAAACTGTAGTTGCCAGAAGTTTTGTGGGAGGAAGGAGGGATGAACAGGGAGAGCAGAGGACAGCTATCTAGGGCAGTAAAACTACCCTACATGATACTACAATGGTTGGTCCATGTCATTACACATTTGTAAAAAACCCACAGTATATACAACACCTAGAGTAAACCATGATGTAAGCTACCAAGTGTCACTGAAGGTTCTGCCTGTGACAACAATATCGCTGGTGGGAGATGCACATAGTAGAGGAAGCTGTGTCTGTGGAAAGGGAGATCTCTGTACTTTCCACTTGGGTTTGCCGTGACCCTAAAACTGTTCTAAAAATAAAGTTTATTAAATTTTTTTAAAAAAATGGTTTTCTTTCCTTTGGTCCTTGACCCATTCAGATCATAAAACGCTGAGTTCAAAATTTCCAATGATTTGGTCTGAGACTTGTTGAGGGGCTGAGACCACACCTCCACCCATTTGTAGAAAAGGGTGGAGAAGGATGCTTTCCCTTCAC
This sequence comes from Scalopus aquaticus, assembly GCA_004024925.1. Classification (NCBI taxonomy): domain Eukaryota; kingdom Metazoa; phylum Chordata; class Mammalia; order Eulipotyphla; family Talpidae; genus Scalopus; species Scalopus aquaticus. The sequence continues at coordinate 204,079 of PVIJ01000793.1, forward strand.
CTCCAGCTTAAGGGTAGGGGCCTTGTCTGACCTCTTGAAGAGCTCATATGTGTCTCCTGAAGCTCAGGTGCACGACTGAGGTGTCCCAGGTGTGAACCCGAGAAGTGCAGCAAGCCCTCAGTTAACATCGTCCAGTTTCTTAGAAATGGCAATTTCAGGGAAACTAGGTAAAATAAAAGCGGGTCTCCCAACAACATTGTTTCATTCAGCATCAGCCAGGGTTGTGTTCCCTCATCAAAGTTATAATGAAAGTTAAAAGAAATGACATTAAAAACCTACTGTATTAAGGAAGGGGCTCTGGCTGCCTTGTGGCCCTGACAGTGGCAAAGAAGAAGGGGGTGGTGCCAGGGTGTGTGATGTGTCCTGAGGACCTGATTGGCTGTGCTGGAGAACAACAGCGTGAATCTTTTCTAAGAGGTTTGCCCAGAGGTGTGAGATGACCCCAATCAAAAGAGACCTTCTGGAGGACCCAGAAACTGAGCCCTGAGTGGAGGAGGCTGGTCCGAAGGCCTGGGTGGGGAACAGAGATGCCCACCAGGCAGTCTTTCTTACCTCAAGGAGCCAGTCCTCAGCGGGCCTAAGTGGCAGAAGGGAGATGATTTAACTTTAGATGAATTTGAGGGCCTCCCTGGTGGCGCAGTGGTTAAATACTGTGCTGTGGAGCTGTTGGCAGTGGGGACACGAGTTCGATGCTCAGCCAGGGAGATTCCCACATGGCGCGGCAGACCTCTCCTGCCTCGCCCGCAGCTCCCCTCAGCAGTGTGTTTCCGTCCATCTGCCTGTTATGCTCCGCACTCTGTCTCTGGTGAACACTCTCACTGTCCCACGCCTCTGGCCTGTACCCCAGCTTGTAGGCATAAATAAATACATCTTTAAAAAAAAAAAATGAATTTGAAAGTTCTGACTCTTGTTAGAATGAATCAACCAAGTGCCATTATTCAGCCACTTATGACTCAGAAATGTCAATCCCATGTGGTTCAGCTTAATACATGAGCATGGACTTTTTAATTACTGAACTGGGACTGGAGATTTTAAGTGACCAAGAGAATTTTATTACTTGAAAGTGACTAAAAATGTCATGGAACTTGTCCTAGAAGTCAGTGAAGGGCGGGGGAGAGGGGTCAGGTGGGGAAGGGAGAAGAACTGGCTTCACACAGACAGTTCAAACATGCAAAGAATAATTTTTGCATCCAAGAATAAATGTTTTCTGCCTACACCCCATAGTTCCCATCTGTTCAAAAAATCGGCTACACTTACTTTTCTATGTATTTATCATCAGTTGATCCACCAAATCTCACAGAAATAGAAACCTCCTCTCAACAGATTCAAACACGTGAGGTAAGCCATAAATTTCTTTTTTCTTCTTGAAAACAGCCCCTCACCCTGCAGCTCTCTGTTCTCCTGTTCAGACTGGAATTGTGGCACTGGTACTTCCTTTTGTCTCTTTCCTGGACTGGATCTCCTGTTTCCTGGATTCCATGAATTCCTTTTTCATGCTTTTCTCCCTCATGTTCCATTCACTGTCTAAGAAAGTTATATAGGAGAAAAGTTTTTGATACTATATATTTGGAAATGTCTTTATTCTATCCTCGTACTTCATGGATAATTTGGTTGGGTATAGTATTCTACTTTAGAAATCACTGTTCTTGAGAATACAAAGTTTTCTTCCTTATATAAAGAGAAAAAAATATGTTTCTTAGTACTTTACACTCAGAAATCAACTTTTTCTTCTCTCTCTCTCTCTCCTTCTCTTCTCCTCTTTAACCTCCTCATTTGTCTCCTCCTTTTCCTTCTCTTTTTTTGTCTTGATGATGGTGGATAAAAATTCATCACCCTGTTTTCAAATTCTAGTGTTGTCAGAGAGCACACAATTGTTTCCTAACTTACACTTGTATTTACACAGCTGAAAAGGAATTTGGAATTCATGCTTTATGTTGCATTTGAGTTTTTGTTAAAGAGAACATACTGAGGCCTCAGCAGTGCAATCTCAGCTTACGAAGTTATCCACAGCCACTGCAGCACGAGTTTGATCCCTAGTCGGAGCTGACCCACATGGCGTAGCAGACCTCTCCTGCTTTGCCCGCTGCTCCCCTCAGCAGTGTATTTCAGTGGATCTGCCTGTTCTACTCCCCACTCTGTCTCTGGTGAATCCTCTCGCCCCCCCCCCCACCTCTGGCCTACACCCCAGTTCTTGTATGCCTAAGTAAATAAATCTTTAAAAAAAAAGTGAGAACATACTAACATAGTCATTCATGTGTTGATTATCCTGGTTTAAAATTTTGCTTGTGGGGGCCTCCCTGGTGGCGCAGCAGTTGAGCGCTGTGCTGTGGAGCTGTAGGCAGTGCGCGATGCGAGTTCTACGCCCAGCCGGGGAGAATCCCACATGGTGCTGCAGACCTCTCCTGCCTCGCCCGCTGCTCCCCTTAGCAGTATATTTCTGATCTGCCTGTTCTGCTCCCCACTCTGTCTCTGGTGAGCCCTCTCGCCGCCCCACGCCTCTGGCCTGTACCCCAGCTTGTACGTATAAATAAATAAATCTTTAAAAAAAAATTTTTTTGCTTGTGATGGGGGCAAAGAAAAAATATTTTGCTTGTATCTTGGTAAATGACTTTGCTATCATACCTAATATTATATACCACTTCCCCTGAATTTTCTTTTTTTTTTTTTTTGTTAATTGAGGTAAAACTCACATAACATAAAATGGATCATTTTACAGCGAACAATTCAGCAGCATTTAGTACATTCACATCGTTGAGCAACCACCACCTCTATGTTGTTGCAAAATATTTTCTTTACTCCCCTAAAAAACCCTTGTACCTATTTAGTTATGCCCCATACTCCACTACCTCCAGATACCACCAAACTGATTTCCATTTCTATAGATTTACCTATTTCGGATATTTCACATAAATGGAATAATACAATATGTGATTGTTAGTGTCTGACTTCTTCCACTTGGCATTATGTTTTCAAGATTCATCTACATTGTTACATTTATCTTTATTCTTTTTTATAGTAAAAATAATATTCCATTGTGTGGATATACCACAATTTAGTACATTTGGTGTATACAATTTGGTAAATTATGAATGCTTACGTTGTCGCTACCTTCAACTATCATGAATATGCTGCTATGAACATTCTTGTAACTGTTTTCAATTCTTTCAGTATGCCTCAAAGTGGAATTGCTGAGTTATATGGTAATTTATATTTAATTTTTGAGGAATTCCCAAGCTGTTTTCCATAGCAGCTGATCATTTTATATTTCCACTGGCAAAGTACAAGTTCCTAATTTCTCTACATCTTTGACAATATTCTTTTCCATTTTTTTATTTTAGCCATCCTAGTGGATGTGAAGTGGTACCTCATTATGGTTTTGATTTGTATTTTCGTAATGACTAATGATGTTGAGCATCGTTTTACATGCCTTTTGGCCACTTGTTTGTCTTCTTTGGAGAAATATATATGTCTTTCTTCCATTCTTTAATTGAGTTGTTGGCCTGTTTTGAGTTTTAAGTTTTTTCAAATGTTTGAGGCTATTTCACTGTTGTAATATCTGGTAATAAGAGTGTTACACAATGTGCGAAAGGCCATTTGTTGCCTAACTACAGTTATGTTGCCATTTTTTAAATTATAATAGAACTTCAACTTTATTTTGGGGGTAATTATGTGTCCAGAAAAAAATGCTACATTTTCTAACCATTCTATTGGAAGATCATGTATCTTCCCCAAATAAAAATCTATGTACATTAGAGCCAATCTTCTTGTTACTCTAAGAGTATTTGCTGTCTTTTCTATCCAAGTTAATCCCATGTCCTCTCTCCTTTCTATGAATCTTAAATTGTCAATGATTCATTCCCACTTTCGGATATATAAACTTTACCTCTTAAGTAGACCCTCCCAATCTTCATTTAAACATGTTTGAGGGCCTCCCTGGTGGTGGAGTGGTTAAGCATTGCACTGTGGCGTTGTTGGCAGCTGTAACACGAGTTTGATGACCAGCTGGGGAGATTCCCATATGGCATGACAGGCCTCTCCTGGCTCACCCGCTGTTCCCCTCAGCAGTGTATTTCCCTCGATCTGCCTATGCTGCTCCCCACTCTGTCTCTGGTGAATCCTCTTGCTGCCCCATGCTTCTGGTCTGTACTCCAGCTTGTATGCATAAATAAATAAATCTTAAAAAAAAAGTTTGAATCTCTCTTATCTAAAACAAAACAAACAATTCCCTCAGCTCCATTTGCTCTCCAGCTCTAAACCATTTTCTTCCTTCCATTCACAACCAGACTTCTTTTTTTTTTTTTTTAGGTCTTCCTAAGATCTCAAAATGAGAAAGATGAAAATGGTTTGCAAATATGAGCACTGTAAATGATGGAAACCATTAGTATTTTCTTGTTAACTATATAAAGGGAGAAATGCATACAGAGCAAAGTTAGAGGGAAGATTGAAAATGAAAGTGATAGCTTTGTTGAAATAGTAGACTATAGGTATTATCTCTTCTCTTCCTAAAATTTCCCTTATATTCTTTTTTTTTTAAAGATTTATTTTATTTATACATACAAGCTGGGGTACAGGCCAGAGGCATGGGGCGGCGAGAGGGCTCACCTGAGACAGAGCGGGTAGCAGAACAGGCAGATCAGAAGTACACTGCTGAGGGGAGCAGCGGGCGAGGCAGGAGAGGTCTGCTGCACCATGTGGGATTCTCCCTGGACGGGCGTCGAACTCACATCGCTGCTGCCGACAGCTCCACAGCGCAGCACTCAACTGCTGCGCCACCGGGGACGCCCTCCCTTATATTCTTATAACTATTTTTTACTATATATTTTAGTTAGATATAATACAATAATGGTATTTTCATAGTAAATGTAAGCCAAATATATTTTCCCCCAAAAATCTCACATCACAGTATCATTTCTAAGAATGCACATGTTGGATATAGTAGGGTAAAGTTGATACAGCTATAGGAGGAAACGAAAGCAAGGCTCTTCTTCAAGGAAGAAGTTTATTGTTCTCACAGGTCCCAGAGGGGGGTCACTTGTGCCACATAGGGCCCCAGCAGAGTCACAGGGTCTTGGGCTGATGGTCTAAGACAGGGGCTAGGGGAAAACCTGAACCAGAGCCTTTTGGAGTTTCTTTGGGAGAGGCAAAGCAGGGCAGAGTAAACAGTTTAGGATCAACTAGTTTGAATAAAGCCAGTGGGATCAGGGCTTATGGGTGGTCTCTAGTTGCCTGGTATCTGTTTTTTGGGTGTTTTAGGACTGGAGAAAGAATGGATTGATGCGTGAGAGTTGGTTGAGGCTAGCGGCTAGAAATTGGTTAGTGTGCATGTGAAAGAAGTACTCTCAGCTGAGCCCTTTGCTATCTATAAGACTTGAATAATTCTGGGAGGTACAGCCTCTCCCTCCCAACAAGTTTTTTAAGATATCCAAACACTGGGGCCTCTCTGGTGGCACAGGGGTCAAAGTGTCTCAGTACTATCAAGCTATTGCCAGTCACTGCAGCATGAGTTCTATCCCAGGCTAGGGAGCTGATCCACCTATAGTGCAGCAGAAGTTTCCTGTCTGGCCCCCTGCCCCTCTCAGCAGTGTATCTCAGTAGATCCGCCTGTTCTGCTCCCCACTCTTTCTCCAGTGAATCCTCTCACTCCCCCCACCCCCGCACCTCTGGCCCACACCCTAGTTCTTGTATGCATAAATAAATAAAATAAATGTTAAAGAAAGAAAAGACTTGAGGGCCTCCCTGGTGGCACAGTGGCACTGTGCTCTGCAGCTGTCGGCAGTGGCGACGCGAGTTCAATGCCTGGCCGGGATTCCTACATGGCGTGGCAGACCTCACCTGCCTCACACGCTGCTCCCCTCAGCAGTATATTTCCATCCATCTGCCTGTTCTGCTCCCCACTCTGTCTCTAGTGAACCCTCTTGCTTCCCCACAACTCTGGCCTGTACCTCAGCTTGTATGCATAAATCTAAAAAAAAAAAAAAAGAAAAAAAAAGAAATTGCTCTCTCAGATGTTGACTTGATATTTCCCATCAAATATGAAAGAGACAAATAATACTTCGACACCAAACAGACATGGCATGAAGCATGTTACATCACAGCTACAGCTGTTGCATACCTAGATCAAAGATCATTACTTACATTAAATGTCCTCTATACTTAAAAGAATAACATTACCCAAAGCAAACAAAGTATACAGTGGAGCAAAAGCTTTTGGAGGGTGTGGGCATGAACTGTGCTTCTGAAAGGGACCAGCCGGCTTGACAAGTTTTTGTTTATAAGCCCTAGGAGAAAGCAAAAGGAAGTAACTGCGGTGGGGTGGGAGAATGACCATCCTTTAGTTTTCATCAGCATTTAGGATAAAAAAGGGAGAATTATGGCTAAGGAAATGTTGTGAGAAGGGTTGTTATAGTAAGGAGCTTAGGTTTGGGTTTCGGATGAACTGGGGTTCAAATTCTGCATTGGCCACTCATTGGCTTCTTTGGACAAGTGAGTTAATAATAACAAATAACATTTATAGAGCACTAACTATGTGTTGGGTACTGTTTTAAGTGCCTCACATGTATTAATTTAACCCTCACAACAAACTTATGAGGTAGGTACTATAATTTCCTCTATTTTATGGATGCAGAAACGAGACACAGAGTAGTTAAGTCATTTGCCCAAGATCAACATACATTTATTAAGTCGAAGAACTATTTCCAACAGAGCCTGCCATATCTCATATCCTTCCAGTAAATTCCTTTTCCTGCTTGGGTTAGCCAGAGCTGAGTTTTGTTGCTTGCAAAGAATTCTGATTCAATAAATTACAAGGTTCTTTATTCACGTGGTCACATGTATGTAAAGAATTTAGTGCCAAGTAAATGGTAGATATTATTTATATTCAATGAGATTGAATTAAGGAAGAAGACTGTAAAGTGAAGGAAAGAGTAATGTTAAAGTAAGTTAACTGAGAAAGTATAAAACTTCATTGGAAACTGGTCTATGAATTTCTTAAGACAAACTTACAGAAAGTTGTAAGAATAGTTCAGATAGCTTTTTTCCCCTTGGTTTTGAATCATTTGAGAGTAAGTGCTGACTTGATAGCTCATCATCCCCAAATACTTGTGCGTATCTCCTACAACAAAGACTTTCTTCTATGTGATAGAACCATCCAAATAAGGAAAAAAAAAAAAAACCTACAAAACTAAAAGACAAAAAAAAAAAAATAAAATAAAAAACACATAAGAAAATGAATGTCGGGCCTCCCTGGTGGCGCAGTGGTTGGGTGCTGCGCTGTGGAGCTGTTGGTAGCCAGGACACGGGTTCGATGCCCGGCTGGGGAGATTCCCACATGGCGCGGCAGACCTCTCCTGCTTTGTCCGCTGTGTGTTTCTGTAGATATAACTGTTCTGCTCCCACTCTGTCTCAGGTGAGCCCTCTCGCCGCCCCACACCTCTCTCTGGTCTGTACCCCAGCTTGTGTACGTAAATAAATCTTTAAAAAAAAAAAAAAAGAAAGAAAACGAATGTCAGAGAATACTATCAGATAATTCTCAGATCGCTTTAAAGTGTCACCAGTAAGGCCTCCCTGGTGGCGCAAGGGGTTAAGCGCAGCACTATGAAGCAATCTGCAGCCACTGAAGCACGAGTTCGATCCCAGCCCAGGGAGCTTCCCACATGGAGCAGCAGACCTCTCCTGCCTCGCCAGCTGCTCCCCTCAGCAGTGTACTTCAGTCAATTTGCCTGTTCTGCTTCCCACTCTGTCTCTGGTGAATCCTCTTATCACCCCACACCTCTGGCCTATACCCCAGCTTGTATGCATAAATAAATAAATCTTTAAAAAAAATAAAAGTTTCACCAGTAGGTCCAAAAATGTCCTTTGTAGCAAAAAGATCTCTGTGTTCAGATGCAGTTCTTTAGTTTTTTCTTGACTTTCTTGTTCTTGACACGTTTGAAAATTACAGGCTAATTATTTTTTAGCATGTTCCGCCATTGATGCGGTCTCTTCATGATTTGATCCAGATTATACATCTTTGGTAAGAAAAATCCAGCACCCAAGATGATCTGTTCTCATTGCAGTCTATCAGGAGGTACGTGATTGGGACTGAGATTAGTTCCATGGTTGTTGGATAAATATGTTTATCACTTGACTAAGGTGCCATCTCTGAGCTTTGCATTTGTATATTTACTCTTTTTACTTTTTACTAAGTATTTTGTAGAGAGGTACTTTAATATGAGGTAAATATCCTCTTCCTCATAAATTTTCAATTTCTTAATTTTGCTACTTTACCAATGAATCACGTATATTTAATGGGTTGTGCTATATACTATATTCAACTGATTGTAACCTCTTACTTAATCTCTATTTTTAACTGAAATGTAATTCACATACACAATTCATCCTTTCTAACTGTACAATTTGGCAGTTTTAAGATATTCATTAAGTTGTGCAACAATCACCACTAATTCCAGAACATTTCCCCCAAATAAATGCTATACCCATTAAAGTCACTCTCCATTCTTTTTCTCCTTAGCCACTGGCAACCATGAATCTACTTTCTGTCTCAGTGCATTTGATACAAATACAATCATAAGTGTGCCTGTTCTTTCACTTATAATGTTTTCCAGGTTCATCGATGTTGTAACATGTGTTAGTACTTTGGTCCGTTTTATTACCAACTGGTATTCCATGCGTGTGTTACATTTTATTTATTGATTCATTGGGTGTTGGAGTGTTTCAATTTTTTTAATAAAAAAATAAGATTTTAAAATTAAAATTAAAATTAAATGAATACTGCTGCTATAAACATTCATGTACAAGTTTTTGTGTGGTTATATGTTATTTTTTAAAGATTTATTTATTTATGCATATAAGAGCTGGAGTGTAGGTCATAAGTATGGGAGGAGGGGGTGAGAGGATTCACCAGAGACAGAGCAGGGAGCGGAACTGACAGACTCACTGAAATACACTGCTGAGGGGAGCAGTGGGAGAGACAGGAGAGCTCTGCTGCACCATGTGAAAAGCTCCCTGGACAGGGATCAAACTCATGCTGCAGTGGCTGTGGAGAGCTTCATAGTGCTAAGACTTAACCCCTTGCACCACCAGGAGGGCCCTGTGTGGATATATGTTTTTAATGTTCATGGATATATATCCAGCAGTGCAATTGTGTCACAGGATAACTCTGTTAAACTTTTGGAAGAACTGCTATTTTCCAAAGTGGCTGCACCATTTTACATTCCCCCCAACAATGGAGTATTATTCAGTCATATATAAAAGAATGAAGTACTGATACATGCTACAACATGGGAGAACCTGGAAAACATAAGTGAAAAAAGCCAGTCATTTATTGCACAACTGCATTTATGTGAAAAGTCCAATATAATCAAGTCCATACAGACAAAAAGTAGCTTAGTGGTTGCCTAGGGCTAGGGTGTATGTAGGGGGATTGGCCTCAGTTAAAGAATATGGGTTTCTTTTTGCCTTTCTTTTAACCAAAATGTTCTAAAATTTTGATGATGTTATTTTATTTTATTATTTTTTTAAAGATTTATTTATTTATGCATACAAGCTGGGGAACAGGCCAGAGGCGTGGGGTGGCGAGAGGGTTCACCAGAGACAGAGTGGGGAGCAGAACAGGCAGATGGACAGAAACACACTGCTGAGGTGAGCAGCGGGCGAGGCAGGAGAGGTCTGCTGCGCCATGTGGGAATCTCTCCGGCCGGGCGTTGAACCTGCGTTGCTGTTGCTGACAGGTCCAGTGCTTAACCGCTGCGCCACCAGGGAGGCCCGATAAATAAATCTTTAAAAAAAAAAATAGAATAGGGCCTCCCTGGTGGCGCAGTGGTTGAGCGCTGCGCTGTGGAGCTGTAGGCAGCGCACAATGCGAGTTGGATGCCCAGCTGGGGAGAATCCCACATGGTGCGGCAGACCTCTCCTGCCTCGCCCACTGCTCCCCTCAGCAGTGTATTTCTGATCTGCCTGTTCTGCTCCCCACTCTGTCTCTGGTGAACCCTCTCGCCACCCAACGCCTCTGGTCTGTACCCCAGCTTGTATGTATAAATAAATAAATCTTAAAAAAAAATAATAGACTAAAAGAAAAAGGTGAAAAAACAAAAAACTCCAAATTCAATAAATAACAAAAGAATATAAAAAGACCAAAAAAAAAAAAAGGAAAAAGATGAAGAAATCAAGGGATAGTAACAAAAGTGAGATAGGTAGTAAAATCAATCCAACTGGCTTTGATATATGCATACACCTTATTTGAATATATACACATAAGGGACAATGGATCAATCAGGATTAGATTCAGTTGCATATGATCACCAAACAACAGCTTAAACAACATAAAAGACAATTTGGCCTCATTCATAAACTAAGTCAGAGATGGGCAGTTGAAGATTTATATGACCTTTTTTTGCTCTAAAGCCTCCGGAACACAGGCGCCCTCTAGTTGACCCAGGAGGCTCAACTTTCTGGTGCAGCTAGAGTGACTGACAGGTATTCTATTCAAGTTCGTACTCGTGTTAGAACCTCTGCACTTCTTATTCTTTCTTTCTAGAAATCTTCATCGGGTGCTTTTTTCTGCATCTCAGTTCTCATACCCCAGAAACACGTGCGTGTCTTCAGAGTGGGCTTCCCTGATCTCACGCCCCAGTCCCTCTTACCAATCAACTTCCTCCCGTTCATCTCAGGTATGATCTGTCTGTACCCGTTCTACAGCCTACTAAGGTGTGACTGTGAATACCTTCCTTTATCTCCCTGTGTCTTAGTTTCTCCACCTGTAAAATGTATAATAGCACCAATAAGATGGTTTCACCTGAAATTCATAAGAATGGTCTGGCAAGGAGGGAGGGAAGGTGTGAAGGTGTGTGATGACAGTATCCCTGTTGTCTAGAACAGGCTTGGATGAAGTGTGAGCTCAAAAAACATCTGTGAAGTTAAAAGCATGTAAGTCAGCTGAACTTGGGCTGGTACCACTGCTTAGCAGAATATTGTTCAGTATTATTTAATGAGCACCATCTGTCTTGACTCTGAGAATAAAATAATTTGGAAACTCTGCTTTGAATTGGATTGCAGGGAGAAGCTTGGTTTGAAGATCTGGGGCTGATACCAAGCTCCCAAAGAGAAAAATATGAATACTTTTTTCTAGTCTATTCTTCTTAGACTCTGGTTTGGAGAGGACATAAGGGGAAATTAGGTGGGGACGGTAAGGAGGTAGGGTAGGAGTGAGAGTCAAGGGGATTTCTACAGGCAAGTGAAGCAAAACTCCAAAGCTCTCAACATCTTTGACCTCTCAGAGAACTTACTCAGTGTTGTTCAGGTTGTCAAGATTTCCACAGTGACCCAGGCCTTCTCAATTGCAAAGCATTTGGGAGAATTAAGAGGTGAGGGGAGCCTGGGTTTGGCCCCATCTAATAAATATGTGATAAGGCTGCAGCCCAGGGGGCTGCAGGGAAATGCACAGCACTCATGGAACACAAGAGCCAGAATCGAGGGAAATGCACACAAGCCAACACAAAATACACGGCCTCATGCCTGACAAGTTCAAACAGATCATCGTGGCATTTAGGGGAGGAGAGATTTTTATCAGTAGGTGGGGAGAGCCACCATAGGATTACTAAAGAAAGCTGTATTTCCAGGGAAGTTTTATTTCCTTGGAAACATTGCACACATTCCTCCTGCAAGCCGATGTGTTTCTTTAAAAAATGCCGTAGCTCTTGGTATCATTTCCCTAGATCTTTTATACCTATTGTATTCACCCTCTCAATTTGCAGAGAGTGACATTTTTTTCCCTAATTATAAGACCAGTTTTTAAAAAGTCAAGTATTATGGGAAACCATAAAGAAGCAACCAAAAACCCTCTATAATCTCACCTAGAGATTAAAAGGCTCACATTAGGTGTATGAGTATGTACCTCTTGACTATAATAGAGATTTTCTGTTGCCCTCAATAGTCATCATTCACTTCTTTTTAAATAGAAGAAAATTTAAAATATTTAGATTTTTGGCTGGACACATAGCTGCTCAGAATAAAGTATTTCCCAGTCTCTTTGCAAGTAGGTTTATCTAGAGATTATATTTTGGCCAATGGGATAGACTTTGTATGATTTCCTAGGAGTGTGAGTTAGATGAGGATATGTGCTCTTCTTTTGCTGCCCCTCCCTTCATGCTTGCTTCAATAAAACCTGATGGCTGTTGCTTCAGCAACCATTTTGGAAAGTGTGGGTGGGAGTCATATGATGATAATGTGGAACAAAAGGATGGAAAACCACAGTGAGTTATTACTTCACACCTGTTAGAAAAGCTGTAATCATGGGCCTCCCTGTGGCGCAGCGGTTAAGCGCTGCGCTGCGGAGATGCCGGCAGCAGTGATGCGAGTTTCATGCCCAGCCGGGGAGAATCCCACATGGTGCGGCAGAGCTCTCCTGCCTCGCCCGCTGCTCCCCTCAGCAGTGTATTTCTGATCTGCCTGTTCTGCTCCCCACTCTGTCTCTGGTGAACCCTCTCGCTGCCCCACGCCTCTGGCCTGTACCCCAGCTTGTATGTATAAATAAATAAATCTTAAAAAAAAAAGAAAAGCTGTAATCAAAAAGATAAATAACAAGTGTTGGTGAGGCTACGAAGAAAAGGAAACCCTGTTCATTGTTGATGGGAATCTAAATTGCTTTAAATTGGGAATGTAAGTTTTTGAGGAACTGTGGAGGTTCCTCAAAAAAATTAAAACACTAACTAGAAAAGACATCTACATCCCCATGTTGATTACAGCATTATTTACAATAGTGAAGACATGGAAACCACATTATAGAGGTAGTAGTACATATGTACATATAATGAACTTATATATACAATGAAAAATTATTCAGTCATCAAAATAAGGAAATTGTCCATCTGTGACAACATAGATGAAATTTGAAGGCATTATGCTAAGTGAAATAAATAAGACAAAGACAAATACCATTATAATCTCACTTATATATAGAATCTTATAGGGAATCTAAAAGAAGTCCCTGTCCCTACCTGCAAAAAACAAATACCTGAATAGATAGAGAGAACAGACTGGTGACTGCTAGAGACAACAGGATGAGGGTGGACAAAATGGGTAAACGGGGTGAAAAGGTACAACCTTTCAGTTACAGTGTAAATAAATTATGGGGATATAATGTACAGCATGGTGATTATAGTTAATAATACAACATTGTCTATTTGAAAGTTACCTGGAGGGTAAATCATAAAAGTTCTCATTACAAGAAAAAAATGTAACTATGTGTGGTGATGAATGTTAAGTAGAGTTATTGTGGTGGTCATTTCTCTCTACATATAAATATCACATCATTATGTTGTATACCTAAAACAAATATAAGATGTCAGTTATATCCGAATTAAAAACTAAGAATTGCTAATCAGGTGAATTAGCCATGTACAATCATGTGTCACTTAACAATGCATCATCAGGCAATTTCATTTCTGTGTGACTGTCACAGAGCGTGATTACATAAATCTAGATGATATAGCCTATTGGGACAAATGTCATTGACTCAAATGTTGTTAAGCAATACATTGCTAAATAGCTACGGAGCAATTTACCCCACAAACTTAATGGCCTAAAATAAGCACCTATTACCTTGCAGTTTCTGTGGTGAGGAATTCAGAAGTGGTGCTATCGCTGGGGTTCTGGCTCAGGGTCTCTCTTGAAGTTGGAGTAATTTGTCAGCAGGTTGCTGCAGTCTCCTCTGAAGGCCTGACTGGGTCTAGTGGATCCACTTTCAAGATGGCTCCCTCACATAGCAGAGGCCTCAGTTTCTTACTGGCTGTTGGCAGACCTCAGTTCTTCATCACATGGAGTTCCCCACTGGATGCTTAACTGTCCTTAGAGCATGGCAGCTAACTTCTCTCAGACCACATGACTGGAGAAAGAGAGCAAGGTGAAGTCCCTACGTATTTTGACGAACTCCATCATTGTCACCATATTCTGTTTAGTAGAAGCAAATCACTAAGTACGGCCAGTACTGAAAAGGGGAATTTGCTTTACCTCTTGAAGGGAGGAAATAAAAGAACTTGTGGACACACCTGGTGTTGACAACTTCAGAGGCGAAAGGAACACTGAGTACTATGGAGGTAGAAAGGCAGAAAGCAGTCCCAAGGGCCAGGGGGAACAAAAGGAAGAGGTTATAGTAGAAGTTTATAGAAGGGAGTCTTAAGTAGCTTAAGTTCAGGTCTGCGAATAGGTTGTGGTGATGTCTCCGAGCCCACGGGAAGTCCCTCTGCGTCTGGAGAACCAAGCTGCATGGAGGAAGGGTTGCTCAGCTGGAGCTGACACGCTGAGCCGGTGGTACAGTGAAGCCGGTTCTGCGGGTTCCAAAGAGAAAAGGAGGCCTCATCCCCGGAGTTGGGTTGACGAGCTGTGGCTAGACCGAGGCCTCTTTCTGGGCCTGTGCTCACCACCGAGAGAGCTGTGTCCGGGGCCAAGGCCATGCTCACGGTGCAAGATGGTGGCTCAAGCTTGGCCTCTATCAGGCTCCCCTTACTGGAGTTGAGCTAAGACCTCAAGCCCCAGCGAGCGAGCGAGACAGAACGGCAGCCAAGGGAACTGAGGTGGGTGGTAGCTGGAAAGCTAGCGTTCTTCACTACCGTTCTTCCACGGACGGCTTTGCAGAAAATCCAAATCCGGCCCGTCCGGGAAATGGACGGAAAGTTCAGAGGGAAACCTGCCGTCTCCATTGCTCAGAGGAGAATTCTGCCTAAGTCAGCTGGAAAAAGTCTTGCCGCGCTCTGACGCTGCTCCCGATCCCATCCTGGAGGACTCGGTCTTCCAGTGTGATTTCCAGGCGAGAGAATTCGCTTGAAACTGGATGGCGTTGGTCAAACACGGCGGTGCAACCACCTTTTTTTTTCTTTTTTTGGTGCTTGTAAGAAGCTCACACGCAAGGATGTTAATTTTGAATTTCTAGCGTTTCAACTGCAAACAGAAATGCTAAATACAATATCATTCACAATTATAGAGGAAAGAGAAAACCCGGTAAACTGAGGAGCTTCCAGAGGGAAGAGCTGGTGGAGCGACCCGGAAGTGGGAAAGAAAAACGAGGAGCCAAGTTCCTGCTCCTGCCAGTCCTGGTCGCTCACACGCGCCCCCTACTGGCAGGTCTTAAAGAGACGCCGATTGCAAAGTATTTATTTATTTAATAACATATTCGTTGAATAAAAAGTTATGTATATGGCGAAAGCCATATTTTAAAAATAATATAAAGTACATGTTTTAAATCATGTAACCTAACAACTCTAAGAGGTAGGTGTTATTCTATTGCCATTTCATGTGTGAAATATTGATGCACAGAGAAGGTTGCCTCACTCACTAGGAAGAGGTAGAGAGCCAGGATTTGAATCTAGAGAGCTGATTCTAGAAGCTCTGAGCTCAGCCATTCTGCTAAACTTCTTTGATAAGAACTATTCATTGAACACCATCACTCTGCCAGGAATAAGGAGTTGAGCCAAAACAGTCTTGGTCCTCATGGAACTGATAATCCAGTGTAGTAGACCATAATTAACTCACTACAAATGAAAGAAAAGTTGAAACTGTGCTGATGCTCCAAAGAATTGATGTTGAACATGCTCGACTATTAAAAAAAGGTGGGGGGAGGCCCTTAAACTATTTCATGTTGAAATATTTTCATGTCAAGATAAAGATCACACATTTCCCACAATCCATTGCTAAGATAAAGAGGAGAAAGATTTAAATTTTTTTTAATAGATACATCATAGAAATCCCACCTTCTTGCAGCCCCGTGCCAATGGTGTCCAGACGGCAAGCCTAGACTACAACAGGCTGAAGCAGGACATTTTAGATGAAATGAGAAAAGAATGAACAAAAGCAGAGGATGAGCTTACTAGTGCAATCAGGCAGGGACAGGCCCCCTCCCGCAAGTCAAATACTTCATGGAGAAACAAATGAAGGAGAGACAGGACTTAATCTGGCGAAAGAAAAGACAAAACAAAACCACACCCACCCTCCAACGGTTAATAACAAACTCTACATTTTGTGAACTGAAGAAGAAAATGGAGTCAAACAGAGGGAAGGAGGAAAAAAACCCAATATATTTTGAAAGTCTTTACACATTATTATAACTCGTGTTAAACTATTTCCCTCCGAGTTTGCTGTTTTCTTCTGACGTTTACACTAGAGGGAAGGTGTCTTCTAAGTGTCGTGGTAGCAGTTATGCAGAAAATACTAAACTCGTCAGGCAAGATCATTGTGTGTTGAAATATTTTCATGTCAAGATAAAAACCACACATTTCCCACAATCCATTGCTAAGATAAAGAGGAGAAAGATTTAAGGCTTTTTTTAGAGTGCTAATTAATGAAAACATAGGAAGTTATGCTACTGTGTCGTAAACATCTCAGGCGTATCTTCCTATATTTTATATTCCATGAGTAACTGAGATCAGCCCTATGTAGGCTAAGATCATAAATTGTGAAATAAATGGAATTGTATGTGCCTCAATCTCATCTGTAAAAACAGTGATAGTAACGGTCCCTTATGTCCAGATTAAATGTGTTAACACATGTAGCACAAGTTGTATCAGTTCCGGCACGCAGTAAATATTATGTGTTAGCTATTTTTTTTGTTTCGTTTTTTCCTTTTTGTGAAAAGGTTTACTGTGGAAAATATATCTAAGAAGAAAATAAAAATCATAATTCTACCACCCAGAAATAATCATTTATTGTATTTTCTTCTAGATTTTTTACGTAAACATACACAGACGTTGAGACCTTCTCAACGGACCCCTTCAGACTTTCTCCCTCCACTCCCCAAAGCTACCGATGCTTTCTCAGCAGCAAGACAATGGAATTTGCTTATCTAAAACAAAGCGCAGTGCTTTGATGTCCTCACACCAAACCACGCCCCAGGTCGGCGCACGCGCATTTAAGAGTTCAAGAGGGACTTCTGGGCAGGGACTTCTTCAAAACGGACGTGACGTATGTCCCTGGCTCAGTGGCCCTGAGGAAGTCGCGGAAAAGTAAGGGCCTCACGGCGCGCCGCGCTGGTTTCCGGAAGTGATTGAACAGCAGCAACATGCTCGAGGAACTGGGCTTCATCCCGACCATAGGCGATGATGATGAGGTGCCATTGGAGCCCGAGTCTGACTCCGGAGACGAAGAGGAGGAGGTACGAGCAGGTCCCGCGGGGGGCAGCGGCGGCGGGCAGTCAGGTTTCCTGCACTGCTTCCCTTCCCCCGGATCCTCAGGCCCCTGTCTCCAACTCCTGGACATCCTCCGCCAGACTGGCAGGTGTCCCAGGAAGGGTCTCACCGGTACCCAAGATCTGCCAGTTTGCTGGTCACTAGCTTTTCCTCTTCTCCGTGCCTGTGCCCTTGCCCTTCCTAGTGCCCTGGGGAATTCATTACCCATTCACTGAACTGCCTTTCAATCCCGGCCTTGTGTAAGGAAGATCCAGAGGTGAAGTGAGTCTTGGTTCCTACCAATAGTCTTGCCATCAGTCAGTTTTTGTCTTGTCTATTTCTGATCTCTTGTTGTGTATCCTCAGTTCCTTCTTCCTTTTCTAGTGTTTTTTTCATCTCTGTTCCATACATAGTCTTACTGCGTCTCCTTCCCAGGGACCCATTGTGCTGGGCAGAAAGCAGAAAGCTTTACAGAAGAACCGCAGTGCTGATTTCAATCCTGACTTCGTTTTCACTGAGAAGGAGGGGGCGTATGATGGCAGCTGGGCCATGGCTGATGTCTTGAGCCAACTCAAGAAGAAGGTGAGGCTGACAGTGATAAGCAGTTATGGGTCTTGGGCTGTGACGGTTGGACAATGGCTTCAGGACGCTAACACTGACCTCATTGCCTTTTGCCATCTGCTTGCTTTCTGCAGATGCTAGAACTCCTTTGGAAATATGTGCTGTAGTATTATTGATTACAACCTGTATTTGAGTGGAGACTCTGCTGGTTCTTGTTCTGGTTGAAACTAAGCAGCATTGCCTCTTCAAGGTCATCTTGAGAGGATTTTTTTTTCCTTTTCAGTTTTATTTTTAGAGGGTGGAAAAGAAATTTTCCTTTTGCAAATGAATTATGAAGTGTATGTTCCCCTGTTCTATATTTTGATGATGAAAGTCTATTCCTTCTTCTTTTTTTTTTAAAGATTTATTTATTTATACATACAAGCTGGGGTACAGGCCAGAGGCGTGGGACGGCGAGAGGGTTCACCAGAGACAGAGTGGGGAGCAGCACAGGCAGATCAGAAATACACTGCTGAGGGGAGCAGCGGGCGAGGCAGGAGAGGTCTGCCGCGCCATGTGGGATTCTCCCAGGCCGGGCGTCGAACTCGCACCGGGCGCTGCCGACAGCTCCACAGCGCAGCGCTCAACCGCTGCGCCACCAGGGAGGCCCCCAAGTTCATTTAATAAATATTATATTTATTTCCAGGTCCCATATAGGGACTCTATGTAGTTAAAGAATTGATCTTATAAGACTTCTTTTTTTAGCAGGTAGAGAAATAAGTAGATAGTTACGTAATTAATTGCAGTTGTGGTAAATGCCATAGCAGTTCAGGAAGCTGTGAACAGGCATAGAGGGAGCCTGCCATTGCTTATTGTTTCTAGAGTTTTAGCAATATCTAGAATTACCTGAATTTGCTTGGATTTTGACATTTTAATTAATAGGCTAAGGGAAGAGTTCAGTGGGCAAGGGGAAAGGTTTTTCCAAGTAGTGTTAGAGGCAACATGACATTTCTTGGAAATTGTATCATTCTAAATAATAAACACCTAAAAGTGTGGATGTTCTTATTGGCTCCAGGTATTTTAAGGTTTTTTTTTAAGATTTATTTATTTATGCATACAAGTTGGGGTACAGGCCAGATGTGTGGGGCGGCGAGAGGGTTCACCAGAGACAGAGTGGGGCGCAGAACAGGCAGATCGATGGAAATACACTGCTGAAGGAAGAAGCAGACGAGGCAGGAGAGGTCTGCCGCGCCATGTGGGAATCCCACTTGGGCATCGAACTTGCCTTGCCGCTGCCAACAGCTCCACAGCGCAGCACTTAACCGCTGCACCACCAGGGAGGCCCTATTTTAAGTTTTTTAACAAATGACCATTAATGCGTTTTTGGATAATATACAGTTGGTTTATCTGTCCAGGACAGACAAGCTTTTATTATGTTAAAATCTGAGGTCTGATGCTCAGAGAGCCTGTTTTTTTTCTCTTTTCCACATGTATGTTTTTCATCTCATTTTTATCTGCAGAGGGCAGCCACTACATTAGATGAGAAGATTGAGAAAGTTCGAAAGAAAAGGAAAACAGAGGTGAGAAAGTAATTACTTTTGTTTGTAGTTAAGCCCTGAACTTTACTGTCACCATGACCCCGTGATTTCTCTTCAAGCCTGAGTTGAGTGAAACTGCTATGGGCAGGAATTTTTGAGTCTGTGATGAATATTTACTAAAAATCCATGTAACATTCTGCCCAGATTTTGTTCTTGTAGGTTTTAGATTTCTGAAGTTTGTGGTTGCCTTGATTTATTAGATATTTTCTTTTCCAGGAAAAAGAAGCTAAGTCTGGGAAATCAGGAAATGAAAAAGAAGCAAAGGAGGGCTCTGACCCGGAGCAGCAAGAAGACCATGAAGGAAAAGATGAGGAAGGCTCAACAGATGAAGACTCAGAGACTGACTACTCATCAGCTGATGAGAACATCCTCACCCAAGCAGGTAGACAGCATGGTGGCACTGTCAGAATTAGGGACAGGAAACTGGAAAGTGTCCATCTTTATTTCGTAGGATGTCCTATGTGCCCCTCTACAGTGAAAGTTAGGATCTCCATGCTGAACTCCTTTTAGGTTCTCTTTGTTATTCTTGGGATTTTATTAGGATTGTTCTATTTTGCAAGTAGAGTTTCTTTCCCTATCTCTAGCCCCGAACTGCAGGCACCTCTGTGACTTTCTGACTTAGGGTGATAGGTTCTCCACATCCCACATCTGGGTAGTCCAGCCATATAGTGGGTACTGCATGAATATTTCTTGGCAGAAATAAGTGCTAAAACAATGTAGCATAGTGGTTGAGAGCTTGGTCTTTGGAACTTGCCAAATTTGCTTCCCATGGGATCTTAGGCAAGTTGCTTAACTGTTCTCACTGTGAAATGAGGCTAATGACAGTAGCTCCTTGGGTTGTTTGGTTGGATTCAGTGATGTACAAACATACAGCACTCAGGACAATGTCCAACAGATTGTAAATGCTCAGTAATCTTGAGCTCTGTTTTTCTCCATAGATACACTCAAAGTAAAGGAGCGGAAGAAGAAGAAGAAAGGACAGGTGAGCATGGGCTCAGAAAACAGCAAGAAGCTTGCTTTTGCTACTTGAAAGGACTTGAAGGTATTTAGTTTTCTTCGGCACTTTTGCTGAACTCTCATTATGTTTTCTGATTTTCTGATGTAGGAAACAGGAGGATTTTTTGAAGATGCATCTCAGTATGATGAAAACCTCTCATTCCAGGACATGAACCTCTCCCGCCCTCTTCTGAAGGTAGTGGCTTCTTTTTGGCAACCATGGAATTTTGCCTTAATTGCCTCCCTCAACTCTAGTGTTCACACAGCTGCCAGAGAACTCTCTAAAACAGACATTTTCCACCATGTCCCTTTCCTTCAGTGGGTCCCAGTGATAGAAGCCTTCATCCTTATATTGGCCTATAAGGCCTTGTCCCTTCTGGTCCCTTCTGTTGATGTCTTTGAACATTCACTCTGCTCTGGCCACACTGGCCACTTTGCTATCCCTCCAACAAGTCAGGCATCTTCCTCAGTGCCTTTGCACTTACTGTTCACTCTGCCTGGAAGATTCTTCCAGAAATCTGTTCGGGATGTTCCTTGCCTCTTCCAGGGTTCCACTCAGTATTCCTTGCTCAGCGAGATCTTTTCCAACATCCCTGCTGTGAATTACATTCAGCTCCCCAACCCCCATCTTCCCCAGCACCCTTGATGACTATAGTTTTATTTACAGCATTTATCTCCAGATGACATGTCTTTGGTTTTTGTTCTTGGCCTGTTCTTTTTTAACAGGTTGTAAGATTCCTGATGGCAAGATTTTTAGTTTTTGTTTTCTGTTGTATCCCTCAGTACCTTAATAAATATTTACAGAGCGAATGACTAGGAGGGATTGAATTTGCTAACACTTGTTTGGAAACCTGCCTTGCTTCTTTCATTCTGAGAATCCCCCTCCTGTTTGCCCCTGTCTTTTCAGGCCATTACAGCCATGGGCTTCAAGCAGCCCACCCCCATCCAGAAGGCGTGCATTCCTGTGGGTCTGCTAGGGAAGGACATCTGTGCCTGTGCCGCCACTGGGACAGGTAAAAGGATAGAGACTTGGGGATGTGGAGAGGTGGAGGCAGAAGGTGGATGTTCGTCAGGGGTCTAGTTTGGCTTATCAAAAAGCCGCCTTGCTAAATATGCAAATACAAATTTTAATGTAGTAACACTAGGTAGTCTGTTGAGCAATTTCTATTAAAAAAAAACCAGACTGCATATTTTTCCTACTTCTTGAAATACTTTACATTTTCTTTAAATGATTGTATAGGATAGTCACAGGTCATGGGTCTCAGGAGATCTGATGATGTCACCTTCACTTAAAATGCTATCTGGGCACCCATGTGACCTGCTGTTGCTGCCTAGTAGGCCTCCATCCTAGGCGTAAAAATTTTATAAAAGAGGGGTTGGGTGCTGCACTGTGGAGCTGTCGGCAGCTGCGACGCTAGTTTGACATGCCAGGGAGATTCCCACATGGTGCAGCAGACCTCTCCTGCTTCGCCTACTGCTCCCCTCAGCAGTGTGTTTCCATCGATCTGCCTGTTCTGTTCCCTGCTCTGTCCCTGGTGTACCCTCTGGCCTATACCCCAGCTTGTATGAATAAATAAAAAAATAATAATAATAAATAAATAAAATGATGGCTTTAACATTTAAAAAAAAGATGTTCATCATGACATTGTGTATTAGTATAGCTAATTATTATTTTTTTTTAAAGATTTTTTTTTTTTAAAGATTTATTTATTTTTTTTATTTATACATACAAGGTGGGGTACAGGCCAGAGGCGTGGGGCGGCGAGAGGGTTCACCAGAGACAGAGCGGGTAGCAGAACAGGCAGATCAGAAATACACTGCTGAGGGGAGCAGCGGGCGAGGCAGGAGAGGTCTGCCCCACCATGTGGGATTCTCCCCCGCCGGGCGTCGAACTCGCGTCGCCGCTGCCGACAGCTCCACAGCGCAGCGCTTAACCGCTGCGCCACCAGGGAGGCCCAGATTTTTTTTTTTTTTATTTATACATACAAGCTGGGGTACAGGCCAGAGGCATGGGGCGGCGAGAGGGTTCACCAGAGACAGAGTGGGGAGCAGAACAGGCAGATCAGAAGTACACTGCTGAGGGGAGCAGTGGGCGAGGCAGGAGAGGTCTGCTGCACCATGTGGGATTCTCCCCGGCCGGGCGTCGAACTCGCGTCGCCGCTGCCGACAGCTCCACAGCGCAGCGCTCAACCGCTGCGCCACCGGGGAGGCCCTAGTATAGCTAATTATGTAGTAAAGTATTCATGTGCTAGAATGCTATGTATCTTTAAAAAAGCAGACTATTTAAAGAAGTAGGAAAAATATAAAGCTTTTTTTTTTTTTTAAAAAAAGACGTAGTTACTAAACAAATATGTAATGTTACTGCATTAGAGCCTGTATTTTTAATACTTCTATTAGGAAAAAATCTAGAAAAACAAGCCAAAATTAAAAAACCCCACAGGAACAAAGCATGACAAAAAATTCAACAATACCAAACAACAGAAAAAAAGATTGGTAGTACAATACCATTCTATTAATGTTTGTTGCCAGTTGGCTGAATTTTGGGCAATTTTGATTGTTTTCATGTTTTTTTTTATATTTCTTATTTTTTTCACATTGACTGTGTGGTTTAAAACCAGAAAAATGAGTTGCTTCATTTCCCTCAGTGGGTATGAGGTTTTCTGTGTTCAGGTGAAAAACTAAACCTTGAAGGGTCTGGAACGCTTCTCATTGCTTTCCTGCTCTCCATCCTTCCAGGCAAAACGGCAGCTTTTGCCCTGCCGGTCTTGGAACGTCTGATCTACAAGCCCCGCCAGGCTCCGGTCACCCGTGTGCTGGTGTTGGTTCCCACCCGCGAGCTGGGCATCCAGGTGCACTCCGTCGCCAAGCAGCTGGCCCAGTTCTGCAGCATCACCACCTGCTTGGCTGTGGGTGAGTGTCTGGGGGCAGGCTGCCAGCCCCCAAGCCTGACCTGGTAGACATGGATGTGCCCCCCCCCCCCCCGAGGATGGTCGGTGCTCGGAGAGCCTTTTTGTGATTGAATCCTGGCAGTAAAAACCTGATGATGGGTTTTCATAGTAGGAGGTGGAGTAGGTTTGAGCCAGCCTTGAAAAATGAAACTCCAAAATTATAACTTTTTTCTTGTTACTGAACAAATTTAGAATACAAGTTTTGCTCTGCATCAATAATGAATCAAATGTTACAAGAGGCAGAAATTTTGTGATCATACGATATTATAGTTTGAGCTGTCATTCATTTTCCCCTTCTTAGGCAATGGGAAGTTAAAGGTGATGGCCAAAGACATCAAATCTTATAGCTGCTTCTCTCAATCCTTGAATGTTTGAACCATTCTATTCTGAAGTCCCTTGGTGTCATCTTTTGATTCTGGCACTTAACACAATTATGATTAAATTATCTCTCTCTCCTAACATATTGGAAAATTCACTGCAGTCTTCCTCTGTGCCGTTTCATCTGCGTCGGCAGCAGACCAGGCGGGTAGCAGGACTCTGTCACTAGCGGTGAGTGACTGAACTGGCACCCGGCGGGGCTCTTCTCTTTGCAGGTGGCCTGGATGTGAAGTCTCAAGAGGCAGCTCTTCGGGCGGCGCCAGACATCCTCATCGCCACCCCAGGCCGGCTCATCGATCATCTCCACAACTGCCCTTCCTTCCACTTGAGCAGCATCGAGGTGCTCATCTTGGATGAGGCTGACAGGTACATCCGAAGTGATGGGGCCCCAGCCGTTCAGAGGCCCCTAGGCCATGCCCCCAGTTCGGAACCTGCCATGACGCATTATTCTGCATGTCTCTCCGCAGCCCCTGGTGTGTGATACTGATTCAGCTACTCACATTCGGGCCTCTGTCTGTCCTCCATCCAGAGCGTACTGCTCTGTCTTTTTCTGTACTGTGATGTTAAGAGTGAAAGTTGCTCAAATTCTGGCTCCTGCCACATTCTCAGTGGATTTGGCAACATTATTTATAGTCT
The DNA here is from genome assembly GCA_004024925.1 of Scalopus aquaticus. NCBI lineage: Eukaryota > Metazoa > Chordata > Mammalia > Eulipotyphla > Talpidae > Scalopus > Scalopus aquaticus. Next base: position 228,325 of record PVIJ01000793.1, read on the forward strand.
TAAACCTTTTCCTGTTTATAAGTGGGGGATAAGGATGGCACCCACCTTGTGATGTTGAGGATTCAAGGAGTAACTTGGGTAGAGTGCCAGTGCATAGTGAGGATTCAGCAGTGATTCCCTCCTCTTGCCCTCCTTCCATCCCTTCTTTTTCTCATATATGTACCATTTGCTCGTCTCTTTTTGTCATGATTGAACAGGATGAAATCATAATGAATTGGACTAATAATAAAGGTGGGGAAAGAAGGAGGACACAAAGGACCCCAGTGCCTGTTCGAGTTTATTTTTAAATGAAGACATCTCAAAACTAAGCCCATCCCTAACCAAACTTCTCATTCTGTGTGTCCCTCCTCCTCTTCAGCTCAGTGAATGACCAGTCTATCCTAGCTGTTCAGAATGTGTAGCATCATCCTTGTCTCCTCATTTTCACAAGGCATCCAGTGGTAATTCCTGTCAGCACACCCCCGCCCTGAGGCTTCTGCATTCGCCCTTTCCTCAGCTTAGAACGACCTTATCAGGTTTCTGCTCCAATTGTTACTTATCTCTGGGGCCTTTGCTGGCCACTTTCTGTAACTGCCCTACTCCCATACCTGTCTGATATTTTCCAAGGAGCTACACCTCTCTGACCCCCACACTGTTACCTGAATTTGTGTGTGGTAGTGGTGACCTCTCCCCTGGAACATAGACTTAAAGGGCTGGTTTTGTTGCTTGCTGCTGCATCTCAGTGTTCAGGGCTGTGTTCTCTAGCAAGTGCTCAATGTTTGTTGAATAAGTGATGGACGCCCCCAGAGCAAAGGGACCATTCTTGAGACCTAAAGGAGGAAAAAGAGAGCAATCTAAGTCAAGGAAAAGGGATCTGATAGAGGTTTTTAAAAGGGAAGGGAATTGCATTCTTCAAAAATGTTAACAGCTCAGAAGACCGAGAAAGGGTGTGGAAGTTTCAGATTAAGGAGACCAAGGAGTCAGGCCAGCTAAAGGCTATACCTGGTCCTCCACTGGAGCTTGAACTGGAGAGGGAAATGCCGCAAGGGGTTGGGTCAGGTGAAAGAGCCAAGGAAGGTCATCCCACAGAGCGGGGGTTCTGCTGACAGGCCCCTCCTTGCCCAAGCGTTCAGACCAACCAAGTCCGTCTCCCGATGGTGTGAGTGAGGAGTGCGCTCTCGTGGCAGGCAGTGACCCGTCCTTCCCGGTCACTGCAGGGTAGTTAGACGAACCCAGTGTGCAAGGGTGAGGGGACTTTGCGACTAAGGGCAACTGAAGTGACACGACAATGCAGAAACTTTGGTTCCTGGAATAAAAAAATAAAAGCAGAGCTTAGAATCTCATTTTGGGGACAATAAGGAAATTTGAGTATGAACTGGAAATATTACAGACACAATTTCTTGGGTGTGCGAACGATAGTGTGGTTATGGAGCAGGTCATTTTCAGGGGACGTGTGCGCAGATGTTTAGGGGAAGACGTGATACCTTCAGCTTGCTTGTGAATAGTTGAGGAAAAAAAGGTAAAGCAAATATGTCAAAATGAAAATTTGGTGCATCTTGGTGAAAGGGTAAAATGACAGTAATAGTAATGAGACAATAAGCGCAGATGTTTAGGGGAAGACGTGATACCTTCAGCTTGCTTGTGAATAGTTGAGGAAAAAAAGGTAAAGCAAATATGTCAAAATGAAAATTTGGTGCATCTTGGTGAAAGGGTAAAATGACAGTAATAGTAATGAGACAATAAATGAGCCTGAAATACTGCCAGCGCCAGTAACAAGACATTCCCTGTCAGACGTCCTCTGTCCCTCAGTGTGTGCGAACAAGTCGCGTGCATGTCTCTGATTCCTTCCCCTCCCTGCCCGCCAGGATGCTGGACGAGTACTTTGAGGAGCAGATGAAGGAGATCATCCGCATGTGTTCCCACCACCGCCAGACCATGCTTTTCTCAGCCACTATGACAGATGAGGTGGGCTGCTGGAAGTCTTGGCTGGGTGAAGGGAGGGGCAGTGCCAAGGACCCCAGATCAGGCTGGAGGGGTGGCCTGGGGCGAGACAGGTTTGCAGGTGATCATCCCTGTCTTTGTGCCTGGTAGGTCAAAGATCTAGCCTCTGTGTCCTTGAAGAATCCTGTCCGGATATTTGTGAATAGCAACACAGATGTGGCCCCCTTCCTGCGGCAGGAGTTCATCCGGATCCGACCAAATCGGGAAGGGGACCGGGAAGCCATTGTGGCAGGTGAAAGCCTGGGGCTTGACTTGGGGGGAGGCGGTGCCTGACTCGCTTGGCCTCGTGGATGCCACACTGAAGCACTTGGTTATTGCCCCAGCGCCACCTCCATCCAGTCTCCCCTACCCCAGGGTGGGGCATTGCCACTCATGTGCTCCATCACCTTTGCTGCAAGTCCTTTCTTCCTTTCATCACCCCTCCCCCCACCCTATCTTTATTTTTTTATTTTTTTATTTTTTTTAATTTTATACACACAAGCTGGGGTACAAGCCAGAGGTGTGGGGTGGCGAGAGGGTTCACCAGAGACAGAGCGGGTAGCAGAACAGGCAGATCAGAAGTACACTGCTGAGGGGAGCAGCGGGCGAGGCAGGAGAGGTCTGCCGCACCATGTGGGATTCTCCCTGGCCGGGCGTCGAACTCACGTCGCTGCCGCCGACAGCTCCACAGCACAGCGCTTAACCGCTGCGCCACCAGGGAGGCCCCCACCCTATCTTTATGTCGTTTTAAATACCCGACCACGTACCTCCGACTGTTGCTCTGGCTGTTGCTGTCTGTTGCCTGGACTGATAGAGCAGCCTCTTGCTACTGCTTCACCCTTGTCCTCGGGAATGCAGTCTCACGCAGTCCATGTCAGAGGACCGTTTACAAACGAGCATTTACTCCTGTTCCTTCCCTGTTTAAAACCCTCTGGCAGCTCTCCTGCCGGCCTGTGACTGTGCAGGTGCCTCTCTTTTTCCTTCTCCTCTTCCTAATAAAGCTGTCCTTTTAAAATGTTAAAGAAAAAGAAAAAACAAAGCCCTCTGGTGTCCTCCATTGCTCTTGGACCAAGAGTCCCTAGTGAGCCCAGGGACACGGTCCCCGCCCGCCTGGACACCCCAGCAGATGGTGTTCCAGCCACACTTGTGCTTCTGCTTTCTCAGACTCACCAGTTTGTCCTGTGCGAGGCCTCTACATTCATTTTTCCTTCTGTCTGGAACCTTTCCCCAGAGCTTTTCATGGAAGAGCCTGCCTTGTCATTAGGCCTGAGCTACCCCTTCAGAGAGGCCTGCCCTGAGGTTGCCTCCCCATCTTCCTTTCACTCTCTCGGTATTTCTCACCTTGGGAATCAGGTAGTAGCTAATCTGTCTCAGCCCTGGAATGTGAGCCCCACACCCGGTGCTGGGCACAGGAGCCTGTTTGCAGGCGAGGCGGGAATATACGTTAGAGGTGTCTGCTGGCTCACTCTTCCGTCCCTGCTAGCTCTGCTGACGAGGACCTTCACCGACCATGTGATGCTGTTCACCCAGACCAAGAAGCAGGCCCACCGGATGCACATCCTCCTGGGGCTCATGGGGCTGCAGGTGGGCGAGCTCCACGGCAACCTGTCACAGACACAGCGGCTGGAGGCCCTCAGGTGAAGCGGGGGCGGGGAGTTGAGGCTCCCAGCTATCCTGCTCAGGCAGAAAGGGCTCTTCTCATCTGAAACCATCCAGATGGTGTGTTGGAGCAACAGTGGGGTGCAGATAGCCCAGGTCCCTCTTTCAAATTTGTCTGAGCACTGTGAGGTCATGCACTGACTCAGATTGTGTAGTCTTGTAGAAGGTGGCACTTATGTTCCGGGACTTGAGTGTGGGAGCTGCTGAGTGGGGCTGAGTAGGAAATTCTGAAGTGGGAAGACGCAGCACATGGTCTGTTTTTCACAGCTTTCTCAGAGCAGTGGATGTACATGTGTCTGATCGAGGGAGATTTGGAGTCAAGGCCATTTTTTGAGTGTTTACTTTGCCAGACCCTGTCCTTGTGCTTTTCCATGAAGTTTCTTGTTTAATTGTCACAGAATGAAGTCGGCCAGGTAGGCGGGGGGGGGGTGGGGGGGTGGGGCCTCTGGAACTTTCCACCTCTCCCTGTTCATTACAGGGAGGTAAGAGTTGTTTTTTAAAGGCAGGCTGTTTTGACTGCTGAGACATTTGCATATACAACTTCCTCGCATCTAACTCTGTGGTTCCCATACTTTCACATGTACGGGAATACTGCTTGAGTTGGTGTACACAAAACTGTGTTTACATCGAGGTGTTTAAGCGAAGGTAGGTGTCAGATGGACTGATACTTGGGGTCTCTTAGGTGATAGTCTGCACCCTGCTGCTTGACTCCAAAAGGATTTGTGTGCTCTCTACTGGCTCAGTCTCTTGGGGAGCATTATTGGGGGCAGGCATCTGAATGAGCATCTGTTTGTGGCTGTTTCCAGGCGTTTTAAGGATGAGCAGATTGACATCCTCGTTGCCACAGATGTGGCAGCACGTGGACTTGACATTGAGGGGGTCAAAACGGTGAGCAGGCCCATTCCTTCAACTCGGGGTGGGAGTTGTTTTGCCTTCTTGCATCCCTTGTGTCCCCTGAGTCCTGGGTCTGACCGATGCTCGACTTGGACCTTCCAGGTGATCAACTTCACGATGCCCAACACCATCAAGCATTATGTCCACCGGGTGGGCCGAACGGCCCGCGCCGGCAGGGCTGGGCGCTCAGTCTCTCTAGTGGGGGAAGAGGAGCGGAAGATGCTGAAGGAGATCGTGAAGGCCGCCAAGGCCCCTGTGAAGGCCCGGATACTTCCCCAGGGTGAGCAGGCACCGCCGCTGCGTCTCAGGCAGAGCCCTGGAGCACAACCCGGCGGGTGGGGGTGGGGTAAAGGGTAATGGGTGAGAGTAGGCACTTTGTCATGAGGAGCCATATTTGAATCCAGCGCTGCTGCTCCTTGCTGAGGGACCCCTGCGTAAGTCTCACCTCATCTCCTGGGGATTTAGTCCCCCTGTGAATGGAGGGGAATGATACATGCGCCCCAAGTGCCCACTGGCAGGTACTTTCCAACCCCTGGGTAAAGAAGACCTCTACGAGGGGCAGAAGCCCCACTAAATCCCTCTCTCCTGTCCTTCCTCTTGTTACGCTCCTCCACGGGTATCACATAAAGCACATCCTCTTTTAGAATTTTTTTAAAGTTACAATATGCATTCAGTATTGGAAATTAGTAAAGTAAGAGCAAGAATAAATCTGTGTCAGAGAGCTGACCGCTATTAGCATTTAAGTACATACTACTTCAGACCATTTTCCTTCATATTTATCTTTCATTTCCGTTTAGTTCATTTAGTCAGTAAGCAGTAATTGTGCACTGCTCTGTGCTGTTTACTCTAGGTTTGGGGGATACAGCGGGAAACAGAGCAGCTGATACTGTGGTGGGAGAAAGGCCCAAGAAGCTAGTTGTAGAACAACGGCAGGAGAGGTGCTTTCCTTAGAAAGCCTGTTGAGAAGAGGCCTCTGGAAGATAACATTTGAGTAGAGTCCTGGATGATAAGAATGAGTTGGCACAAGCAATCTGGGTACAAAGTGTGCCAGACAAAACCAGGGTAAAACCTCTGAAGCAGAAACAAACTGGATATGTGAGTAAAAGACAGGGCAGGCTAGAGACCTGGGCATGGTAAGCCAGTGAGAGACACAGCATCAGAGAGGTGGGCAGGGGCCATGCTTAGAGTTTGGCCTTTTCTTTTGGGGGAGAAGGGATTTGGTGGGTGGGTCTTAAGCAGAAAAGTAACCTTTAAAAAGCCCAATTTTCTGTTACTACATTTACATTATTTGTATCCAAGACACAGTATTCACTTCTATTTTAAAATAATTTTTGTTCTTTTCCCTTGAGATGTCATCCTCAAATTCCGGGACAAGATTGATAAAATGGAAAAAGACATTTATGCAGTTCTGCAGTTAGAGGCTGAGGAAAAAGAGATGCAGCAATCAGAAGCCCAGGTGAGGCTGTGAGGAGGGTTTCTGTCCACAGTGCTGTTCACTTAGGGGGTTGCATCGGCCCCTGTGGTTCTCTCCAGCTGAAGTGTTGTGTCTGCCAGACGTCATCAGACCCCAAGCAACTGCAGGCAGTGACTTTCTGCCGCTGCCATGTGTCATAAGACAGGTTTCATGTCAGACATTTTCTTGCTGTCCCTACAGATCAACACAGCAAAGCGGCTCTTGGAGAAGGGGAAGGAGGCATTGAACCAAGAGCCTGAGAGGAGTTGGTTCCAGACCAAAGAAGAGAGGAAGAAGGAAAAAAGTATGTTGGGGAGTTCCTTGAAAAAACTAAACATAGAATTACCACTGGACCCAGGAGTTCCACACCTAAGTCTAGACCCAGAAGAATTGAAAACAGGGACTCCAGCAAATACTTGTATGTTGGGGTTCACTGGAGTTACTCAGAACAGCCAGAGGGTGGAAATAGCCCATGTCCATCAACAGATGAAGGGGCACACAGACATTGTGTGTGTACATAACAGGGAATCTTGTTCAGCCAGTGTAGTTCTGATACATGCTGTAAGGATGAACCTTAAAAACATGCCAAGTAAAATGATCCGGACACAGAAGGACAGATATTTATGATTCCATTTATATGAGGTACATGGATAGGCAAATTCATAGGCCTATAAAGTAGGTGGGAGGAGGGAGTTATTACTTAAATGGCTCTCGAGCTTCTGTTTGGGAAGATGAAAAAGTTTTGGAGACAGATAATGGTGACAGTTGTATATTCTGTGGTTGTAAATGTAATTACTACTGAGTCGGACACTTTGAGTGGGTAAAGTGGTTACTATTATGTGAAGATATTTCTATATATTCCCACTTAACAAAATGAACTCACATTGTTCTACATCTTGTAGACTTTCACATGGGTACAATAGCACCCACATGTGTATATATGTGCATGTACACACACACACACACACAGACATCTGCTTATTTTTTCTTAAATGACTGTATGGTCTTCCATCATATGGGTAGATTATAATCTAATTATTCCTTCATTGAGGACCTTTGAGGTTGTTTCCAATTTTTTGCTATTATAAACAAGTGATGTAGTGAATATAACTTTGTAGGCTGCATTTCACAGCTAAGCAAGTATATTCTGATTCACAGTATAAATCCCTAAAAGTGAAATTGTAGATCATCTGTAGGGTATATGTATTTATTATTTTGTTAGGAATTGAAAAATGATCCTCCAAAGGGGTTGTACCAGCAATTTCAGGAATACTGCCTGTTTTTAATGGGACAAAAAATTAGGATGTATGTATGTTAAATTCCTGTGTTAAAAGTAGTTAGAACTGGGCCTCCCTGGTGGCGTGGCGGTTGAGCACTGCGCTATGGAGCTGTGGAGCTGTCGGCAGCGCGCGATGCGGGTTCGACGCCCAGCCGGGGAGAATCCCACATGGTGCGGCAGACCTCTCCTGCCTCGCCCGCTGCTCCCCTCAGCAGTGTATTTCTCATCTGCCTGTTCTGCTCCCCATTCTGTCTCTGGTGAACCCTCTCGCTGCCCCACGCCTCTGGCCTGTACCCCAGCTTGTATGTATAAATAAATAAATCTTTTAAAAAAAAGTAGTTAGAACTCTATTGTGGGAGGTTGGGAGTATGTAGTGAACTAAATCATATTTCATAATGTTTCAAATGGGTTCACTGAGAAATAGAGTAATAAGCCTGTTTTTTAGTGAGATGGAGGTAAACGCCAGAAGAGGAAGTGATTACTGTTTCTCATTTTAAGTCCATATGTACCAATTTCAAGTATGTGTACTTACTGTAAGTTTAAAAAAAGATATAAAATAGTACCTGAAATCTCACTTTCACTTCTCATCCCAGTTGCCAAGGCTTTGCAGGAGTTTGACTTGGCCTTACGAGGAAAGAAGAAAAGGAAGAAGTTTATGAAGGATGCCAAGAAAAAGGGGGAGATGACAGTGAGTAGTCTCCCCTTTGGAGTTGAGTTCCTGCCCGAGTGGCACAGGGCAGGACGACCTGGTCTGTTCCCACTGACAGGTTACCCTTCTTCCCAGGCAGAGGAAAGGTCCCAGTTCGAAATTCTCAAGGCACAGATGTTTGCTGAGCGCCTGGCCAAGAGGAATCGTAGAACCAAGCGGGCCCGAGCCATGCCTGAGGAGGAGCCAGCGAGAGGCCCTGGTAGGCACATGGGCTCCTGCAGCAGCTGGTCGCAGGGTTCTCGAGACCTGTGCTGTGGTCAGGAAGAAAATTGGAGGGGTGATTTAAGAGCCCACAGTTTTTGAATGAGTATGTACCGGTGTCGTACAGCTGTCTTACCAGCGGCAAGGGGCGAAGTGACCCTGTGGTTAGTTGGAAGAGCTGGGATTTGAACCCAGGCCCTTCTGAGTCTGGAGCCTCAGTCCTTACCAACCGCTCTTTGGAGCCAGGCGTCAGGGTAGAATGAAGACTGTCTGTGGCCCATTTCATGTGTAAGAGACCACTGCATTTCTGGACTCTGCAGTCATCCTGCGGAGTAGCTCTTCACACGTAGCAGTACTGATTCTGCACCCCTTTCTGCTTCGAGCTGATGTCTCCCCTCATGTCAATAAGCCAGAGCATCTCCTGAACGTAGAACGATTACCCTGAGTTGCAGGGGATTTAGGAGTTTGGGCCAAAAAGGGCCATATCTAACCTATTCTCTCTGTGCACAGCCAAGAAGCAGAAACAGGCAAAGAAGTCTGTATTTGATGAAGAACTCACCAATACAAGCAAGAAGGCCCTGAAACAGTATCGAGCTGGGTAGGGTTTTTAAATCATCATGAAATTCTTTGTATTTTGATAAAAGTTAGGAATCCTCATATACCCATAACTTTACAATACATAGTTTCAAGGGCTCCTGTTCCCCTCCCCCCCACCTGTCCCTGTTCCCCCAGGCCATATGGATATACCTAGGGTGAGAACAGAAGAGAGGTATTAAGACCCTCCTGCTGTGGAGGTAATATGGCCCTTTTTTGTTTGAGAAAGAGCTTTATATTAGAGCTTTATTATATTTTATCAAACCCACAAAAGATCCTGGTTTGCTCTTGGGAATGTGTTGTTGTTCCCCACACCCCCTGGGCTGGGGCTAGGGTAGGGATAGACTAAGCTAGTTTTATCTAGCTAAGGTAGGTTTATCATATGTACCAGGAGGAAAGGCCTCTACTATTGTTTTAAAGCTGGACCCTGACTTCTAGAAACCCATGTTATCGAGTGGAGACACACACACTCTTGGGCCCCGAAACGGATGCATTTGCTGCTGCTTTGTGTGGGAGCTGCATGGGGCTTGTGGGGAGACATTGCCCCTTTGTCCAACAGCTTGTCATTTCAACCTGTCATCTTCTCTCACCCATAGCCCATCCTTTGAAGAAAGGAAACAGTTGGGTTTGCCTCACCAGAGACGAGGAGGAAACTTTAAATCTAAATCCAGGTAATATTTGCAGCTTTAGAAGGCCAGCAGTGGTGACTGCTTGGGATTGGAGAAGGAACCTTTCATGGGAAAGGAGCTCCTCCTCCCTCTTCCTGGTCCTGAGGGTTGGTCTTTATTCTGATTTTCTTAATAGGTACAAGAGGAGGAAGTAGCCGTGGTGGCCTGAAGTTGTTCATGGGGCAACCCTTAGATCCCTTCCCTGTGGGAAGTCATCCTGGTTTGGCCTTTTCTGCATTTGTAAAAATATACTTTAAAACTTTGAGAAGTCTTTGTCATTTGTGCATTAAAAAAAGCAAAGCTGGGGGTGGGTGTTATGTAGCCGTTTCCTAAATATCCTTGTCAGCCAAGGGTTCCTTCCCACTGATTAGCTTTCACATAAAGATTATAGCAAATGGAAGAAGTGCTTTTGGGGAGGGGGAGAGTCAGTCTAATCATGTATTTAATCATACCGTCTCTTCCCGCAGTAGCACAGTCCACCCATCTGCTGGACACGTGGGGTGCAGGTTTATTGCGTAGAGGAGCTGAGTCTGCAGTGAGAAAATTCTTGCTAGAAGTTCTCTTCTATTGATGTCCTAGAACTAAAAATTGTCATTTATTGAGAACCAACTGTTCTATGTACTGGGCAGTCATTCAACTCACCATGCCTGAGGCAGATACTAGTATCCACATTTTACAGATAAAGAAACGGGCTTGGAAAGAGTCACTTTCCAAGGTGTACAGTTGGGACTTCAGGCTTTTGAGACCAGGTCTCCCTGAGCCCATACTTGACTCTTTATGCTATAAAAGTGCTACCAGAAAGGTGAAAGCTTAGAGGGGACAGAAGGGACCCTGATACCATAAATAGCTCCTTGATGCAAGAGGCAGTTTTACCCTGTAGAATGATTTGTCATCCTTTTCTGAATCACAGGACCTTTGAGAATAGATGAAAGCTAGAGGGTGCACCCTTTGAGAAAATTGTGTATGTCATACATAATTTTAAGGAGCACATACACGTTTCCCCTTGCCCCTGCTAAAACAATTCTAAGTTATTCAGTAGTACCCTTGACCTTAGTGTGTGTTCAGAGCTATTCATTTAAGCTGCACTTAGCAGTTGCCAGCAGAGGGTCCCAATAAATGATAGTCATGCATAATGACGTGTGATAACTCAGTCTGTATTTGCTTAGAGAAAACTAGGTCTTTAGGATTAAAAAATCGAGGCGAAGAAGTGTATGTGTGAAAGGACCGTACATCGCATAGGCATAGGATCTGTGGGAGGACTCATGAAGCTGTTCACACGGTTGCCTTTGGGGAAGGAAAGTTCAAGTATACCTTTTCATACAGGTCGAAAAGTTTTTTTTATAAAAACCCCATACCACAGAAACAAAAGAATAGTTTCATTATAGGCAGTGTCTCTATTTCCATCCTCACCAAAACTGCCTGAGCTGCTGTTCACAGTTGAGGACAAATAGGGACCGCTGATTTTGTCAATCATTGTTTTTATTAATTGGCTTTATAGGCTAAAGTGCATAGTAAAGACAAAAAAGGAAATGCATACATAGGAAAGGGACGTTTTTCTTGCCAACATTAGAAAGACCTGAGATGCCTAAATGTCTGTTCTAGGGAACACTGGACTGAGGGAACATGTATGCGGAAGTTGGGCTGGGGGCAGGCTTCTGGCATGGGTGTGGGGCCTGCAGAAGCTGCTGGCATGCTAACCCTGCCCAGGAAAAAGCTGCAGTAGCTTTTGGGACCAAGGGTCACACTTTGGATAGGTGCTGCTGGTACCAAATGTGAGTTTAATTTCATCCTGGGTCCCTGGGAGCCAGCACTCCTATGGAACCTTTTCTATGGTGGGCAAAGAAATCGCCACCCCAAAGCGCAAGTCGGAGAAACAGGAACGGGTCACTCAATCTGGGCGTGCTGCTCCGGGCAGTCACACGTGGACTTACCCCTCGGTGACTAGTAGCTGGGTCAGGGTTAGTCAGTGAAGTCTTACCACAGGCTGCCTCCGCGTCCTGTAGGGTGCCCCAAAAGAAGGGCAGGAGGATTCTTGTGCTCCTTGAAAAGATAAAGAGTTTATAAACAACTCTGGGCCTCTTGTTATTAGAATGGAAGTCTGCAAGTTACGGCCTGGCAATCAAAATAAGTCTGCCCCACTGAGCTCAAACCGGCCCTGGAGCACTGCAGAGAAACGCCCGACCGAGTCAGGACCCAGAGCTACCACTAGGAAGCTCTAGCTGGAAGCCCCAGATATGCTCCAGGCAGTCTATCCATTAACTTGCAGGAGAGTAAAAGAGGAGAAATGTGTTAGATTTGCTCTCAGTCCTGGAAGTAAAGTGCTTATTCTAGCGCAGGGGTAAACCTAGAAACAAGTGTGGGCAAGCCCTAAAAGTGGATCCTTAAAGAGGCGCGAAGACTAGAGGACTATAGTAAAAAACGAGTTTGGTTCCTTCATAAGGGAGCCAATGGCAGCCATACAGTGGCTGGGAAAAAAGGCAGCGGGGCGTCGTCTCCTAAATCATCCTTCGGAGCTCCTCAAAGTTCATCATGTTGTTGGCTGTGTCAGACCAGGCCGCGTGCTGGGCTCCATCCATCTCAGAAGCAAGTTGGTTGCTTGTTTCCAGAGTGTGATTAATGCCGCCAATCACCTCCTTACAGTCGGGACATGTGCCCCTCACTACGGCTCCTCCACAATCGCTAATTGCGTAGACGTGGCCGTTGGGGCATTTGAACCAGTGGCCACGAGGATAACCCATGGCGGTGACAATCTGCACTCTCTCTTCCTCTGAGATGCCCAGGCCAGAGCAAGGAAGAACAGCTTTCAGGGCTTCCATCTTCTTTTGCACAAACTGTTCGTCCTCCTGGGTGAACTTACATGTTCTCTCGAGGACCCTCCGGACACCGTCGACTTCTTCCTGTACGCTGTCTTTCACTTTCCACTCTGCTATCCTGCAGCGTACCAGGAGGTTCATCAGATAGGTGAGCCTCTGGATTTCACTTTGGAGGTCACCCAGTTCCTGGCTGGTGAAGCTCAAACGCTTCTTGGCTAGCCACGCATGGATCTGGTCGAGTCGAGAGCTCACTCTCTCTCGATCTGAGGATTGCAACTTCTTCAGGGAGTCCCACAGGCCGGCCAAGTGGTCATAGAAACGGATGTAGTTCTCAGTGAGGCCCAGGTCCCTCACTGACAGATTCTTCTGGGTCAGCTTCTCCTCCAGCATTAGGAAGTCCACAGGACACAGCTGGTGGAGGAGGTCCTTCTTTGCCAGGAGGGCTCTGAGCTGCTCCCGGCTGCTTGCAACTTCTCTCGCTGAGCCCTGGATCTTTTCCTTGACGATTTCAATCTCTTCTAGGCGCTGTTTGATGCTGGTTCCGTATCTCAAATTTTTGCGGATAGGCACCTGGCAGATAGGGCACACCTTTAACTTGATGGCGACTTCATCATCCTTCTGCTCGTTCATGTAGCGGTCCAGGGCTTGCACCTCAAAGATGTGGCTGCAGTCTTCCAGCTGCACAAAGCGGGCATCGGGCTCGTCCTCAAAGCCAAAGAAGATTTGGGTGACTTCATCCTGGTGGCAGACGCGGCACTTGGTGGGGCACGGCTCTCCACACAAGCCGATGCAGGGGTGGCCACAAGCCAACAGCTTAGTGCAAGGCACGTAGCACGGGGGCCGGTCGCAGGGCTCAGAGCAGAGTCTGGTGCACTGATAGTGCTGGCAGCGCCAGACACAGGGCTCGACGCAAGGGCTGCACAGTTCCCCGCACTTCTTCTTGCACTGGCTGTGGACACAGCGGTTCTGACAGGTCTGCTGGCAGGGGGGGCACTCCCCAATGCATGGCTCCTGGCACTTGTGTGAGCAGATGAGCAAGCGCTTGCAGGGCTGCTGACAGTGCTCGTGGAAGCGCCCTTCGAAGCAGCTGTGGCAGGAGCCAGGGCAAGGATGCCCACAGTCCAGGATGGTGCCACACTTGGTGGTGCACTTGACGGGCAGGCCGTGCTTGATGTCTTCCACATTACCGCACTTTACCTGCTGGCTGTGCCCACACTCGAGTTTCTCGGTGACCATTTCTGGACACACCCGCACACAGTCCTCGCCACACGAGTGACTACACCTGTGCCCGCATTTCAGGACCTTCGGGCAAGGCTCTTGGCAGCAGAAGTCTGACTCGGGCATGGAACACGGAACCATCTGTTCATGGCCGCACTGGAGAATGACTTTGGGCACCTTCACCTGACAAGGCTGACACTCCTGGGAGCAAACAAGGGGACAACGGTGCCCATCGTGGCAGATGACTTTCTGGCATGGCTTCATGCACTGGAACTCCTTGTGGGAGGAGTCGTAGGGGTGGCAGGCCCGCGTGCAGACGTGCCCGCAGCTCAGCCGGAACTCACAGGGGAGGCTGCAGCCTCCCTCGGGTACTTTCTGGAAGTCAGAGGCTTTGGATACTAAGGTGTGGGTGTCCGGGTGGTTCTGGCAGCACAGCTGGAGGGCGTGGCCTATCTGATGATTCTCTCGAAGGGTATGGATGATCTTGCTCCACAAGGGCACCTTGGCCAGCATCTGCATGTTCCCGATGCAGTACATCCCCTTCTTGGCACGGGACAAGGCCACACAGATGCGGTTGGATATCTGGAGAAAACCCACCTTGCCTTCCTGGTTGCTCCGAACCAGGGAGAGGATAATGATGTCGTTCTCTTCCCCTTGATATTTGTCCACTACATGGACCCTGACACCATCAAATGTCTTAGAAGGCATGAGTTTGCGCAGGCAGAAGAGCTGCCCAGTGTAGGTGGTGAGGATGGTGATCTGGGAGGGCAGGTATTCCTGGCACAGGAAGTACTTGCATAGCTCCACCACAAAGTGAGCCTCATGCTGGTTCTGGTGGCTTTTGCCTTCTTGGATTTCCTGTTCAGGTAAATTATGTTCTACAAAGTAAAGGTTGGAAGCGACTCCCTGGAAAGGAAAAGAAGTGAGACGTTAGAAAGTTCACAAATGGCAATTTTCACCTGTATTGGCATTGACCCCGCACCACAGAGAACCTTGGAAGGCTTTTTGTACACTCGGTAACACAATCTTTAATTCTACAGTTAGTCACCATGTGCTTTATTTGGAGCCATGCAAACAGTGAAATGGGTAAAGAATTTATGTCTACTTCAGTTTTCAAGATACATATTTGATATTAATATTTATAACAGCCATTCGCAATCTAATTACATTTTAGCCCTCTACAAGCGGCAGTTCTGATGGTGAAGACGGCAACAGCAGCTAGCTCATGTGTGCTCCACAGTGCCGGCTGTTTCACAGTCTCCTTCAACACAGTAATATAGAGAGGGAGCAACCGTTATTCTCACGGTACAGAGAACCCTGCCACTCTGAACAGAGCTTACCTGGGCATAGAGCTTACCTAGGCTAGACCGCTACTAAGTGGCAGAGCCACAGGACGAAAAACAGTCTGTTTCCTTAACTACTAGTTCTCCTCTTAATAACCAGTTTTTAAAAACATTGGCTCTACTTCTTTCTGGAAACATGTTTTCAACCTGAGGAAAATACAGCCTTCTAGGTTGCTGACAGCAGCAGAGAGAAAGATCAGGCAGGGGATACTCACCTTAATCTGCTCATATTTGAGGACAGAGGGATGATTCTCCAGACCTTGGTAAATATGGGGGGTCAA
This sequence comes from Scalopus aquaticus, assembly GCA_004024925.1. Lineage (NCBI taxonomy): Eukaryota > Metazoa > Chordata > Mammalia > Eulipotyphla > Talpidae > Scalopus > Scalopus aquaticus. The sequence continues at coordinate 243,396 of PVIJ01000793.1, forward strand.
AAGCCGGGCAATTTCAGGGCGCATGCGGTGCTAAAATAAGACATATGTCATTAGAAATATGAATAGAGAGGGGCCTCCCTGGTGGTGCAAGGGTTTAAGTCTCAGCACTGTGAAGCTATCAGCAGCAGCATGAATTCAATCTCCAGCCAAGGAGCTGACTCACATGGCGCAGTAGACCTCTCCTGTACCCCCCGCTGCTCCCCTCAGAAAACACTGGTATTTCAGTCAATCTGCTTGTTCTGCTCCCCACTGTCTCTGGTGAATTCCCTCACCTCCCCCCACCACCTCTGGCCTACACCCCAACTCTTGTATGCATAAATTAATGCACTTTAAAAAAAAAGAAATATGGATAGAGAATAAATGGAGTTTTCTAAAGACCAGGTTGCTGGTGGCCAATGTGGGGTGATAACATTTGGAAAGTGTAATAGGGAGAATGAGCAGACTATAAACAGCTCCTTCATCTAACACAAATAACACAGGTCAAGCTTGTGTTTTAAAACAGAAAACAAAGTATGTCTGATATTATCATTTCATCACTAAGTCAGTTTTATTTTGCTGGCAGTTGGCAGACTCCCAGGAGTCTTCTCTTGACACTGGATAAAAACAGAGGCCCAGCTTCTCACCTGGTAATTCAGACGGACAAAGGGGATGTTTACTTTCACCAGCCGTTCAAAGAGGGACACTTCAAGGTTGAAGTTCTTAGCCAGATCATACACGTTGGCGCTGGGGCACAGCTGAGAGAAGAAACATGGCTGAGGATTCTCTACCTAGAACATATTTTAACTCTTCACCCGAACTACCCACCCTTCAAGTGTTTTCTATGTGCCAGGCACTGGTGATGGGCTAAAGACAGAGTGACAGGCCATGGAGGCAAGAACCAGGATGATGTAACAGTATGCCAGGGGGTGAGGGTTCTCTAGACATGATTTTCTGAACAGTGACATCTGAGTTGATGCCAGCATGGGGGAAGTTGCTATGCCAGTTATTTGAAAAGCAAGAAATAAAAGGGAGCAGGAAGGACAGGAAGTGGAACACAGGGACGAGTGACATGGTGCTATGAGACGAATACTGGCCTGAGAATACTGGTCTGTGTAGATCACTCCAGGGAGCTTAATCTTCCTAAGTGCAGTGGGAAAGCCATTGTGGGGTTTTCAAGCTGAGAACTGCACGATTGAGCTTATTTACCTTTTTAAAAAAAATCCACTTTGGAGCTTTCATGAAAAATGGATTTTGGGGTGGCAAAAATGGAAGCAGGGGCACAGAGAGCCATCTGCTATAACGTTCATTTAAAAGGCTATGGTGGTGCCTCCCTGGTGGTGCAACAAATTAAGAGCAGCACTGTGAGGCTGTCCAGAGCCACTGCAGCACGAGTTCAATACCCGGCCAGGGAGATTCCCACATGGCGCAGCAGACCTCTCCTGCCTCGCCTGTTGCTCCCCTCAGCAGTGTACTTCAGTTGATCTGCCTGTTCTGCTCCCCACTCTGTCTCTGGTGAATCCTCTTACCACCCCACACCTCTGGCCTGCACCCCAGCTTGTATACATAAATAAATAAATCTTGGGCCTCCCTGGTGGCGCAGCGGTTGAGCGCTGCGCTGTGGAGCTGTAGGCAGCGCGCGATGCAAGTTCGACACCCAGCCAGGGAGAATCCCACATGGTGCGGCAGACCTCTCCTGCCTCGCCCGCTGCTCCCCTCAGCAGTGTATTTCTGGTCTGCCTGTTCTGCTCCCCACTCTGTCTCTGGTGAACCCTCTCGCCGCCCCACGCCTCTGGCCTGTACCCCAGCTTGTATGTATAAATAAATAAATCTTAAAAAAAAAAAAAAAAAGGTTATGAACTAGAAAAGTAGTGGGGAAACAGATGAGATGTGTTATGCTACCTCTAAAATATACCCCAAAACCTAAGAGCACCTGCTCTTACACTGAGCAGGAGAGTGAGGGAAAGAGGAATCACAGAAGGTCACTAACGAGCTTGAGGACTAGTGAGGTAGCGGCCAAGGTCTTCCTATGATTCCGCACCCCTCCGGGGCCAACCCAACTTCCAGGGACTCCTGCCCTACCTGCTGGTGGTCCCCAATCAGAATGAGGTGCTGGCAAGCTTTGCTCAATGTGGCAATGGTGTGAGCCTCCAGGACCTCAGCAGCCTCTTCCACGATGACGATCTGAGGCGCCACCTCCTGCAGGATTTGGCGGTATTTGGCAGCACCTTGAGTGGAGAGAAGAAACCTCCTCTGAGCTGATGCACTGGGCCCAGTGGGCCACTGGGTTTCTGGATCGGTGACCCTTGCACCTGGGTCTGTGACAACTGAGCCCTCACATTCATTCAGGACTGCGGTGACCACTGAATGGGCTGGATGGTTTCCCAGATTACTGTACCCACGGTCATTGCTGGGAGCAAGTGAGTCTCTCCAGTAGTCCCTACATGTAGTTTGCTTTCATGTGTTTCAATAGCTTGTCGCGGGATTCTCCTCTATGCTACAAACGCAGTTACACTTGTCCCACATAACCTGACAGGACTCCGCACCTGGAGTGAGCAGCTGGAGTGGGTGAATGCCCCTTGTTTTCTTACCTGTGGTTGTCATTCCTATGATCACGGCACCTTTTAGGATGTGCAGGTCTTCGTGGCGTCTCACCTCAGCCATCTTCTCTGCCGACGTGTGGTACTGGCGCTCAAAGTTAAGGATCCTCCGGCGGGTATCGGCCTGATACATCTGTAGCCACAGCCTAGAGAATGTGAAAAACCGGGGAGGAAGCTAAGGGGAAGGGAAGCACCCCTTCAGTGTGCCCTGTGTGTGCAGTGGACCTGAGCCCCTGGAGGAGCTTAGGGACCACATTTAGAGAGGGAGCAGGGATCCAGATATACAGGGACCCAAGAGTCCAAAACGGTCAACAAAAAGACGTGCAGACAGAGACATATGAGTGCTCAGGACCAAAAAGAGGCAGTGGGATAAAGAACGGAGGAGAGTAAAGGACCTCAAAAAGCTTCATGAATTCCTCACCAGTTCTCCTGGCCCCGCTCCTGCTGAGGCGCCCCCACTCCCCTCATTCTCTAAAGAGCACTTGTTTTACAAGGAACTACCATCCAACTGCACAACCTTCCGATGACCGGGACTCTATCAGAAGAGTATTGAAAAGCCATTGGAAAGTCTCAGAGTTCTCGGAGGGCCTGTGTGCTCCGGCCCAGGCCACCTCTCTGACTCACTTTCCATTTCTCTGAGTCACAGCCAAGCCAGCTGTCTTCTTTCTTTCTTTTTTTTTAATAATATATATTTTTATTGTTATTTATGTCTTTTGCATTTTGTATTCCCCTTGGGTAGCCCACCACCAATTCACCCGTGATCCATATCCATGGTCCCTTGTGTTTTTTTCTACTCCATTTTGTGCCCTTATCTTCCCCTCCCCCAACAACCCCCCCCCGCCCCCTGCT
>PVIJ01000794.1:0-182068 GCA_004024925.1 Scalopus aquaticus
TCGACGCCCAGCCAGGGAGGATCCCACATGGTGCGGCAGACCTCTCCTGCCTCGCCCACTGCTCCTCTCAGCAGTGTATTTCTGATCTGCCTGTTCTGCTCCCCACTCTGTCTCTGGTGAACCCTCTCGCCGCCCCACGCCTCTGGCCTGTACCCCAGCTTGTATGTAAAAATAAATATTTAAAAAAAAAAAAAAATAAAAAGAGTACAATAAAATGTTTCCTTTTCCATACATACACGAGCAGATCTTCTATATAAGATTACAGCTGAAAGAACTGCATGGGTCTGACCCAGTTTAAGAAAGAATATCCGTAGAAACCCAAAAACAATAGAGGAGGGAGAACCTAAGAAACTATAGTGAATTTTCAGCTCTGACACCAGGGCTGTAGTAAACACACATCTATCTATATTTCTACCCAATTGAACATAAAATCATGTATGAAAGACCTGTTATCTCAATTTCTTTAGCTCAGTATATCATGATCATCTTTAAACAAAACATGAAGAACATTAAAGGGCAAAATGCAGTCCTCAGAAACCAGACTTTGGTATGGCTGAATTTTGGAATTATCAGAGTGATACAATTGAAAACAACTGATTAATACACTAGTCTAATGAAAAACATGGCCAACATATAAGATCACATGAGTAATAGAAGTTGTGCAGTGGAAATACTAAGAAAGGATCCAACGGAAATTCTAGAAGTTAAAAACAAACACACACTGTAAGAGGAATGATTAAAGAATGCCTTTAATGGCTTCATTAGTTGACTGAACTTATCTTAGTTGAGGATCAAGGCACTTAAAGACATAGGAATTCCTCAAACTGACAATTATAGAGGAAAAAAAATGCAAAATAGAATATCCAAGAAATGTAGGACATTTTAAAAGTTACAAATGTAATGGGAATAACAGGTAAGAAAGAGCATTAACAAGGGAGACTATTTGAAATAATAAAGGTTGAGAATTTTTGTGAAATTAATGACAGACCCAAACGACAGATTCAGAAAGCTGAGAAAACACTGACGTGATACATAAAAAATATATGATATATATAATATGTTCATACTAAAGAAAATCAAAGCAAAGAGAAAATCTTTAAAGAATTCATTTAAAAAAGCACCCTTATATATAGAGGAACAGAGAGCAATTTAGGAATTACATTGAATTTTTCTTGAGAAATTATGCCAGCAAGAAGTAAAATATGCAAAGTGTTAAAAAGGAAAAACCACCAGTCTAGAATTTTGCAGTAAAATTATCCTTCAAATCTGCTGGGAACATAAAAAGATTCTCAGACAAACAAAATTTGAGATTTGTTGTCACTAGACTTGACTGTTAAAAATGTTAAAAAAAAATAATTCTTGAGAAAAATGAAAATGATTTTAATCAGAAACCTAGAGAGATAAATGAAGGACATTAAAGATGGAATAAATAAGGATAAAATAAAATATTTTCTTTTTAGCGATCTAAGTATTTGTTCAAATAATAATAAAAGCAACTCTGTATTTTGTCATTGGGGGAGAACAGTACTAGCTAGTAACTATCTAGAATAGAAGTCTAGAACTTGAATTCTCTATTCCCCGTCTCTTTTGAGGCTCTCCCCTTTTATTAATTTGTGCTTTCCTGTGCTTAATTCTCATGTAAAGGAGTATCACTTGGCAAATGCATTCTGCATTTTAAATAAAATCTAAGCAGGTAATGGCCTATTACTGGTTCAGACCACACTTTGAAGCTATAGGATGTAGAGGATCAGTTGTCACCATCTTAAATCTCTCTTGTGATTTGCATGTTATGAAATAGCCTCACTCTTTCCCTTTCTTTGACAATATTTTTATTTTCTTAAATGCTGGGAAAACATACAGGATTGTCTCCTAATTCTAAGGCTTGGAGGTTATTTTGAAATGTATAAGAGATTTACTTTTTTCTCCAATTATTACAAGGATGATGTTTCACTCTGCATCCCAGATGCCAATAGGTAAAGCAAATTGGAGGCCATATATAATATGATTTCAAGGAAACATAAATATGCCTGGCTGACTTTGTGCCTTTATCTAATTCAAATGCTGGATCCAGGGACTCACCAGAGTTTCATGTTTTTTTCTTCAGATGAATGTTCTCTGTTTCACCTAATAATAAGGAAGCATCACCTGTCACTTTGGCTTCCTAATGAATTCTTGAAAACCATATGAGGCAGCTATCTTTGCACCCCAAAGAATCAACTAGCTGTCATACTGCACTAAACTCCTTTCTACTTTCCTGAATGGAGAAAGGCAAAATAATGTTTGATTCTTGCCTCTTGAATTTTTTTTTAAAGATTTATTTATTTATTTTTTATTTGTACATGCAAGTTGGGGTACAGGCCAGAGACGTGGGGTGGCGAGAGGGTTCACCAGAGACAGAGCTGGGAGCAGAACAGGCAGAGCAGCGGGCAAGGCAGGAGAGGTCTGCCGCGCCAAGTGGGATTCTCCCCAACCGAGTGTGGAACTCGCATCGTCGCTGCCAACAGCTCCACAGCGCAGCGCTTCACTGCTGTGCCACCGGGGAGGCCCTAATCCTTGCCTCTTGAATTTTAAAAAATGCATTGCAGGATGTATTTCTGGTATCACAGTATTGCATTTAATATTTATTAGAAGAGTTTAGATTTAGCAGATATCCCTCATCTCCGATAAGGATAATTTATTTGGACCAGTAGGAGGACTCTCTGTGATTATATTCCATCAACACTTCCAGTGTCAAGAGTTAAAAATGTGAATAAAGATCTCTTTAAATCCAAGTTGTGTTGGCTTATGACGTCAAATCTGATCACATCCGATTGATGCATGTTTCCGAAAATAATGATATTTATGTTTGAAACAGGGATAATTTATATTGAATAAAAGCTCTTAAGCAATTTTCTTTCTTAGCCAGCTTTAAAATGGAGGCTTAGAGAGTTGGCACCTGGGTAGAGTAGCAAACTTCTGAGGCTGCTTCTATAAATATTTGATATATTTTGGTAACTGAAAGGCCATCATTGGAAGGCATTTGCGGGGAGCCCTCTGCTCACAGGTTTGTGTGACCCTTTCTTAAGATATAGAGCAGGGCCTCCCTGGTGGTGCAGCGGTTAAGCGCTGCTCTGTGGAGCTGTCGGCAGCAGCTACACGAGTTCGATGCCCGGCGGGGGAGATTCCCACATGGCACTGCAGACCTCCTGCCTCGCCCGCTGCTCCCCTCAGCAGTGTATTTCCGTCCATCTGCCTGGTCTGCTCCCCATTCTGTCTCTGGTGAACCCTCTCGCCACCCCATACCTCTGGCCTATACCCCAGTTTATATGCATAAATAAATAAATTAAAAAAAAAGATTTGGAGCAAACCAAACACAGTTATCCATGGGCCAACATATTATAGGTAAGCTTTCCACCTAAAACCCAAAACAGACCTAAATTGCAGGCAGAAATTGATAGATGACAATACAGTGGATCAATTCCATTAGTTTCTCAAGTGAACAGTCAGTTTTAATGACTTTTCCCTATCACTCTACTCCTTTCCAAACAGTAACTAAGTACTAGTATTTGGAAAAGCAATATTTATTGTAGCCATAACACATTTTTATCACTGGCATTTAATTATTACTTGGCCATGGAAAATCGCATCAATAAGAGTCAGATGAGTTTTTCTTTGTCTTTCATTTGGTTTTCATTTGGGAAATTGTTCAAGGAGACTCAGCCTCGAAATTTGTTGGTTATGCCTCTTGTTGATTAGTATGTTAGATAATTGTGTAAGCTTTATTGATATGTAGAATAATAAATGTGCTACTGGTATGGTGGCCAGTCTCAGTTCCCTTGGCCAATTAAAGGAAACAGAGTTTGAGAAGGAAAGTAGATTACTTTCTAGTTCCATCCATGTTGCTGAGAATTGTGTTAGTTTATCATTTTTGAATGCTGAATAGTACTCCATTGTATACATGTACCACATCTTCTTGATCCAGTCATCAATTTTTCGGCATTTGGGTTCATGCTCAGTGAAATAAGCCAGAGGGAAAAAGAAAAGTATCGAATGGTATCACTTACAGGAGGAATATAAGAGAGCCAAACGAGAAATCAGAAGGAGAAAATAGCACACAAATCATAAACAGAAGCAAAAAGTAGCAGGCAACCACACATCAGAGACCTTCTAGAGGGGAGGGGGAGGAAGAGGGACCAAAACAGGGGAGAAAAGAGCACAAGGGACTATGGTGACGGGTCACGGGTGAATTGGTGGTGGGAAACCCAAGGGGGGTACACAATAATGTAAAGGATATAAGTTAAATAAATAAATAAAAAAAAACCAGGAGACAGCAACTCAGCAGAAAAAAAAAGATGATTACATTGTCAACAACTTGAGGAGAGCCGGACAGCATCTGAAAGGTCACAGGCCAGCTCTTTGCACGAGGGCAGGGGTATTTGTGTCGTCACAGGAAGTGGAAGGGGAGGACAGATGTTAGTATGTCCATCTAGGTGGCACCAGCATCTGGTGATCCTGAGGGACACCTCCTTGCTTTTGCCATGGTCTGGTGATCAGTAATCCTGATGTTCTCCTTGTACCAAAGCTCTTTGCCATTTGAATGTAAGACAAAAACAAAAAATCACAGGGTTTGTTAAAGCCAGCAGGAAAGGGCCTCCCTGGTGGCGCAGCGGTTGAGTGCTGCGCTGTGGAGCTGTTGGTAGCAGCGATGCGAGTTCGACGCCTGGCCTGGGAGAATCCCACATGGTGCGGCAGACCTCTCCTGCCTCGCCCGCTGCTCCCCTCAGCAGTGTATTTCTGATCTGCCTGGTCTGCTCCCCACTCTGTCTCTGGTGAACCCTCTCGCCGCCCCACGCCTCTGGCCTGTACCCCAGCTTGTATATATAAATAAATAAATCTTTAAAAAAATAAATAAAATAAAAATAAATCCAGCAGGAAAAGAAAGAAAATGGGAGTGGCGAGTACTTTGCTGTCTCAAGTGCATCAGTTAATGATATGTTTTATTAGATGTGATTTTGCTTCTAATTGATAATCATATAAAACCAAAGGAAAATAGGTAAGAAAAGACAGAACAGATGGAAGAAATTTGCAGTGTCAGTGAAACAGTAGCAGAAAACTAACATTTAAAAAGACAGTTTGCTTTTTTCTCACTATCTAATGGAAGTTTAAAAAAATATGCTCACAGTGTTAGTGGGCAGACTGAGGGGTATCCTGGGACCTCCAAATTTGCATGTTCTAATGGGTTCCAGCCAGGTGTATAAACAAAGCATACTTAGTGTGAAAAAACTTTATTAGGATTAGTGTGACTGGAGAGTAAAGAGAAGAAAGGACAGTAGTTTCTCAAAAAAAACAAAACAAACCAAAACAAACAAAAAAAAAACCAGTTACCCATCTTGTGAGTAAATACCCAGTCAAATAGGGTTGACCTGAAGCAGGGCCACTGAGGCCTAAAAATTTGCCACAAGTCTAAGACATCTTCTGGTGGGGACCTGTAGGAAAGGGCCAGAAGGGATCAGGCAACTCTGGAGGGAAAGGAGCAAAATCAAAATACAAATCAAGGAAATGACTGCTGTTGTCAGCCTCCCTGAGTGTCTCTTTTTAAAAAAAAATTTTTTTTAAAGATTTATTTTTTATTTATAGGTACAAGCTGGGGTACAGGCCAGAGGCGTGGGGCGGCGAGAGGGTTCACCAGAGATGGAGCAGGTAGCAGATCAGGCAGATCAACAGAAATACACTGCTGAGGGGAGCAGCGGGCAAGGCAGGAGAAGTCTGCCTCGCCATGTGGGATTCTCCCCGGCCGGGCATCGAACTCGCGTCACCGTTGCTGACAGCTTCACAGCGCAGCGCTTAACCGCTGTGCCACCGGGGAGGTCCTCTTTTTTTAAAAAAAAAATTTAATAGATTTATTTATGCGTATAAGAACTGGGGTGTAGGCCAGAGGTGCTTGTGGGGTGGTGATTGGATTCACAAGAGACAGAACTGGGAGCAGAACAGGCAGATGGACTGAAATACACTGCTGAGGGGAGCAGCGGGCGAGGCAGGAGAGGTCTGCTGCACCATGTGGGAATCTCCCAGGCCGGAAATCAAACACGTGCTGCGGTGGCTGTGGCTAGCTTCATAGACTGAGACCTAACCCATTGAGCCACCAGGGATGCCCCCTACATGTCTCTTTCACCTGTTTCTACATGTCTCTCTTCTATGAGTCTCCTTCCATCTCCCCCAAATCCCTTGTGCAAGTCCCAAGCTGAGAAGCTGGCAAGACCCTTCTTTTCCATGTATCTCTTCCATGCCCCTTAGTCCCCTTTTGTGTTATATAGCTTTACCTGGATGCTCAACTCCTAATTTGGTGGGACAAGGAAATTGGTGTCTCCCCCTTTTATGGTGCTGTCTGTTACAACAACAAGAGCTAGCCTTTTCCTTTCTTATGTGGAAGAAATCTTTGAATCAGTTATTCTGGAAGATGCACCTAATAAGTCAGAATTGACGGGATAAATTGGTTGATAGTGATTAAATATTGCCGCACTTTTAAGCAGTATTTGTGAAGTAAACAAATTTTGCCAACTTTAATATTCAATGATACAGAAATAGAAGAGAGTGCTAAAGGAACATCAATGTGAAATAACCTCTTCTGTATATTTTACATTGCTGTACCCATCACTCTAGTTTAAAGGGACACATTTATCAAGATGTCCACAGTACACATAAAGTAGCCCTTTTATGGTGTTAAAAACCAAATTCATCTGAATAAAATGGAAGATCTGATTGGCTTTTTACACAATTCATGAATGGGGCAGCATCTCCTCTAGCAAGTGGAAAGTCTTTGTAAGGGGCTACACATAAGAGGAGGTTTTTATAGTCAGAAAGAGGGTGGAACCAGGTTATTACAAGTAAAGAAAGACAGGGTGGGGGTGTTTTAAGCAGATGACCTCTGTGAGGTTGACCATGAATGCTCCAGATTGATAGGTTTAAAATTCAACTTTGGGGGCCTCCTTGGTGGCGCAGTAGTTAAGCGCTGCGCTGTGGAGCTGTCAGCAGCAGCAATGCGAGTTCGACGCCCAGCCAGGGAGATTCCCACATGGTGCGGCAGACCTCTTCTGCCTCGCCCGCTGCTCCCCTCAGCAGTGTATTTCTGATCTGCCTGTTCTGCTCCCCACTCTGTCTCTGGTGAACCCTCTCACCCACTGACGCCTCTGGCCTATACCACAGCTTGTATGCGTAAATAAATAAATCTTTTTAAAAAGTAAAGTTCAACTTTGGGGAGATTCTGAAACTCTAACAGGATGATCCCCACAGAAAGGGGAGGTTCCAGGTTCCCTGCCCCACCCAACAAAGGGTGGAGCTAAGAAGTGAGGAGAAGCTAGAAAGACTGAGAAAAGGACTTGGGAGAGGAGGAAGGAGAAGACCTGGTGGAGGCACGCGGAGCATAGACATGTGAAGGAGCAGCTGACCTTGCTTCTTGACCTGGGCTTGCAGCAGGGACTTGGGTGACGTGGAGAGAGAAACTTGGAAGGGTGTGGGTGAGAGACTTGTGGGGAGGCCAGCATCGGCAGCTTCTATCTTGTGTTTTGATGTTGCTCTTTTCCTTCCAGACTTGTCTGATCCCTTCTGGCCCTGTCCTGTGGGTCCCACCAGAAGGTACCTTAGACTTGAGGCAAGTTTTCAGATCTCAGTGACCCAGTTTGGGCCAAGCCTGTTTGGCTGGGCATTTACTCACAAGAGATGATAACTTTGGGTGTTTAATTGGAAACAGTTATCTTTTCTCCTCTTCTTTCTGCTGCATAGTAGTTCTGTTAAAGTTATTTTCTATTGAATGTCTTATGTGCTAAGGATATTTTATGTTTTTATACAGTGGATGGCGGAACCATTTAGAGATAGGAGGTTTGGGGGGCCTGGAGTGCCCTTTAGTCTGCTCCCTAGCAAAACTACAATGAAGTTGGACATTTGGTGTTGGCGACTTCTAACATAAACAAATCCACCTTGGGCCTGTTTTCTACTTTGTATTAATGGCAATCCTGAGGAGGGAAAAACTGCCTAACATTGGTATGTCATGTAAAATAATTGACAGCATGTACAACAGATTTGCATTTATCATGGTTGGTTTATTTTAATAGTGAATTTTGCATGTGTTTTACTTGGCATATGCTCCAGTACATGTAAGAATTTTTTCTTCAGCTGACAGCTAGTGAATGGAGTCAAGCTAGTCAGTTCATGTTAACTCCAGTAAATTGTGCTGTGCTTCCTCAAGGGATATGCTAAGGTAATGCTAAAATAGGTTACCCGAAGTCAAAATGACTTTGGGCAAGAAGAAATTGCTTCCATAACCATTAAGTCTGCTGAGTAAGATTTTTCACCTATTAACTGTGAGTCCCAGTTTTATATAGCTTTTCTTAATTGTTCTCAGTTTTTATTGTAACTCCCATATTTCTCATTAAAGCAGTTGTATTAGGGCTTATTTGTCTTTTTAACATATTGTACTTTCGTAGGGGAACAGACTGTGCCACCCCAAAACATGTCTTTGGCATAGGACTCTTTTGGGCTAGTTATTTTTAAAAAACTGCAGGCAAAGGAAAAGCTCTGAAAAAACAAGTAGAATTTATGTTTTTGTAAGAGACATTTACATATTGAAGGGAAAAAAATCTTCATTTGTAAAGATACCTTCCTTGCTCTACCAGGAAGAGGGAATATTACCAAATCTGTAGAAGTAATAACCATATATTATTTTCTGTGCCTTCTTGGTAGCATCCTGTAAGTGATCTTTCCCTTTCTCCCCAACACCATCTTTTTTTTTTTTTTTTTTTAATTTAAAGAGCTGGCTTAAACTTTTTTATTGCCTTTCTTTTTTATGCATGTAAAGTATACATATTGTAAAGTAAACTTTTTTTTTCTCTACTGTGTATGTTTTATCGTGGGGTGGTAGAGTCAAGAATTTAGAAAAGTATAAGGAAAGTTATTTTTCCTTTTGTGTGCTTTCACTGATTGGAGCACTTAGACAGGGATTTGTGAAAGAGATACAAAGCATTCTCATGGGCTAGACATGAATGAAAAGGAAATAGACACAAGGCAAAGAACTACAGGAAGAACCTGTAGGTTCTTCTTGGGCTGATTCAACAAATTAATATCACACAGATAAATAGGACCCCCCCAGGGCCTCCCCGGTAGCGCAGCGGTTAAGCACTGCACTGTGGAGCTGTCGGCAGCGGCGATGCGAGTTCGACACCCGGCCCGGGAGAATCCCACATGGTGTGGCAGACCTCTCCTGCCTCGCCCGCTGCTCCCCTCAGCAGTGTATTTCTGATCTGCCTGTTCTGCTACCCGCTGTGTCTCTGGTGAACCCTCTCGCCGCCCCACACCTCTGGCCTGTACCCCAGCTTGTATGTATAAAATGAAAAATAAATCTTTAAAAAAAATAAATAAATAGGACCCCCCAAAATCCCACAAATTTAATTATGGGGATTCTACATAGATGTGGATTCCACAGACTGCGAGGCAAGTAGGGGATGACTATCTTGAGGTAAGGAATTAAATTGGAACCTGGGGCTTCATGGAAACAAGAGGGGGACTCACATGGAAGGAGAGGGTGGCTGTTGTGATGAAGTCCAGATGCTGTGTCATTAGATATTTGCCCCACCGTGTAGATAACTTTCTTCCCATAGAAAGGTTATTTCTGGGCCTCCCCGGTGGCGCAGCAGTTAAGCACTGCGCTTTGGAGCTGTTGGCAGTAGCAACGCGAGTTCGATGCCCAGCCAGGGAGATTCCCACGTGGCGCGGCAGACCTCTCCTTCCTCACCCGCTGCTCCCCTCAGCAGTGTATTTCCGTCGATCTGCCTGTTCTGCTCCCCACTCTGTCTCTGGTGAACCCTCTCGCTGCCCCAAGTCTCTGGCCTGTACCCCAGTTTGTATGCATAAATAAATAAATCTTTTTTTTTTAAAAGAAAAGGTTATTTCTGGCCAAATTTCTAATTCTGGGTTATAACCTCAATTTTCATTTTTCTGGGTAGTTAGGGAGTGACAAAAGTTTCAGAGCCCTGATGGATCTCAGTTTAAAAATATCTACATGCCCACGTCTTGGGAATGCCTATTCTGAAAATGGTGGGGAGGTCATTCTGACCCAAACCAAGATATTTGGAACTGTTTCATCTGTCACTGTCGTTATTATATACAGTTAATCCATTTAACAAATTAAGAGTCACTTACTTGTCAAATGCCCTGTTGGTCCCTGGAGTACTGACTGTTGTTTTGGAAAGGTGCTGGGTTCAGAGAATGAGACTTTGGGTTACCGCTGAGAAAAGCTTCATCAGAGGTCCCCTTTCAGCAGCACATGGCCAGTTTCCCTGCTAGGTTTATTATAAAAAAGTAACCAGGCCTCCCCAGTGGCCTAGGGGTTAAGTTTCAGTACTGTGACCGTTATGGCCTGAGTTCCATCCCCTTCCAGGGAGCTGACCCAGATGGCATAGCAGACCTCTCCTGTCTCCCTGCTGCTCCCCTCAGCAGTGTGTTTCAGTAGATCTGCCGGTTCTGCTCCCCACTCTGTCTCTGGTGAATCCTCTCACCCCCTCCCCACTTCTGGCCCACACCCCATTTTGTATGCATAAATAAAAAATTATTAAACTAAAAAAGTGAACGTTTGCACAGACACAAGTGGGCAGAAAGAGCTTCCCCTGAAAGGACAGGTTTATGAAAAGATACCCCCGCATAATCACAGGTGGGCAGGTGAGTTGCATCTTGTCAGTGCAGAAATTGCACTGATAGAGTGTTCTTGTCTTTGTGAGGGGTTCATTCATTTGTGGAATTTTTATTTATTCTTAAATTAATTGCAAGCAGGGTGGGCTTAGTTTGATTTGTAAGGACCTGTGATTCTCTACAGTGGTCCTCAATCTCCACTTCCCCATCCCTGGCCAGAGCCTCCTCCGATAACTTTTCTGTACTAGTCTGATACTTGCTATAGCAGTTGATGCCTAAGGAGTTCTCATTTCTATAGTTGGTTTAATGACTATGTTAACCATTTCTATCTCTAGTTTCTGGTCTTTTGATACCAATTTCTGGTCTTGTGATGCCTTCTTCCCAGTTTTCTACTACTAGCTTCCATCAGTAGCTACATGACAGGTTGGAAATACTGACATCATCTGAAGTTATTCAGTTTATAGTGTATAGGTAATGAGAGCGTAGTAGCTCACCCAGTGATGAAAACCCTCCTTTCAGCCTGGCCTAGTAGTTCACTAGCAAGAAATAAGGATGTGCAAGGAAATAGATGAAGGCAAAATAGATGCTATTCCCATCTGCTGATAATGAAGTAAGATGAGAGGATGAAAATAGAAAATATTACTTGCATTGAAAAATAAGGACGGGGGGGAAGGGCTCTCTGGTGGCGCAGTCGATTGGGTCACAGCACTATGAAGCTATGCAGAGCCACTGCAGTACGAGTTCGGTACCTGGCCAGGGAGCATTCCAGATGGTGCAGCAGACCTCTCCTGCCTCGCCCGCTGCTCCCCTCAGCAGTGTATTTCTGATCTGCCTGTTCTGCTCCCCACTCTGTCTCTGGTGAATCCTCTCACCACCCCACACCTCTGGCCTATACCCAGTTTGTATGCATAAATAAATAAATCTTTTAACAAAAAGAAAAATAAGGACTGGCTTGGGATTAAAACTGTCAGACTTTGTAATATTAGAATTAACTAAAAAAATCATTGCAAAGGGTCATGCAAAATTTTAATTTCATAATAGATGCATGTTATAGTAAGCTCAGAAATGGTAATGATATTTTACTTTTATCTAGCATGTGGCTTGCGTAATGCTGATGTGATTGTTAATTCATTAATTTAAAACATTTTGTTTGGAGATTTTTATGAGGTGAAGTCACTGTGTTAGGAACAGTAGATGCAACGATGAAGTTAGAAAATAATATTTAACTTTAAGGAGTATAGTGGGGAAAATAAAGATCATTAAAGTAATTGCAGTCTGCATGAATAAAAAGTGGAAGGAGACTGCAAGGGGAGTGTATTTTAAGAACATTTGACCTCCACTAGAGGTCAGAGAAAGCCTCCCTGTAGAAACAGCATCTGAAGAGATGCTGAGAAGTGTGAAGTGGAGATGCTGATGTGTTAGAACCAGATGAAGAATGAATTTGTGGTAACAGAATATGGACATACTGTAAAATATTCTGGGGGCCCCTCACCCCCACACTAACAGGCAGGAGAACACAACTACCCTAACAAGCTCTATCCCACATGCAGGCATCTGCTGCCTGTAGATAAAACCAATCTTTTCACCCCCACTGATGACCTAGGAGCCAGATAAAGAAGATTTAGCAATGGGTACCCAGATTTTGCATATTTTTGCATTTTTCAGTAAGTGATGCTCTTTAGGATGTGGGGAAACACTTATTTGTTTCTGTCAGTTTTGGAAATTTAACTCAAAGTCTTAAGACAATAGGCAATATTATATTTTGTTACCCTGTTACATATATTCCACAAAATAGTACCTGATTTGTCAAATTAATCATGTGTATTCCATGTATAATGAGGTTTTAAGTTCTTAGTACCTTCCCTGTTCTCTATTACACAAAGTAGTTCTTCTAATTGTTGCTTTCTAACTGTTAAGGTGATATTTTGAAGTTCTTTTATGCACATTATAAAAATATATTATTGATATGATTTCCCTTTAATAATATATAACATTCTTTGATCCTATTATTTTTGTTTTAATTTGTTTTGAGAATGTTGGTAAATAAATTAATATCCTGAATAACCAATAACTTAATGGGGCATTCAAGTAAATTGAAAAAAAATAATAAAGGAATTATTCTAAAAGATGATATGTGAATATCACATATCACTTATAAAGGAATGGATGGTTGCTACATATTTGTCCATAGTTGTACCACTTCTAGGTACAGAGGGATAACCACTGGAATGCATCATGAAGTACGGTGACTGCAAGTTTGTTCAAGGGGCAGAGGTTGGTAGAGGCAACACTGCCAGCAAGGATCTTGACAGTAAATTCCCTGGCCTCAGGTGTCATCCTACCTCTTCTATTGCACAAGGACTTCCCAGTAGTTAAATGTCCCAAATAACCAGAGTGAAATAAAGTCCATTGATAGTATCCAGATAACTGTGTCTCTCAGGTAAGAGAATAGGATAAAGAAAGGAGAAGGGTCACCTTGATCAGCAAAGGGAAGATCTCTAGCACAATCCACTTCACTTGCTCTCCATATTTGCTTTTCTTTTTCATGTTAACAAAATGCCATCCTATAAGGAATTTACTGGTCTCCCTGCACTGACAGATCATCACTGGGTGAGATAAAATCACCCCACACAATACTGGAATTCTTTATCCAAATTAGTGACGAAAACAAAGAATGATATTATTCATGATCCCTTAGTGAACTCACATAAGCACTAAATAATAAAATAACAGCTGATGTAATGTGTAGTTCTGCATCTGATAATGAACCTCAACTTAAAACTTAAGGCAATAATTTATCCTCTAGTATGTCCCAAGTTTTGAAGGGTGTTGCTTGTGATTAAAAACTGTAAATATAGTATCATCAGTAATTTACATTTTCATTATATGTCTTAATCAAGTGTGTCTTCCAGTTAGAGCAAATGTTTAATGGGTAGCATAATGATAGGGAAATCTGAGAAATGGGAGAGAAAATTCCAAGTGCTTTCACTTGACCCTTTGCCTGATGGTGTTTCTCTTTCAATGGGTTGGCAAACCTATTGTTAGGATTCTGCTAAACAGTAAATTCTGTTTGTCCTACACATTTGAGATGGAGGAAATAGACCTGCCGTGACTCATAATGACAATCTCGCTACCAATCTCTTCCTCCTCTGATCTAACCTGTTAAGAAAAGATGAATATGTTAATAAATGTAAATGAAAATATAATAATAGTGTCTGGAAATGCCAAAAGAATCTATGGAACCTGAGGGGAAAATGAAGAAAATTCCGCATAGTAGGTAGAATCAGAACAATGTGTACAATAATTTATTTTCTTTTGTGTCAGCGACAGGTAGTTGAAAATTATAACACCTGGATATATGGTAGATTAAGTTTAGCAAAATTTCACAAGTTTTATATTATACTACATATGAAATTTAATTGAAGCATTAATATATGCTATGTTTATATGACACCAAAAAAGATAATTCTTTCAAAATTTCTATGTAGATCGATTTTGCAAGCCCATGATTATTTTTTTGTGATTTTTAAGAGTAATATTCATTGAAGTAATGTTAGCATATAGCACTGTAGATTTTAGGTGAATCAGTTCACATCTCTACAAATGTATTACCACACCATACCCCATCAGTCCACCAGTAATCTTTCACCATAGTCACCTGAGCCCTGCCCGCCTTTGCTCCCAAACTCATGTGCTCCCCTACTTTCCATGGTGGTCTTGAGTGAGAGTATCATGCCTGGCTTTGCTCTGTTAGGTGTCAAGACTTACAAGTACTGATATGTAGAATAGTATGTTACTGGTACGGGCTAGAAAATAGACCTATTTGCACATATAGAGAGACCAGAACATAATATATATGCATTAAGACTTTGTATATGACAAGGTGGCATAGTTCTTAATAATTTCTTTTCAAATAAAGTATTTACTCTGAGAATGAGAATAATTATCAAATCATGTAAAATCATATGCTAGATAATAACAACATATCTCAAATTCAGACTTACGTTTTATAGGGTGTTTGCTGGCAAATCTTATGAACATTTAACATTAAAATGACATGTCGACAGTGGTAATAAGTAAGTACATATAAAATTTTTATGTGTATTCAGTGAGGGAGGGGAAGATAAGGGCCCAGAAAGGGGGAGAAAAGAGCACCAGGGACTATGGTGGTGGTTCACGGGTGAATTGGTGGTGGGTAACCTACGGGGAATACAAAATAATGTAAAATATATGACTAAAAAATAAAAAATAAAAAATAAAAAAATATGTGTAGTAGTTATATATGTAACTTTGATAGTCAAAATTTAAAAAATTAGAAAATCTGATACTTGGGCCTCCCTGGTGGCACAGTGGTTGAGCGCTGCTCTGTGGAGCTGTCGGCAGCGTGCGATGCTAGTTAGATGCCCAGCTGGGGAGAGTCCCACATGGTGCGGCAGACCTCTCCTGCCTCGCCCGCTGCTCCCCTCAGCAGTGTATTTCTGATCTGCCTGTTCTGCTCACCACTCTGTCTCTGGTGAACCCTCTCGCCGCCCCACGCCTCTGGCCTGTACCCCAGCTTGTATGTATAAATAAATAAATATTTAAAAAAAAGAAATTCTGATACTTAAAGGAATTAGTCATTTTTGAATTGTTTTTCTCAATATAATTGAATGATTTCATTCTTAAAAATGTTTAGATTTGTAAAACTCAAGAATATTCAGAACATAGTGGGACATATATAAATATCAATTCTTTTTTCATTGAAATATATTTTCATGGAAATACTTTTTAATAGATCTAGCCTTTGGAGGGCCTCCCTGATGGCCTAGAGGTTAAGTGTCAGCCCTATCACAGCAGCAGCCTAATTTCGATCCATGGCCAGGGAGCTGACCCACATGGCGCAGCAGAACTCTCCTGTCTCGCCCGCTGCTCCCCTCAGCAGTGTATTTCAGTAGATCCGCCTGTTCTGTTCTCCACTCTGTCCCTGGTGAATCTTCTCATTCACCACTCCCCCTCCCTTGTCCTCCTCCCCATGTCCCAGTTCATCTTTGCATAAATAATCTGTTTAAAAAAAGAATCTAGCCATCGAAATCTAATAGTCCCTCATTGTCTATGACCTTTCAATTGTCCACTGTAAAATTTCTCTATTCTCTGAATAATCTTGGAATGTATGAATAAGGAATGATAAGGAATATAAGAAATTTATAAACCTTCATTATTTCTGTCTTTTTTTTTAAGATTTATTTTTTATTTATACATACAAGCTGGGGTACAGGCCAGAAGCGTGGGGTGGCGAGAGGGTTCACCAGAGACAGAGCGGGCAGCAGAACAGGCAGATCAGAAATACACTGCTGAGGGGAGCAGCGGGCAAGGCAGGAGAGGTCTGCTGCACCATGTGGGACTCTCCCCATCTGGGCGTCGAACTCGCATCACTGCTGCTGACAGCTCCACAGCGCAGCGCCCAACCGCTGCGCCACCGGGGAGGCCCTACTTCTGTCTTTTGGTAGATTATGATCTCACTGACAGTGGGAGTAACTCATAGTCTATGCTACATGAATCTAATCCTTTGTGTTAAGGATACTAGATATTTAAAAATACCAATTGACTATTAATTAAAAAATACAATCATTCCAAGAATTGTTATTTGAGCTGATTAATACAAATAAAATTTAGAGTAAAACTATAGCCACTGAAACATGTTCAGTATTTTGTATTATATGCATTATTTATGAAATCAGATATATGCTTGAAACTGTATTCTGTCAATAAGACAAAACAAAAAATGTACCACTTCACTTTAAGATGCAGTATTTGCTACATATTTCTAGTAAATATTGGACTACTTGATGAGTGTGAAAAGATAGTCTGTCTTTACTCTTTATCTTTAATGGACATTATTGTAGCATAATTGTTCTTCCTACAGTTCTGTTCTATCCTTTTCTGAATGTGAGGTGATCTACAAAAGCTTATTTTGCTATGAATAAGTGTTGTTCCCAAATTACTGATATCAACATTAAAATAAACTTCAAAAGTAAGAGTTATTCCAACCTACAAAAGCTATTGCTCAAATGAATATACTTTAGAACATGGAAAGAAAGAATACCATATGTTCCCAAGGAGTAGGAAAATAAATTTAAAAAGAGTAAAATGTGGAACAGAAGCCATGAAGCAAAACATTAAGCAAAGTGAAGAGCAGCTGTTGAGCTCTATTTCCAGGGCTTACTGGTCTGATGAAATATGCTGATATCATAATAAATAGGAAGACAAAATTTTTCTGCAGAGAACTGTTTCAAATCATCAAATAAATTCAAACTATGAAATAATCAAATTGAATTAACCTAACTTGTATTAAAATGCAATGAGAATAAGCAAGTATCTGACTTAATAGATATTAAATCAAAGCAAGCCTAAAAATGCATAATATATATGTTAATCGAGTAGTAATGCTACATTAGCGATTTTATAAAGACCAAAGCATTTGATAAATACTGCTAATAACTATATTATACTTTATTTACAGTTATATTATGAACAAATGTTTATACTCTAAGATTTGAGATTAACCATTGTATATAGTTTCAATATTTTAGAATTTGATAGCTTCAGATGCTTCAGTCTTTCAGTGCTAGGTTGAATGAATTTGGTTAAATTTTAGTGTCTTGATGTTACCAACTGTATAAAAGAATATTACTATCCACCTTAAATATGATTCAAATTGTGGGCCATTTGGATGGTCTCCATTTCTTCTGTATGATTTGTATGAACAGGGCACCGTGAAGATGCGGGTGAATACAAGTCTAAATCAAGATTGAAAAATAGACCTTTGTGATAAAAGGTAATTTTTTAAAACAAGTAACACTAAAAGTGTGATATATTTTCCAAGATACCAAGAATGTGATTTTTCTGGGATCAGGTGTTGAGTGGACCTATTGAAAGGATGATGCCTTCTTTACTTTTAGTTGTATAATTTATTACTAAGCAACATTGGTTTACAGCACTGTATGTGAATTGGGGGGTATAGCTTCACACTTCTTCACAGTTATATTACCAGATCAAAACTGTGGATTCTTTAAGATAAAATACATTGTAGCAATGCAGTGTTCTTTTTCAAGTTGCAGATTTTTTATTCAGAAATTTAAAATATACATTATTTCTCTAATTGTTCACTCATTAACACCTCAGAGTGTGAAAAATATTGTGATCACATACCATTCTTTCCTTGGGTAGAAGTACAAGATTTTTTTTCCCCAACAGGAACAGTATTTAAATATTTTCTGGCAGTTTTAGCAGAAAAGCACAGCCAAGAAAAAGAAGTAGATATAATTATTTCATTTACTACTCTATTTTTGATACACTAATATTTTTGTCATCAAATGGTATTTGCTATAAATAACATTGGATTAGTAGTAGCTCTTATCTGATTTTAGAAAATGTGTGTCTCTAAATCCAATACCCTTTAGGACTGAAAAAGATAATTAGCTCTCTGTAATTGTCTTTCAGGGCATGTTTTCAGTTAGAGAGACCAGAAAACCACAAGATATATCTCTACTTTGAATTTAACTGATATTATCTCTCTGTATTTATCTTAACTTTAACTTGGAGAGTTGTTATTCTCTGAATTCTTTGTAATTTCCTTTTGAAGAAATATTGACCAGATTTTAGACCCTATCTACTGTTTCTGGAAATTAAATGCCAAGTTTTATTTTCCTGTTGGGCCACATAGAATCTGGGACACTTTAAAAAATTGAGTGTGTTAAAAGATAAATTCATTGCCACATTCATACTCCTACATTCTAATAGAGAGAACTGTAACACTATAAAAGCTTATTAATGTCTATAAAAATGGACATTTTTTTGTAGAATGACAGGAAATCAGAGAGAAGATAATATATGCAAGAAGAGGGGAGGAAGGGTTACTAAAGATACCCTAGATATGGAAAAGTAATAAAATATTATAAGTGACCACATATGAATGGGAATCTCCTAGTACAAAGCACATAACTGAATGTGGGGGAGAGTAGGGTATTTTTAAAATTTTTCTTTTATTTATTTTAATTGTTATTTATATATTTTACATTTTGTATTCTCCTTGGGTAACCCACCACCAATTCACCCGTGGTCCATCTCCGTGGTCCCTTGTGTCCTTTTCTACTACATTTTGTGCCCTTATCCTCCCTTCCTCCCCCCAGTGTCTCTCTCTTATTTGGTTTCCCTGTAGTACTGTTATGAGTGTAACCATTCGATATTTTTCTCTTTCTTTCTGGCTTGTTTCTCTGAGTATGATCCCCTCTAATTCCATCCATGTCGCTGCAAATTGCATGTGTTTATCTTCTTTGAATGATAAATAGTATTCCATTGTGTATATGTACCACATCTTCTTGATCCAGTCATCTATTTTTGGACATCTGGGTTGCTTCCATACCTTTGCTATTGTGAACAGTGCCGCAATGAACATACAGGTGCATGTATCCTTTCGGATTAGTGTTTTTGTGTCCTTTGGGTAGATTCCCAAAAGTGGTATTGCTGGGTCATATGGAAGTTCCATGTTTAGCAGTTTGAGGAATCGCCATACAGCTTTCCATAGTGGCTGGACCAGTTCACATTCCCACCAGCAGTGTAGAAGAGTTCCTTTTTCTCCACATCCTTTCCAGCATTTGTTGTTGCCTGTATTTTTAATTTTAATTTTTTTAAGATTTATTTTATTTGTACATACAAGCTGGGGTACAGGCCAGAGGCGTGGGGTGGTGAGAGGGTTCACCAGAGACAGAGTGGGGAGGAGAACAGGCAGAGCAACAGAAGTACAATGCTGAGGGGAGCAGCGGGCGAGGCAGGAGAGGTCTGCCGCACCATGTGGGAATCTCCCCAGCCAGGCATCGAGCTCACGTCACCACTGCGACAGCTCCACAGCGCAGTGTTTAACCGCTGCGCCACTGGGGAGGCCCAATTTTTATTTCCTTATAGAACTACTGGGGTGTAGGCCAGAGGTATGGAGGGTGAGAGGATTCACCAGGCAGAGAGGGGCGCAGAACAGATGGATCTACTGAAATACACTGCTGAGGGGAGCAGTGAGTGAGACAGGAGAGGTCTGCTTCACCATGTGGATCAGCTCCCTGGCTGGGGATCAAACTCAGGCCATAGTGGTGACAGCACTGAGACTTAAACCCTGGGCTACCAGGGAGGCCCATGGGTATTCTAAATTATTGTTATTAACCAGAACAAATGGGCTACATTTCAGGAATTCAAAGGATAGCTTTAGAAAGGGTCGTTATAGAATACCTAGCAGGTAATAAGGCATAGTACTTGGAGAAGACTCTAGTAAGCTCAGAAGTGTGGTAGCAATTGCTGTAGGCATTCTTTTCTAATGAATTACATTTTCCTAATGAAGTCAGAAGCACAGTTTCACAAGAGAGGATGGAGGCAAGCATCAGGTTCTCCAGAAGGAATAAGATGTAGAATAGTATTCGAGTACATAAGAGAACATATGCACTAGGGATGTAATTATTATCCCCTTCTATCATTAATGTAGCACCTGACATCCACAACTACGTATTAGGAGTTAAACTAATCATTGTGTCTTCATGGCTTTCTCCAGGAATATTCCACTGTATGATTCTAAGCACATATTAAGGAAAAAATTATGTTTGATAACAACTTGTTTCTTAGCAGAGAAAATAAAACAAGACAAGGTGAGATAAAATAGTTGCTATACTCCAAATATGAGGAAGGAAAAATTGATTATTCTTTTGCAAGAAAAAAATCCAGAAACACCAGAACTCAGTTCAAATACATTCTAATTGATTAGTGACTATTCTATTAATTACCACTACTCTGAAAGCCATCCAATTTGTGGCATCCTCTCACTTCTGAGAACTTGTCAATTAATATAAGCCACATTCTTTAAACTATATACTTTCTCTGCTACAGTTCACTATTCCTCATTATCTCTACATTGCTAAGTCTGGAACCTCTGAACTCCATGCTTCCCCATATTTAATATCATTTCTAGAATTTACTTCACTCAGAGAGAGTGTGTTCTATAAACACAGCTCTCCCTTGATGAGAAACATTAAATCCAGCTTTTTGTCTCAGATACTGAATAATGTTCTCTTCCTTTAAAAGGGCAAGGGTGTGGAAAGTATTTGTAAGGAAGTGATTGTAATGATTTATTGTCTGCAAGAAGGAGTGGGGAGATTCAAAGAGGTAAAGAACAGTGCTAAGGAGGTGGAATCAATAGATTAAAGGTACTAGGAAGGAGAGTGATTGTTGGAATCAAAGCGAGTAAATAGAAAATATAGCAGTGTGCATGAATTTACGATTATAGCACGTTTTCCATTGTATGCATTCTGGGAGTGAGAACCTGAGATAAGCAAGACCACATTATCTGAGGAGAGGAATTGAAAGAACTGAGTGGAAGTTGCTAGAAGAATCATTTATGTGTGTAGTGAAGTGCCAATAATTCAGTAGAATCAGAATGAATACATTGAGTCATGGACTGAACACATTGAGAAAGCTGGGGTTACTTTGGTTTTACATAGTGGAAAAAAACAATAGATTTCTTATGTGATCTGATATGACAATATGCGATTCAAAAATGAGGGCCCTTACCTGACCACTGAGGGTCAGGAGAAATATTATTAGGGAGGTGGCAACGAAAAGTGAGTTCCATACCTGCATCGAAGTTCAATGGTATGAGATGAGGTTCAGGGGGAAACATGGAGCACAGAGTTTTTGAGGGTTTACTGGGGAATTGTTTTGTCGGGGAATCAGTAAATTCCCAGAACAAAACCTTGATAGAAAATATTTTGATGGCTTGTAGTTATGGATTGTGAGAGTTTTAGGACCTGGGCAATGTTGAGAGAAGAGGCAATGTTTGGAGAACTAAAGGGCTAAAATGTGGGCAATAACAGTGGAGATGGCAGTCAAGACTTCTGATAAGTGAATTAATGAGATATAAAAGGTCTAATGAAGGCAGCTTTGGTGAGTCCATTCATTGCTGTGTGCGTTGGGAGAGGAGAAAATGGATTCTGAATTCCCTCCCATCCCTCTGATATGAGCACAAAGCCTTCATTTTTTTTTTTTTTTTTTTGTTCAAGCACTGGATTTACTTACCTTCTCTTGATGGAAGGGCAGATTTGTCTTGAGTGTGTGTTTCATATACCCTGTTGATGGAATCAAGTCTTTAGGGACAGATGACTGTTGTCTTGAACAATCAGATCACACTGTACTCCCTCAGCTACAGTTACTCAAAGCTCTCATTGTATTCTATAATAAAGGAATAATATTTTTAAATTGCAATATGAAACACTTCATTTTAGGAATTGGCTTTGCTAGTTTATTAATCATATATACATCTCAGTAAATGTGGATTTTTTTTATTCATAGAGGTTCCTATAGTTTTGTGTATCTAATAGTCCGTTTTTCTGAATAAGATGAATACAGGCATATACACACAAAATATACAAGTTTTCACTAACACACACCCATCCTCTTTCTATTTTCATTTTCTTAAAGTGTACAGTCCATGTCTTTCGGAGACTATTGAACTTTGTATATCATCTTCCATCTTGGCAATATGAGAATATCTTATTCTAGATACTTCTTTGTCAATTTTATTGTCGATTACCAGCAGTTTATACATTTTTATTGTGTTAAACAGAGAAAAGCTGCTTAACAATTATGGTATCTTGATAGTCCCTGTTTATCAGAAGTGAGAACAAATAATACACCTGATCAATCAGGACTCAGATTCTGTATTGATTTTCTCCACTAATGAACCCACATCTAGGGCAGCAGATGCAATTGGATTTGCCATCTGAAAAAGCTTATCATCTGTTGTCATTCTCTAAAACCAATCAGTTTTTGCTCTTGCTACGCTTAGGAATTGAAGGAGTCTCTGACTGAAATGGAAACCTCTGCATTGGTGATAGTTTTCTGGTAGAACTAAACATGGCAACTTCCACAAATCCATTGTATTGTACTGATCATGATTTGCTGCTTTGTTGAGTGTGGTGCCACTCTTTCACATGACAGTTCTTGACATGATAGCTTTTCTTTCATGACATAGAAACCTACTATGAGAATTTTTGTCAGTTTTCAAGCTATCAATTTTTATTAAACTTGCAAGAAACGGGACTGTAATACTTGGCTATATTTGCAGACTTGTCCCCCACCGTGAGGCTTCTGTGAAATGAAGTTTGGTAAAATAAATCTCTCTCTCTCTCCCTCTCTCTCCCCCGCCACCCCCTCTATCTCCCATTTTTCCCCTCTCCTCCTCTCCCCCCTCCCTCTTCCCTGCCCCTCCTCCCCCCCATCACTCCTTCCCTCCCTCCCCCCATCTCCTCTCCCCTTCTTTTTGCTCATTTAAAGAACAGGCAACACGTATACATGTAAAATATATCTGTGTATAATAATACAGAATATATATTTAATAAAGAATATCATTCAGTTGAAAACAATGGATCATAAAATAGCGCAGTTTCAGAATTCAGGAGAAATGGTTCTAAATAGCTGAAATATTCCTACATACAAATAGAGAACTAGGAAGATTTTGATATTATATGTGGTATATACAGAATTTTTCACAAATTTCACCTATCTTGCTGATCTGAAGAAAAGTGAAGGGAAAGAAGATATTTTGACAAATAACGCAAAGGTAGGGCAAAATATCCTTTAACTGGACCCTCTCTGAGGGACCCTGGGAAAGGGCAGTCTCCTTACAGGATAAGAGATAGACACTTTCACATAGTTCTCCTGACATTAGCAAAAGGAAAACTTGTAGGCATGTATAATATTTCTTTTTTTTAAGATTTATTTATTTATGCATACAAGCTGGGGTACAGGCCAAAGGTGTGGGGTGGCGAGAGGATTCACCAGAGACAGAGCGGGGAGCAGAATAGGCAGATCCACGGAAATACACTGCTGAGGGGAGCAGCGGGTGAGGCAGGGGAGGTCTGCCGTGCCATGTGGGAATGTTCCCCAGCCGGGTGTCGAACTCGAGTCGCCACTGCTGACAGCTTCACAGCGCAGCACTTAACCGCTGTGCCACCACGGAGGCCCCAGCATGTATAGTATTTCTGACATAAGTAAGGAGGACAAAGAAATGTTCAGTTAACATAATTTAACCGGGGCCTCCCTGGTGGCGCAGCGGTTGAGTGCTGCGCTGTGGAGCTGTTGGCAGCGGTGATGCGAGTTCAACGCCCGGCCAGGGAGAATCCCACATGGCGCGGCAGACCTCTCCTGCCTCACCTGCTGCTCCCCTCAGCAGTGTGTTTCCATCGATCTGCCTGTTCTGCTCCCCGCTCTGGCTCTGGTGAACCCTCTTGCCACCCCATGCCTCTGGCCTGTACCCCAGCTTGTATGTATAAATAAATAAATCTTAAAAAAAAAAATTGCTTTAAAAAAAAAAAAAAACCTCATAATTTAACCACTCTCACCAGGGCAACAAAACAGAAAAGCTAGATATTTGTTTACTTATCCAGTCTATGAAAGGAACATACTGCTGTGTAGGAGTCAGTTGACAATACCCAAGAATCCCTTTCCATTGAAATTAAATTTTATTTATTTTTAAAATTTTAAATAAGTAGTTTATTTAAACAAGAACTTTGACTTGAAAGGAGACTATATGATTCGTTTAATTTAGCTTAAAGACATTTCCCTATATGAGACAGTTACATACAAAAATTTTAAAATTGCCCTTGGTTTTACAACAGTAAGTGGAAAGTATTAAAATTTTCCAATCAAATGAGTTTTGTAAGTTTTTTATGTTGTTACTTATGATTTGTTAAAGACTGAGAACAAAGGACATTACCGTAATATGAAAATAAGAGCTGAATGGTCATCCTGGTAATAGAGAGAGGGTATTTTCACAGAACCAGTGTTTTTTGTCATCCCATCTCCATTTGATGTTGATCAAAACATAGCGTTGGGGACCTCCTTGGTGGCACAGTGGGTTAAGCACAGCGCCGTGGAGCTCCCCGAAGCTGCGGTGGGAGTTCAATGCCTGGCCAGGGAGATTCCCACATGGCGAGGCAGACCTGTCCTGCCTCACCTGCTGCTCCCCTCAGCGTGTGGTTCCGTCGATCTGCTTGTTCTGCTTCCCCACTTGTTCTGTGTGTGGTGAAGCCTTTTGCTGCCCCACACCTTTGGCCTGCACCCCAGCTTGTATGCATAAATAAATAAATCTTAAAAAAAAATTCTCAAAGAAAAATAAGCCAACATTTCATTCTTTGAGAAATTTAATGTTTTTTTTTTTTATCTCATTGTCTTCTGTCTCCCAAAGTTTTTTCTTTTTTTTTAATAAAGATTTATTTATTTATGGAAACAAGAGCTGGGTGTAGGCCAGAGGTGTTGGGGGTGAGAGGAGTCACTAGAGACAAGAGTCAGGAGCAGAACAGGTAGAGCTACTGAAACATACTCCTGAGGGGAGTAACGGGCAAGGCAGGAGAGGTCTGCTGCGCCATGTGGGAAGCTCCCTGGCCTGGGATTGAACCAGTGCTGCAGTGGCTGTGGATAGCTTCAGAGTGCTGAGACTTAACCCCTTGTGCCAACAGGGAGGTCCTGTCTCCCAACTTTTATGTATGAGAGGTGAGCCATTTTTTAATGATTTTTTTTAATTCATATGTATGTAGTATTTTTGTCTAATTTTTCAAAATTTTCTCTCAAGTTTAATATGTTGAACCATTCTTTCTTGTTGATATCTTCCCACCTTGCTTTGGGTTTGTGGATTACTTATATTTGAGAGTTTCTGTTTTCTACCACGTTTGGGAACTTTCCAAGCTGTTACTGTTTGACTATTTTGTTTCTTTCCCTGTCTTTCTAGAACTCCATTAGTCCATATATTACATGTCTGCTATTCTTCCACATCTATATTCTTTTTAAAACTTTGTCCTTCACATTAGAAATCTTTGAATTTTCTTTCAACTACCTAGTTCTCCGCTATCTTCAATCTATTATTACTTCTTTGCATAGATTTTTTCTTTTTTATATTTTGTACTACTTGTTTTTTTTTTAATTTCCATTTCTGCACTGCACTTACCCACCTATACACATTCATTTTAAACATATTTTCCTCATTGCTAATGTTATTTGTGTCCCAACTCAGAGTCGGTTTTTATTGACTGCTGTTTATCTTAATGATGGTTTAATGTCCCTTTCTATGTCCACTGTTTGGTTGTTTGGTTTTTCCTGTAAGCTAGACATTGTGGTGATTTGTAGAAACTCTAGATTTTGTTATTTCCTTCCGAATTGAATGGGTAATTTTTGATCAGTTGACCTTGACTGGATTCAAGCTCACCTTTTGTGGTAGGGAATGGCTGGAATCTTTGCCTCATTCCTTCAGTCTTTCAGCTTTTCTTTGTCTCTTAGATTTTTGATATCTCACCCATTTGTGTGAGATTTCCCTTTTTAAGCTCTTTGCTCACTGGCATTCGTCCCCTCTTTTCACAACAGCTCTGAATGATGTGTTGTTTCTAGAAACCTCATTGCTCTTTCTGAATTTCTCTGTCCTATACATTGCAAACTAGGTCATGCCTTCCTGTTACAATTTATACAAATGCAAATATTCCATCATAAATTTCCCATTTCTTAAGAAGCATGTTTCCATTCTAGGTTTTCTTTTTCTATTTCATTGCGCTTCAGTGCCTTTGGATATTTGTGTTATTTTTAACTGTACTTTGTTCACAGTTAATAATTGGTATCTGGAAACAGAACCCAGAGTCATGCCTTTTCATTATGGAAAATGAATTGTTAGAGTGCTTTTGTCTCTCCTAAGATGTAAGAAAAGAAATCCTCAATGATTTCAGGCTAAACTGTGTTATGTAAACAAACACATAATTAGAATATCACTAAACTAATGTGATTATAATTAATGTAGCACACCTGCAAAGTGATTACCTAAATCATTCTAAATTAAATGTCCTAGATACTTACATTTACCATTAACATAAAATCAAAACTTTAATGGAGTAATACATTTTATATTTTGTTTGCAGAAAAAGAATGACTCATTTGAGTTTAGAAATCCCAGAATAGTTATTATTGTGTGATAAACATTGGCAGTACCTCTAACTGTGCAATGAGTTTGATTTTATTTCATATATAATTTGAAGTACTCATAGGCTATTAAGAAAAATTGTTAGCATTTATGGAAGCATGAGAGAAATTGCCTACTTCATGTTTAACACCTCCCCAGAAAGGGAAAAATGGGGTTGAAGAATGGTAGAAAAAAATGGTAATGCTTACAGAGTTTGGACTGTCTCAGAGCAATGCGCAGCATACCTATGATTTATATCTGTTATTATCCTCAAACAATATTTTCTGATATAAAAAACAAGAAAATCCCTCACTTAATGGTGACCTATTTCTACCACTTCTTTCATTCCTCTGTTACTAAGCAACCAAAAGACCCTAAGAAAAAAGATTTGTAACACTTTTACATGTATCATACACAGTAATATACCCCAAATGTGCTCTATATATTGAATAAAAAATAATGTTGTTATGTTTTCTAGGATTTACACAATACTGTATACCACAGTGTTTTATCACAATATATTTTATGGACAGTTTTACTTGAGGAGGGATTTTTTCATGTAGAGACTATAAAGTTCAGTTTTTTTAAAGATTTTTTTTTTATTTTTTTTTATTTATACATACAAGCTGGGGTACAGGCCAGAGGCGTGGGGCGGCGAGAGGGTTCACCAGAGACGGAGCAGGTAGCAGAACACAGAACAGGCAGATCAGAAATACACTGCTGAGGGGAGCAGCGGGCAAGGCAGGAGAGGTCTGCCTCGCCATGTGGGATTCTCCCCGGCCGGGCGTCGAACTCGCGTCGCCGCTGCGGACAGCTCCACAGTGCAGCGCTTAACCGCTGCGCCACCGGGGAGGCCCAAGTTCAGTTTTTTTAAAAAAAAATATTTTTAAATGGATCTTGCACTGTGTCAGTCTCCTCTGTGACATCAAGTAGTAAGAACACCCATGATCCAAAGTTCTTTTCCATCCTTTCTGAAGACCTCCTGAAGTCAGCCTTCTTGTTTTATATTCCCTGCTTAGGTCATCCTCAACTTATAACTTATGAATAGCACCTTCTCCCCTTTTAGAAGAGAGTTTAACCTTTGCAGCAATTATGACCTTAGTGCCTGATGCAAATCAGATCAAAATCTTCCCTTTAGCACTTTTTTTACTCAATGATAGACCCTTTAAATATGCTCTGTTATCAATACAATATGTGGGTTTTATATGTTTTTTTTCTTTTCCTGATAAGATGAAAACATTTTGTATAAAATTAGAGCATATAAAGAAAAAGAGCTGTCATTGAAATTATGAAATCAGCATACTAATGGTAGAGTTATGATTATTTTTATGTGTTCTTAATATTCTGAGTTTCATGAAAAATTCATTCTCTCTTGATTATCTTTAATATTATCTGCAGTTTAAAAATTTTTATTGAGGGCCTCCCTGGTGGTGCAGCAGGTTAAGCGCTGTGCTGTGGAGCTGTCGGCAGCGGCGACTTGAGTTCGATACCCAGCCAGGGAGATTCCCACATGATGCAGCAGACCTCTCCTGCCCCGCCCGCTGCTCCCCTCAGCAGTGTATTTCTGATCTGCCTGTTCTGCTCCCTACTCTGTCCTGGTGAACCCTCTTGCTGCCCCCACTCCTCTGGTCTGTACCCCAGCTTGTATGCATAAATAAATAAATCTTTAAAAAAAATTATTGAGTTCTTTAACACTCAGAAGTATCTACTACCATCTTCAGCTATAGCACATTTTCTGCAATATTTTAGATATCGAGGCAAGAGTGAGTTCACTTAATGAAAGGGATACCTCCTGAGAGATCAGGTGATTTTATCATATGTATAGAGAGTGAACTTCACACACGTAGGTGGTATAACCTATTTCACACTGAGGGTGTATGGTAGAACCTGTGGGATCATTGGTGTATAAGCATTTGCGCCATGTGGGAACCTCCCCGCCGGGCTTCGAACTCGCGTAGCTGCTGAGGACAGCTCCACAGCGCAGAACTTAACCGCTGCGCCACCAGGTGGGCCCTATTTTTATTTTTTCAACTACATATCTGTGAGTTCAGATTTTTCTTTGACCAAAGCAATAGACTGATAAGGTTTTATAATTGGAATAAAGAATTAGAAATGAGAATTCAGCTGCCTTTTTGTTATGGCAGGTCATTTGTGAGATTTGAAAAACATGAAACGGTACTATTCTCTTTTCTTTTTAATTTTAATTTTTTCTCCATTATTATCCCTTTCTTTTCCTTGTCCCTTTCTCCCTTCTCCCTAGCCTTCGAGCCCTTACTGCATTCATTAATGTCCACAAGTATTTGTAAGTATTTTTCTTTATCAAATCATTCATTATGTAAATGTCCAGTGTTTGTGGTTGTCATTTTGACTTGCCTTACTTTACACTTATTATCAGGGTGAGTATGTTAGGCAATAAACTTCCACGATGCTGTCCTGTCTTTCCATTCATTGCATTGGATCTGACATCATCTGTTTATATCAGTGCATAATTTTGTATGCTTTAATTCGCCATTAATCTGCTCACCTCATCTTGCTGCTTTCCCAGAGTCCCCTTTACATGATGATATATACATGCAATGAATTTAATATTTACTAAGTTGGCTAAAGCTTTATATTTCCTATTGCCTACACATTGTATTTGTGCAAAAAGACAAAAATAAAAGAGAACATATATTTATATACGTCTGTAGTTTTTTCAGTGTTGGTGCTCTTCTTCCCTCTTCATCTATGTATTTGTGTGTGTGTATGTGTGTAGCTGTGTGCACATAGGTATGTAGCAAAGTAATAAGCATTATGTCTGCTAAGCGATATATTTTGTAAAGGGTGACTTCACCTACTCTGTTAAAATATAAATATATTCAGGGCCTCCCCGGTGGCGCAGCGGTTAAGCGCTGCGCTGTGGAGCTGTCGGCAGCGGCGACGCGAGTTCGACGCCCGGCCAGGGAGAATCCCACATGGTGCGGCAGACCTCTCCTGCCTCGCCCGCTGCTCCCCTCAGCAGTGTATTTCTGATCTGCCTGTTCTGCTCCCCGCTCTGTGTCTGGTGAACCCTCTCGCCACCCCACACCTCTGGCCTGTACCCCTGCTTGTATGCATAAATAAAAAATTAAAAAAAAAATATATATATATATAAATATATTCAAATGTGAATCTAACGGATTTTTAAATATATTAGTAATCATTAATATATTTAACGATGTTGAACAATCCGTTTAACACACTGTAAATGTGCAGTGGGTTGGTGTTTAATGTTTATTATATTCAGAGATGAAATATAGCAACTTCCAAATCTCTCTAATATAATAAAATTTACTTTTGCTCTGAATAGTTGCTTTTTTTTTCTTTAGCTTTAATACAGTAACAATTTTAATATATTTATTTCCCTGAAAAAGCTCAGCATTGAAAAATTTCTATATTTAAAAGAGATGCTTATCAAGCAGTAGCCCTATACATTTTAGGCGGCCTTTTCAACAACTGTTGAATTAATAATCCAGTTGCTAGTTGATGTAAATATACTCAAAGAAATATGTCAGCTCTGTTCTCACTGTCATTTGTTATTTCCATTTCAACCAAAAATTATGTCAGTTCACATGTCAGTATTTGAATGGCATTTGGGATTTTTATTGAGTAAGACAGTTCAAGTGCACCCATCTTTAGTCTGGTTCATATTTGGCAGACATGACAACTAACTATGGTTTGAAGCTCCTTTGAAGTATTTTGTTTCATTGATATTTCCTTTTTACATGGCAGCCTTGACAATATAGCTATGATTTTATCCTCAAGTAGATTTCCACTTTTTTGTGTCTTATACCCAATATGCTCATACTCTGAATGATGTGGTTGCTCTTCTCAAATCTTAATATTTCTGTTTTATTAAGAACTCTCTGCTTTATCCTTCGTCATATAAGACTTCCATTTGTATTCTTCCAATACAGGAGTCTGCTTTATTTTGAAATTACTTGTTTCTGGGATAGCTAATATTCTGCACATTTTTTTTTACATTCTTCTAGTTAAAACCAAAAAGTTGTTTCCTGCAGACTTGCTAGGCATATGGCTAACTTCTGAATTTTTATAATTTCACTGCTAAGACTTTTCCTTCTAGCTATTTTCCTTTCTTTCACTCCAATTCCTGAAATAATGAGCATCAATGATTTTGAATCATGAGATTTCTGAAACTTACATTTTTTTCATTCAGTTTCAAAATGTTCTCTGGGTTTCTCTCATACTTAAGCTGAGCTCATTTCTAGTCTACTGTGCCATAAAATTTGGATTTGTGATTTGTGATAGTGTCTTTTTTTGGTCCAATTTTAAGTTTTCATCTTTTGGCCAACCCACCCAGAGATAATACCTTCTGGTTATTTGACACTGATTGGCTTATTTTCTGACTTGGCAGAATAAATTGAGGCTACTGTAGAAAATGTCTAATGTGATATTATGGACAGATTGCTAAATATAATAGTATTAGCTACAAATACTCAAATTACAGTTTCTGAGGTTATTTTTCTTGAATTATTTTCTTTTAGGAAGATACATTATTTTAGTAATAATTCAGAAATGTGGCCATAACTACATGATGTAGAAATCAACTAATGACACCATTTTATTATTTTATTACCTCTTAATATATTGCAACACATTCTACTTAAATTTTATTTATTTTTTTATATCTAAACTTACATGTTTATTATATTTCTTTAAAAAGGAGAGGGTGCTTGCGGAGCACAAGCAGGCAGGAAAGAGCCACAAAAGGAAAATGTTTGTGAAAAGAAATACCTGTATAGTCACAGGCAGACAGGAGAGTTGCTGACTATATAAATTTGATATGAAAGTAAAATTGCAGTACTAGTAAGCATACAACTGTGCATTTTCACATTTTGAACACCAATTGTAAGCACTCAAATTGATCAATCAATAGTGCCAGAGCACCAGGGACCCGTTTCACCTTTTTTGGTTACTGCGTCTTCCAGGATTACCACTAGTCACCTACCATAGATTAGTTTGTTGTTTCAGAACTTTAGTTGGCTGATATTGAAAAGCTTGCATGCTTTGTGTCTCGTTTGTTTCCTGTTTCCTTCCTCCCTCCTTCCCTCCCTCCTTCCCTCCCTCCCTCCCTCTCTTCCTCCCTTCTTTCTTCCTGTTTTAAAGATTTATTTTTATTTATGCATATAAGAGCTAGAGTGCAGGCCAGAGGTGTGGGTAACACTGCTGTGACTGTACGGAGTTGTAGTCTGTTCATTCCTATTGCTGGTCTTACTTCTGAATATTGCTGCTACGAGCATTCTGATAATTGATGTTAGCGGATAAATGTGCGTGTTTCTGCTGAATATTTTACAAGGGAGAGGATTGTTGGGCCATGGGGTATCCGTTTCTCTTTAGTCTTCAACCAGTGGTATTTGAATTTGTTCCACATTCTCAGTTACACTTGGAGTTTTTATTAGACATTCTGAAAAGTGCACAACTGGCTGTCACTGTGGTTTTAATTTGCATCTCCTTAATGACTAATGAGATGAGATGTCTTTCCATCTATCATTGGACTGTTTGGCTGTCCTCCCTTGTGTGCAGCTAACTTGGTAAGTTTTTTAGCTTTTTTAACAATAGCTTTATCTTGTTCATACTTAGGGGTTCTTTGTATATTAAGGAAATGTCTTTTGTCAGATGCCAGTATTGCAAATACCTTCTTTCCCAATTAGGATTTTTTAAAAATTCTGTTAAGGGGAATTTTGATGACCACAAGATCTTATCATTAACAGAGTCAGTGTTACAGCTTTTCCTTTTATGGTTAATGTTTTCTTTTATCCTATTTGAGAAATCTTTGCTTACCATCTGTCATAATGATATTCTTATATGTTTGTTTCTGAAAGTTTATTGCTTTATCTGTCTCACATATATTCACAGTGCAACTAAAATTGACATTTATAAATGTTGTGTTTTAGGAATCTAATCCAACCCCCACCCCCCCTCACCCCTCAGGATCCAATTTATCCAGCAGTAATTATTGAAAGACTATTCTTTTTTCACTGCACAGTGATATTGTTATAAATAAGTTGACTTCACATGTGGAAGTCTGTGTCAGGATAGTCTCAATTTTTCTTTCCTTCCATATTTCATTGATTTAATTTCCTATATAAATCCCCTCTTTACCCTTTATTTAGGTACCAGCTTTTTATATGTTTAGCTTTTTTATTTTCTATTAAGTGAGGAGGGTTCAATTTTTCCGCTTGTATGTATTTGCTTTTATTCTTTTAGATTTATCAAATTTTGCTTTGTATATATTCAATATAATATTAGGTTGCATACAGATTTAGTTGTCTTATATCTTCTTTAGTTTATATTCAAAATAAGATAAATTAATGTTTTACTAGGTTTTCTATAAATCCTTATTGAAATGTATGCGTATATGTGTGTGTTTGATGATTCCTAGTAACTGGGAAAAGAAGTTAAGGAGAAGTTTTTCTATCTACTAGAATTTGCATTTTCTGTGCTCAGAATTTACATAAATGTTATACTCCAGATTATGAAGATTACAATTTTAAGATAATTTGAATTGGGTATTTATATTATAAGGTACTGAAAGCACCTTAAATTAAATATTGTAGTATTATGAGGGTAAATTTTATGAGTTGGTGATTTTCTGTCCTCATGCAACGTGGGCCTGTGGCAAGAGATCAAAACTCAGCAAGGCACAGTGACCTCTAACTCTACTTACAGAGCTCATCATTGCTCTAGAAGCAATAGAGAGCAGTCTTTTAGGGGATAATAGGAAACTATTATTT
Organism: Scalopus aquaticus; assembly: GCA_004024925.1. Taxonomy (NCBI): domain Eukaryota; kingdom Metazoa; phylum Chordata; class Mammalia; order Eulipotyphla; family Talpidae; genus Scalopus; species Scalopus aquaticus. The sequence goes on from PVIJ01000794.1 coordinate 33,439, forward strand.
GGGAAAGGTCATGACAATTTCATACTGAGCAACAGAGAGCGTATAAACCCTCTGGTGCTGACGTTGAGGTATACATCATTTTTAAGGGCATATTCTAAATATTAGATGGAGAAGGCAGAATAGAAGGGGAAGGCTATTGAGATAAACCAGTTCTTGGGAAAGTTTTAAATTGGAAAGTTTTAAATTGTTATTGTCTATAATGTTGAACATGGAAAATGTCCCCTTTACCCATTCTCAAGAGTCATTTTGGATCATGTTTGGTATCAGGGGAGAGGCAATGAATTATCAATTAAGCCATCAAGGGCTTACACTATCACAATATAAATAAGGAAAAATCAGTGAGTGATTCATTTTCATTAGCTTGAAATAGAGACATGATGTGCAAGTGAAAGGTCATAACTAGATAAGCCATAAAGACAAATTAGCATAACCCCCAAAACACATAATGTCTTTAAAACATCTGACTATACCAATTTTTAACAAATATAGTTTAGAAAGGATTGTCAATAAAAATATTTGAAAATGATAGACTGTGAGAGGAAGGCATTTAAGGAAGAAGAAAAATAAACTTGCAGTTGGGCCGCCCTGGTGGTGCAGCGGGCACAGCGCTGTGGAGCTGTTGGGCAGCTGCCATGTGAGTTCGATTCCCAGCTGGGGAGATTCCCACATGGCTCAGCAGACCTCTCCTGCCTCACCCACTGCTCCCCTCAACAGTGTATTTCTGTCCATCTGTCTGTTCTGCTCCCCACTCTGTTTCTGGTGAACCCACACATCGGGACTGCACCCAAGCTTGTATACAAGCTCATTTGGGTAAAAAGTTATGGTGTTGATTTTTTTTTAAGTTTTATTTATTTATGCATACAAGCTGGGGTATAGGCCAGAGGTGTGGGGGTGTGAGAGGATTTACCAGAGACAGAGCGGGGAGCAGAACAGGCAGATTGAAGTACACTGCTGAGGGGAGCAGCGGGCGAGGCAGGAGAGGTCTGCCGCACTATGTGGGATTCTCCCTGGCTGGGTATTGAACTCGTTTGCAGTGGCTCTGGATAGCTTCATAGTGCTGCACTTAACCCATTGTGCCAGCAGGGAGCCCCAAGTAATGGTGTTTAAAGAGTAGAGAGAGTGTGAAGTTTCATGGATGGAGAACAGAAGGGTTTGGTGTTTAAGAGATTGTTTTAGAGGGGCCTCCCCGGTGGCGCAGCAGTTAGGAGCTGCACTGTGGAGCTGTCGGCAGTGGCAACTCGAGTTCAACATCCGGCTGGGGAGATTCCCACATGGCACAGCAGACCTCCCCTGCCTCGCCCGCTGCTCCCCTCAGCAGTGTACTTCTGTCCATCTGCCTGGACAGATCTTCCCCACTCTTTCTCTGGTGAACCCTCTCTCTTCCCCACGCCTCTGACCTACACCCCAGCTTGTATGCATAAGTAAATAAATCTTAAAAAAAAGAGATTGCTTTGGAAAGCAATAAACTAGGAACACATGAATTTGCACATCTTATTAATAGATTTCAAATATGACCCCCAAAACTATTGAATATTTAAGTTTGGAAGTCATATAATGACTACATCTTTGGGAAGGAATGAAAAGGAAACACTAAAATTCCAGGGGCCAGTTTCTAGGCTCTTGAAACAATCTAGTCATAAGAAATGATGATGTCGGGCCTCCCCGGTGGCGCAGCGGTTGAGCGCTGCGCTGTGGAGCTGTCGGCAGCGGCGACGTGAGTTCGACACCCGGCCGGGGAGAATCCCACATGGTGTGGCAGACCTCTCCTGTCTCACCCGCTGCTCCCCTCAGCAGTGTACTTCTGATCTGCCTGTTCTGCTCCCCACTCTGTCTCTGGTGAACCCTCTCGCCACCCCATGCCTCTGGCCTGTACCCCAACTTGTATGTATAAATAAAAAAAAAAAAAGAAATGATGATGTCATTACCTTAATGGCCTTGGGCAAGGTAATAGTAGAAATTTGTGGAAGTGACTGAATTAGGAATATATTTCCTGGTGGAACCAGTGGGGATGTAAGACCCAGATGAGTGGATGGTATGAGTGAGAACTATCAAGAAATATTTTCAGGGTTTTTACATGAACAACTGGATGATAAGGGCACAAAGGAGGAGGGAGTGTTTCTTAAAAACTGGGACAGGAGAGTGCTTGAAGAATCAGATTAAATTTCTCAAATAAATGGTTATATTTGAACAAATTGACAAGAAATTCTAAGGTATTATGTCTCTGAAAACTGCCCATAGAACCAGAGTTCCAGGAACCCATTTATGGCAGGCTTGCTATTAAATTATAATATTCTTTGTATGGAGTATGGTTGTGTAAATGGCTGCTAAGCTAAGGATGCTTTTTCTATTAGCTCCATATTTGGTAAGAGCAACTCTATCCAGAGAGCTGATCAATTGTATCTGAAGAAAATGTTGTTAAAATTATACAAATTTAGTGATGCTACTTGTTTATTCCTTCTTTTTATCTGAAATGCAGACATAGTAATGATCATATTTTGATGATTCATATGAAAATAATGAACTATGTTATCCTGATGAAATGAAGGAATGGAATCTGAAGAATTTTATTTAAGCCAATGTTTTGTTACTTAAAACAACAACAACAACAAAAAACAGGCTAGGGCATCCCTGGTGGCGCAGTGGGTTCGCACAGCACCCTGGAGCTATTGGTGTCTGTGGTGCGAGTTCGATGCCCCGGACAGATTCCCACGGTGCGTGGCAGACCTCTTCTGCCTCGCCCACTGCTCCCCTCAGCTATGTATTTTGGCTCCCCACTCTGTCTCTGATGAACCCTCTCACCACCTCACACCTCTGCCCTGCACCCCCGCTTGTATGCAAAAATAAAAAAAAATCTTTAAAATAAAAAGAGAAAAAAATTTTAAAAATGCTATATATTAACTAGTACTTCTCAAAATAGATGAAAAATATTGAGTTTACATGTACTTTCTAGGAGAGATGTTACAGCTCTAATCAGATTTTTAAAGATCCCAACATGATTAATTATTGTTGCCATAAATACTTAGAAAATTATGTTGGGAAGTGAAAATCCATTCACGTACAGATAATTGAAACTGTAAAGTTCTCTATGGATTAGGGAAAAACAAAACACAGCAGCAACAAAATACCAGCAAGTAAAACTTCTTGAAATAGTAATCTTTTCTTCTCTAATTTACTGTAGCTATGTGTAATTAGCTTTGGTTTTCATGTTAGTAAATACAAAATCAACAGACCTTCTTCTGGACACAGATGCCTGCTTAATGTATTTGGAACTGGCTTTGTCACAGGTGCAGAGAGTCTAGGAACGCTTAATTGCTTGTTCTTGCAAAATCCTGGCACACTAACACCAATATGTTTTACTTGCATATGTCACTTAGAGAATCTTGCTTATTCAGGCAAGGTCCATATTTCTTCCACCTGTGCGTGTCAACTTGTCATGACAAGAGTTTGTTGTGGCCCTTGAAACCTGTAAAAGACTTGTCAGTTAAAAGAAAATGCCAAGGCCCAACTACACAATTTCTCTGGAATTATGTCTGTATTTCTGTATCTCGAAAAATACGTCTTCATACGTCTTCATACAAAAACTACGTCTTCAAGACCCAACTACACAATTTCTCTGGAATTATGTCTGTATTTCTGTATCTCAAAAAATACATCTTCATACACAAAGCTAACACCAGGAGTTCAGTTTTTTACTGCTGATTCTATTTGTCGTCCTACCACAGTCTCATAGCTGACATCTCTCTAAAAGTGCTTTGTATGCATGAGTGTGCAATTAAATAAAAAGGTAAAGAAAAAGAAGTAACAGATAATTTGTTATGAAAATTGGAATGTTATTACTAAATGGGCTTAGGTTACAGTAGAAGAAGATAATTTTTCCACTGAGAGTTTTTCATTCATGATGGGGAAAAGTGTTAGTTTCTTCGACTTTTGAATAGAAACATTTTACATTTGGGTTCCTCCACACACTGAACTCTCTACTCTGGGGTTAGCTGGGAGTTTATTCCCCATTATTGTTCATTTTATACATGTATGTAATGTATTAATATCAGGGCCTCCCTGGTGGCGCAGTGGTTAAGCGCTGCGCTGTGGAGCTGTTGGCAGTGGGGATGCAAGTTCGACGCCCAGCCAAGGAGATTCCCACATGGCATGGCAGACCTCTCCTGCCCCGTTCGCTGCTCCCCTCAGCAGTGTATTTCCATCAATCTGCCTGTTCTGCTCCCCACTCTGTCTCTGGTGAACCCTTTCGCTGCCCCACGCCTCTGGCCTGTACCCCAGCTTGTATGCATAAATAAATAAATCTTTAAAAAATGTATTAACATCAAATTATGCTTTATTGAAAGGGGAGCTTCAGATGAATACGTAGAGGAAGAATACTATGTAGAAATGAAGGCAGATCTCAGCGTGATGCTACTACTAGCCATCAGAAAGCACAGATTGCCAGCAGAGCAGTAGAAGCTCGGAGACAGGCCTGGGTCAGAACTTTCCAAACAGACCTCAGAAGGCACCACGCCTACAGTCTTGCTCTTGGACTTTAGCCTCTGTAACTCTGAGGATGATACATGTCTCCTGTCTAAGCTGCTCAGTTTGCAGAAATTTGTTATAGTAGACCAAGAAAGTTAGTATTTTTTTAAATTATTTTTAAAAATTGTTTTTCATCTTTGCTTCTCTGTAGCCCCTGTAATTATTCTGCTACACACTTATGGGTAAGATACCCTATGTATCCCCTTCCTACTTCCATGCATCTTACTTCTATTAAGATTGTAATGATCTTGATGACAAAATGATCCTGTTGCCATCATGCTTATCTTACTCCAATTTATCTTCCATATTGCTTCCGTTTCCCAAACTGATAGAACAATATTCAGACTTAGAAATCCAGATTTTGCTTCAGTTTTCCATTGTGGATACAGTTTCATCTATTGGAGTCTTCTGAATTGATTCTAGATCATCTCTGTCTCTAGAGATCTCTACACTCCTTAACTTAGCTGATCTCCCTTGTTCTATAAATGTTCTATAAAAAGGACGTAGGGCCTCCCTGGTGGCGCAGCAGTTAAGCGCTGCACTGTGGAGCTTTTGGCGGTGGCGACGAGAGTTTGATGCCCAGCCGGGGAGATTCCCACATGGCGCAGCAGACCTCTACTGCCTCGCCCGCTTCTCCCCTCAGCAGTGTCAGTCTGCCTGTTCTGCTCCCCGCTCTGTCTCTGGTGAACCCTCTTGCTGCCCCATGCCTCTGGCCTGTACCCCAGCTTGTGTGCATGACTAAATAAATCTTTAAAAAATTAAAAAATAAAAAGGACTTTAAAAAGATGACATACATGGGCCTCCCTGGTGGCGCAGCAATTGAGCGCTGCGCTGTGGAGCTGTCGGCAGCAGCGACGCAAGTTCGAAGCCCGGCCGGGGAGAATCCCACATGGTGTGGCAGACCTCTCCTGCCTCGCCCGCTGCTCCCCTCAGCAGTGTACCTCTGATCTTCCTGTTCTGCTCCCCACTCTGTCTCTGGTGAACCCTCTTGTTGCCCCATGCCTCTGGCCTGTAGCCCAGCTTGTATGTATAAATAAAATAAAATCTTTAAAAAAAGAAAAAGAAAAGATGACATGCATAATATTCACCATTCCCTAGAGTCCTTTTACGGTTTCAGTTTTATGATTTATGTAATACATAAAGGACCGTCTATTACAGCATTTGTTCAGATTTTTCTTTTTATCCCCGGAGCTATTTTTAAAGTTTTGTCGAAGACAAATGAAAATATTTAGGTTGAAATTTAGATTTTTTTTTAAATATTAAATTCCTTCTTTTCTAACTATTATTTTTTGAGAGGTGTCTTTTTTTTCTTAGATGGACATATAGAGATATGAATTCGATGGTAGTCTTGGTGAGTACTGCTTTTTGATTCTGTAAGAACACTCATAGCTTTACATGTGGATATAAATTGTGTGTAGTCTGAGGGCCTCCCCGGTGGCGCAGCGGTTAAGCACTGTGCTGTGGAGCTGTCGGCAGCGGCGACATGAGTTCGACGCCTGCCCGGGGAGAATCCCACATGGTGTGGCAGACCTCTCCTGCCTCGCCCGCTGCTCCCCTCAGCAGTGTATTTCTGATCTGCCTGTTCTGCTCCCCACTCTGTCTCCGGTGAACCCTCTCGCCGCCCCATACCTCTGGCCTGTACCCCAGCTTGTATGTATAAATAAAAAATAAATCTTAAAAAAAAATAAAATAAATTGTGTGTAGTCTGAGATGAAACATTCAGCTATGTCCTTTGGAACTGTCCTTTTTAATTTTTTTAGTAGGGAGAGGGGTTATTTTATGTAAGATGTGAGCGTATTAGTTCAGAAATATGTTTTTGAGTTCAGCTCTATCAATGACGGATACTTACAACTTAAATGCCAAAGATTTATTTTATTTTTTAAATTAATTGTCAATTTAAAATTGGGAGAATGTAAAACAGACATATGTAGTTCATATGTTCATGAAATGGAAATATCCAAGGTCAATTCTTTTAACACTTTGTGGTCTGCTCACATATTAATACGTGTTTTTGTCACCAGTATCAGGTGGCCACTCACGTATTAATACATATTTATCTAGTCTCCAGTTTTTCACGCCACGGTGGTTTTATTTGGAACTATTAGGACCTATTTCTTTGATCCTACTTAGTCTAGAAGCTTTACACATTGTTTTGGTGAAAGTGTAAGGTGTTTCATGAGAGATATTACAGGTTTTTTTAATATCCAGTAGTTCAGGAGTTGTGTGTGTTTTATTGAATGCTTATACCATTCATGCGGTGGCACAGAAAATGGCCGGTCCGAAGTGCTGGTAAATTTAAAGGGCACCAGCACACAAAGCGTTAACACTTTGTGGTCTGCTCACATATTCACGTGTTCATCTAGTCTCCGGTTTTTCACGCCACGGTGGATTTATTTGGAACTATTAGGAGCTATTTCTTTGATCATTGTCAGTCTAGAAGCTTTAATCTCTATGCATTTAAAATTTCATTAAAATATATCCAGTAGTTCAGGAGCTGTGTGTGTTTTATTGAATGCTTATACCATTCATGTGGTGGCACAGAAAATAGCTGGCACACAAAGTGTTAATACTGTTTACTTCATGTTATCAAGAAACAAAATCAATCCTCTGGAATAACAAATTTAATTTTTATTTTACTTTCATACTGAATTCTCTATATGAGGAGTATTGGTGCTAAAGATAAAAATGGAAATAGAAACTTTCTAATAATTTTCTTTACTATAAAGAATTTTCTATATTAAATATTAGGAACTAAATCCACTTGTATAATAATTATACCTGAGGTCTTAAAATATTATTTGAAATAAGATTTATTGTATGAGACATATCACTATAAAAAAAGTGATGATTGTTTTACCTTGTTATATTTTGAACATGGTTTTAACATTGCATGGGATTCCTAATTGCATAAAATATGCATTTCAGGATACTTCCCTTTAGGGGATCTTGTTAGCCAAGGTAAATTGATGGGAGGCACAATGAAGTAGATATATTGGTAATGACAGATGCAATATTTTAGAATAAATTTATGTGAAAAAGAAACCCTAAAAAGACTCTATGGAATGGTGAATATTATGTATGTCACCCTTTTTAAGTTCTTTTTATAGAACAAGGAAATATTTTCCTGAATTCATCATTTTGTAAATGTGTTCCACTGAACATAAACACTAAACCTCTGTCAGAACAACTATCTATAGTTTTAGTCACTGGGCAACTGTTGAATGTTCATTAATCTATATTTAGCCACTATCTTTGAAGAAACAAAAGCTCGCCTTTTCATATAAATAAATTATTTTGCTCTCTTTGGGTATGTTGAGTAGAAGCAGATATTGATATTAATAGGAACTTAACAGTAAAATTTCAATTGAGGGAACATACAATATGATATGCCTTATTTTTCTATCACTGCAAACTTAGTGTTTTTGAATTGAAAAAAAGTCCTTCAGTTCATTACTAAATGGATAAATCAAAAGTCATATATTTAATACATTTTACATAATCAGCATATTTTGGGTTAAATATGCATAATTCAGAGGTAATGTCTAATTCCTCAGTGAGACTTGTCTGGATCAGAAATTCAGTGATGTGAATTTGCTTTGTCTTTCTAAATTGGGTCAACCTTTATTAAGCTCAGATACCCTCTGAGTTAATCTAAAATAGTTTCCACTTTAAATATAGGTTTTACAGGAAACCACTGAGTATTTTCTTGTCTCAGGTGTATGTCCATTGTTGAATAAAACTACTTACTAAAATTCTAAGCCCTTGCTAGAGTTTTGGTAGTTTGTGAATGTGGTGTGGTTGGCATATTTATCTTTTCCTTTTTTTTAAAGATTTACTTTATTTATGAATAAAGAACTGGGGATTAGGCCAGAGGTGGGGGCGGGGGCAGTGAAAGAATTCACCAGAGACAGAGTGGGGAGCAGAACAGGCAGGAAGAATGGGCTAGACAGGAGAGGTCTGCTGTAACGTGTGGGTTAGCTCCTTGGCTAGGATCAAACCCAGGCTGCTGTGGCTGGAGCTAGCTTGATAGCACTGAGACTTTAACCCCTGTGCCACCAGGGAGGCCCGGCATATTTTTCTAAGGTCAGTGGTAAACTGAGACCAATTTATCCTCGACTTTAGAGTAAAATAAGACTTAGTAGAAAGTCTAGTCAAGATAAGGTTGAGGAAGAGGTGGATAAATCTGGAATAAGAGGACAGTACTATGGTAAAGAATAGATTCAGACTTTCAGTGGTGAACTTAATGTAGTACATGCACATGACTATTCACAATAGTGATCATTTGACTCATAATGATATAATGTAATGTCACTGATATATAAAGAAACAAAAGATCTTGCAAGTAACTTTACCTTGGAGAAAAATGTTTCCTTCAGAATGGCTACCTGGGCCATTGTGGAACCAGAGGAGTAGAGTGGTAGTAATAGAAATTGATTTCTTCTGTTTATGAACATTTCTACTTTTTCTTGAAGTACCTGATTCTTAAGATATGACATGAATGTTCATGTGAAAATGTTCATGACCTTTTTTTTTAAGATTTATTTATTTATGCAGATAAAAACTGGTGTGTAGGCCAGAGATGTGGAGGGGTGAGAGGATTCACCAGAGACAGAGTGGGGAGAAGAACAGGTGAATCGACTGAAGTACACTTATGCTGCATCGGCTGCGGACAGCATCAGAGGCCGAGACTTACTTAACCTGTTGCGCCACCAGGGAGGCCCTGACCTTTTTTGTTTTCTTAAGTTAAAAAGACCCAGGCATAGGGCCTCCCCGGTGGCGCAGCGGTTAAACGCTGCGCTGTGGATCTGTTGGCAGCGGCGACGCGAGTTCGACGCCCGGCCGGGGAGAATCCCACATGGCGCGGCAGACCTCTCCTGCCTTTCCCGCTGCTCCCCTCAGCAGTGTATTTCTGATCTGCCTGTTCTGCTCCCCTCTGTCTCTGGTGAACCCTCTCGCCGCCCCACGCCTCTGGCCTGTACCCCAACTTGCATGTATAAATAAAAAAATAAATCTTTAAAAAAAAAAAAAGACCCAGGCATAAAACTGAGTACTGCATAGCGTACAAGTAAGCTTGTAGTAGCCTTGTAAGGCATGCTGAATGAGGTAACTGCAGAAGGTAATAACACAAGAGAGTTTCAGTTCCTTTTCTCTTTTCATCTAGTTCAAGTTTAAATGTGATCTGTAATCAGAGATTCCTAAATTACTCCTAAGCTCAGACATACCAATGTCACTGAGAGAGAATTTAAAATATGGCACAGATGATTTTATTGGAAAAGGAGAGTGAAGAAGGAAGGGTGGATGGACATACCCAAGTTAGGTATAAGAATTGTGTTACGGCATTACTGAAGTTATGGTATAACTGTTTTGGTAGTGTCTCAGTAAGAAATGTCAAAGGGTAGACTTCTGAGTTTAAAACTGATAATACTGGTTCTGAGTAAGTATTCAAACTAGGGCTTGATCAAGGGGATTCATAGAGTATTCCATTGGGGGAATATTTTGAAGTTCAGGAAGACAAAAATTGAAGAAGAGGTTTTGAAATTGAATGGATTGTTTATACAGATGTTTAAGTCATCCTACCTGACAGTAGGTGAGAGGATTGGAAGAAAGACAAGTCAATGTCCAAACTTTTCATTAGAGGGCAGGTAAGATTAAAAATAACAGTAAGGAAGCTTGCTGATACAAACCAAATTGTATCTGTCTCCAGGAAGTAGGATTGGTTTCAAGAAAATAGAATAGTGATCCGATGTTTTCAGTGAGGAGAAAGAGAACACCAATTTCCCGCACTGGTGTATGTAAGATACTGGAAAATAACTATCTTCACCTTGAGGTTATTACAGGGGAAGAAAAATCTTAGAGGGATGAACCTAATTGTTGTTAAGGTCTGAAGTTGAAAAGAACATTCACAGAGATATTGAGGGTATAGAAGATACTTATAATTATGACACGCAAAAGTAAAAGAGGAAAGTCTATGATTTGGGAGACAAAGAAATGAGTAGAAAAGAGAAGTTAAAGTAGATCAGGGATAAAAGTCACAAAGGTGATTTGGAAGAGGGGCCAGTAATAAATTAAAAGAGGAAATTGAAGCATGGAGTGACCTTTTGTAGTCTGGTGAGTATTTACACTTCACAGAATTTAAATAAGGTCTATGGGATGACCTTGTGATATGGGGGTAGATTATCCTTTTCACAGGGTCAGCTGTGGCAGGTAGTTATTACAGGGAGCTGCCGGACAGTGGTACTAAGGCTTGAACGTGCAACTTTATTTTAGAGAATAAGGAGGTAGGACAGTGTTGTCTGAAATACAGGATTTCTAAAGAACAGCAGTCAGACACCCCAAGTTTGAGAATACTTTCACTTATTAGAAGCGTAGGTCTCCTGGCACATTAATACAGAGGATTTATTAGAAAAGGAAGAAAGCGGTACCGTAACTGAGACGTGGAGGGGATGACACTACTGGACATAGTAACAGTTTCGGGGGAGGGTGGGTTGGTTGGACAACAGGAGAGATATTTTGAGTGCCTTCTGGGAAGATCAGGAGTCTTTTTTTGTTTTTTTAAGGTTTTTTTTTATTTTTTTTTATTTATACATACAAGCTGGGGTACAGGCCAGAGGCGTGGGGCGGCGAGAGGGTTCACCAGAGACAGAGTGGGGAGCAGAACAGGCAGATCAGAAATACACTGCTGAGGGGAGCAGTGGGCGAGGCAGGAGAGGTCTGCCGCGCCATGTGGGATTCTCCCCGGCCGGGCGTCGAACTCGCGTCACCGCTGCCGACAGCTCCACAGCGCAGAGCCCAACCGCTGCGCCACCGGGGAGGCCCAGATCAGGAGTCTTGAAAGACTTGTCAACACAAACAAATCTTTGATTTTCCTGACTGTTACCAACCTGGTTTGGACTATAACTCTTAAGTACCATACAGGTTTTCTTTTTTCTTTCTGTTTTCTCTAAATTTTCTTTCCCTGTTTCTCATTGATCTTGACCTGCTGAGGAAATTCAGACATGTTTATTTTATACTCTTTAGTCAAAGATTTTCTCTTTGTTATGTCTACATTTTAATAAAAGCATGTGAAACTTGGTATCTTCCTATCATATTTTTGTTCTTAAGTTTTGTAGTCAATTTGGACTCCATTGGTTTACTTTTCTTAAAATTCTTCAGTTTTGTATTTAATGTGCTCTCTGTTTCTCTCAAAACTTGCATTTCCTTGACAGAACAGGACAGCACATAGGATTATCTGAGGAGATGTGAAAATATATAAATGAATAAAAAAGACTGATGCCTCCTCTGCTACTTGATTTAACTGATAGACTCGATGCTGGCAGGTGTTCAAATCTCCCTCGATACTTTGAACGTGAACATGGAGATGAGGAGTGTTCAAGTGAAATATCTCAGGAAGGTTACCTCTCCTTTCCCCTCTCCACAATTTATATGAGCATCATCTCTGGGCTTTGATTTGCACTGTTGCCGCGTTTCAGTACGGAAATGGCTGCAGGTAGCTTAGTGTGTGGTGATGCTTCTCATGAATGGGAAACTCGGCACAAAAAAGCAATCAGCAGCAACTCTGAAAACTTTAAGTAGCAGACAACTCTCATAAAATCCTTTTTGAAGAAGTATGCAATAGCTCAGTTACTGGGTCCAAATAACCTGAATGCTAAATCACAGACAGCTGCGTCCATATCTCCCTCATTGTTTCATTCATGAATAAATACACACAGTACTAAACTACTGTAAATAAAATTAATCACATATGCTTCTGCACATAATAGGACCCTGCTGAATGTCAGGCTGTTTTGAGTGTATGGATGTGTTGATACAGTCTTTGTGTGTAAACACTCACAGATGGGCACATTTTCTCTATTAAAAACACCTGCAAAAGATTACTGGAAAAGTTTCAGAAAAACCATGAATCATTTCAAAATTTATTTTACACCACCTGGTGATTGATGACTTTCACCGAGTTTTCCTTTAGGAAACCACGCTCCAACCTTATGGTTAGTTGACGGCTTCAGCAAAGGTATGTGATGAGGTGACATTGTTCTGTTTTGCCCTCATTCCCTTGCCTGTTTATTTCTTCCTTCCTCAGTCACTTACTCTTTAGAAAGAACTCTTCAATAAGTGAACAGATGATTCTGCTTAGTACATCTTGTAGAAACCATCTTTTTTCTTTCCTCATATGTAGTAACTTTTTTCTTGTGATGAGAACTTTTAAGATACACTTTTTTAGCAGCATTCAAAAATGGAATATGGTATTATTAACTGCAACTATCAGCACTATAGTATGTCACATCCCATGACTTATTTAATAACGGGAAGTTTGGACCCTTTAACACCCGTCACCTACGTAATCCACCATTTACATCCACACCTGGCAGTTGCCAATCTGTCTTCTGGATTTGTGAGTTTGGGTTTTGTTCTTTTTTGGTTTATTTGTTTGTTTAGAGTCTACATATAAGTGAGATCATAGAATATTTCTATTTGTCTGATTGCTTTTATTTCCTCAAGCCGGCTATGATGTCACAAATAGCAAACTTTTTTTTCTCATGGTTGAATAATATTCGATTCTATTTTTTACCAACTGTTGTTTATCCTTTCATCCATAATGGACCCTTAGGTCTTTACCATATCTAGGCGATTATAAATAATACTGCAATGAATGTGGCGGTGCATCTATTTCCATTTAGTGTTTTTGTCTACTTCACATAAATACACAGAAATAGAATTTCTGGATTATGGGTTGCTTCTGTTTTTGCATTTTTGAGCAAACTCCAAAGTATTTTCCAAAGTGGTTGAAATAATTTACATTCTATCACCAGTGCATCAGAATTCCGTTCTCTCCACATTCTCATCAGCTCTCTGTCACGTTTTTCATAGTCGCCATTGCAGTAGGTGTGAGGTGAGATACTCATCACTATTTTGACTTGCATTTCCCTGATTAATAATCATCAAATGATTCTGCCCAAATTATATGTCATACCTCCCTTCTTGATGGACAGAATCAAGTAGTGTACAAACTTTAACAATTATTTTTATCTCTTCCACTTGTTGTCACTTCAGACTTGATCATCTCTTTTCCTAGGCTCTATATTCTTTCTACTTAGAATACTAGCTGCATTGATATAAAAGTGAATTTCCTCATACTTCCATTTACTTTACTTCACCTGTAATTAATCCCTAGGTCTCGTCCTATTGTATGTCCTTAAATTTATGCTTATATTCATAAAGACAAAAGAGGCCCAAGAAAGTCTGAAAGTCCAGAATTGTTATGACTGTTATCACGTAAAAAATAAAATTGTACTGGCAGCACACTAATGAGATAATAAAACTCTTCCAATGTATTTTTAATCATTTTGTAAGTAAAACTTTACCTATGCTATGCTGGAGCTAAACCATATTTAATAGATGTTTTCCATTCTCTCTTTGAAATTGTTTGGCAAAACAAAGAAAGGAAGAAATACGGTTGTCTCGGTATTTTATTGATCATATTTAATGTTCTAATATCCTAATACACTCCTTGGAAATATGTCAACTGAAGAGAGATACGGCACATTCCTAAATCTCTGGAATAGGTATTATTGGGTGAAAGAAACACGAATAAATAGGTAAGGTGTTGAAATGCATTCTTATTTGAAGGATACAAATTGTAGTTAGTCTTCCACCAGGGAAAATAAAAGGACAAGTGAAAACTTTTATTTTATTAGGTGATTAGCATAAAACATTAGGCTATTAAATGTCAATTATATCTCTAATTTGTATGTTGATAAGTTCATTGTGATCCTCAAAATAAACAACAAAAATGCTATTAATTTTATAGCTATAATCATACTATACATATTCATAAAGGCATAAATGTTTTAAAATCTATGCTAAAATTAGCATAACTACAAAAATAACCCTTTCTGAGTTAGGAGTAGCATAGTAGTTATCAAAAATAGGTATTTTAGGCATTCTTAGTTGAATAAAAAGTCTTCTCATATGATAACTTTCTTGGAAACTTTTCCCTTGAAATTCTTATAGATTAAGAATCCTCTGAATTGTTAAGGTGTTCAGATGGAGTTGCAATTATCTTTTTTTAATACAGGCTCAAATGTCATTGAAATACATTAAATTACAGAGAAGATAAGTCCAGTCAAATTTTACCTTAATTGCTATTTTTCACAAGGTGACAATCTGAATGCTAATCCACTACAAGATAACAGCATTCTTTCTGAAGACGGAGGGGAAAAGCTGAAAAATGTACTCTGATACAGAAGTGGCCTTATTAAAAGCTATGACATTGTCCCAGGTGTTTTTCATAATATAATCTTAATCCCAAACAACAATTCTATGGAGTTAGTTTGCTATACATGATAGTCACACATGTATGAGGACACTTGAGATATAGAGATGCTTCTTGTGTTGCCCCCAGATTGTACAGCTAGCAAGCTGCTGGAGAAAAATCCATTCCTGGCAATCTGTTAGTAGACCCAGTACATTTTCCCAGGAGGCTAGAGATACCTTAATATAAAATAATGAACCATTTGCAGATGTGAGCCATTGGGAGTTAACGTTTTACTTCTGAAGAAAGAGCATTCCAGAAGTCCTACTAGTGAGACCAGGTGGTGTGAAGATAACCATTGAGGTAGAGAATAAGGAGTTTCATCAGTAGATGTAAGTAAATATCAACTCAGTTATTTGGGATCAAACCCAATTATGTAATGTATTAGATCTATGACTTTGAGCCCTGGATTTCCTCACATTAAAATATTTAAATTCAATGTCATTATGTTCCTATTTTTATACTATCAATGGAGGGAGGAAACAAGTTTACTGATTAAGAGTAAAAATAGTTATCAAGGGGGCCTCCCTGGTGGCGCAGCGGTTGAGTGCTGTGCTGTGGAGCTGTCAGCAGCAGCGACACGAGTTCGACGCCCGGCCAGGGAGATTCCCACATGGTGCGGCAGACCTCGCCTGCCTCGCCCGCTGCTCCCCTCAGCAGTGTATTTCTGATCTGCCTGTTCTGCTACCCGTTCTGTCTCTGGTGAACCCTCTCGCTGCCCCATGCCTCTGGCCTGTGTCCCAGCTTTTATGTATAAATAAATAAATCTTTTAAAAAAATAGTTATTAAGGAAACTAGCAAGTCCCCAGTGATTCTGATGCCCTGCAGAGGTGTTGTAAATTGGAGAAATACCTACATTATCATGTCCAGTCAGAGCAAGATTTATAGGGATGGACCCCAAATAAACAACCACTGGTAGTACCTCCCATGGTATCCTCCCTCTCTATCAGATAGATAGATAGGTTGATAGATAGATATCGGATTGTATGGAATTGCATCAGATTATACCTTGTAAAAGTTAGCAGCCTCTCAATTCTGTAGAAATGTTAACCATACTTTTGTATCTGTCACTACACTCTGCACATTAACATTATCCCCTTGTATCAAACAAAAGTAAGAAAGTCATTTTGAAAAATGTCTCTATTACAATATTAACTAAGTGAAAAAAGTGACGATATTCTACAATTCTCACCTTCTCACACATATGAAGCTTTTCAGATTTTAGAATCCAAGACCTGGCCAGAAAAACCTACCTGGAGGAAAGGGACATTAAATTTCTTTTTTTTTTTTAATATTTATTTTTACATACAAGCTGGGGTATAGGCCAGAGGCATGGGGCGACGAGAGGGTTCACCAGAGAGAGAGTGGGGTGCAGAACAGGCAGATCAGAAATACACTGCTGAGGGGAGCAGCAGGCGAGGCAGGAGAGGTCTGCCCCACCATGTGGGATTCTCCCCGGCCGGGCGTCGAACTCGCACCATGCGCTGCCGACAGCTCCACAGCGCAGCGCTCAATTGCTGCGCCACCAGGGAGGCCCGGGACATTAAATTTCAAAAAGCCATGTCTATTACCTGACAGTTAAAATATGGAATTCAGATAATAAGGGGATAATATTGGCGAAAGGCGCATCCGGACCATGGAGTGCATGAGGAAAGTGAAAGGATATATGGAATGTGATTTTTGCTTGAATTAATACTTCCAAGATGGTTTTCAGAAATAACTTCTTTTTTAAAATTCAAAAAATGTTTTCCTTTGCGTTTCAGATAAATATTTGTTATTGGGTGTGAGGCTTTTTAAGTTTCAAGGCTAAGAACATCACTACAAGCATAGTCTTCAAATTACCATGGAGTACAGAGTATTTCTACTTGGAGGTGAAAAGAAATCCGATTTGGTAGTTATGAAGCTACAAAACTTTGAAATTGAAATACATTGATCTCCTTTGTGAATTGGTCAACTTCTAGTACTGAAAAAACATATATCCCAAGATATTATATATTATAAGGGAAATATCAAAATTAACATTTTCATGTGACATTTAAAATAAATACTATAATATGTGAGCATAGCATTGGCTAAATTATTTTAAATAACAAGGGTAATGTTAGCATTTTTTTTCCTCTCAAGAAGAGATGAGTTTATATTTAGAATTATAGAATTTACCATTACACAAGTGTAATAACACTCGAAAGAAATTAAGCAAACCAATTAATAATTTGAAATCTGAAATGACAAAGTTGTAAATAAATGCTAATATCAGGGACACTTTTCAGGGAATAACAGTGAGGGATACATTTCATGACTGACAAATAATATATGTAACTCATATGACTTGCGCTATGTAAATATGGCAAATAATGCTTCTTAAATAATTTACTCAATACTGCTTGAGCCACTGTGAACATACATAGTTTTCTCAAGACTTTCCTAGGCTATTCATGTTGGACATTTACTTTATATTAAAAATAATATATTTAAAAGTCATTCCCAAATCACATTTGAATAGCTGTGTCTTTCCTTTTTATCAGTTCCAAAACCCATTGAGTTGGAATCCAACCATCTGCTCTAGCAGATGAGCACCTCTCCCTCTTTGAAAGGAGAATGCCTCATTCTATGCTTTGGATCTCTTTTCGGCTCTGTTTTCTCCCACTGCTTATTATCTTTTCTTTCTCTTCAATATGCAATCGGATTCTCACGATTGGATTATTCTCATTTCAAAAGACATGTTCTCAAATCTCGTCATTGCAAAATAGAGGTAGCTACAGCAGCAGCAAGGACTACAAAATTCTTTGAGCTCCGTTTCTTCTTCTTGATGATTTGCCATAAGCTTTCCCCTGGTAATTAACCTTCTGCAAGGGGTTGTCTATTTTTACTATTTTTATTCTATCATCCAAGTGACTTGCAGTTGATGACAAGTTTCTGTCTCAGTGACCAAAGCAATTCCCACTAGTGAACTAATCCAGAGCCTCTCTGTGCTGAATCCAGCCCTCCTGCTCATGGTTGCCTCCCTCTTTCATGCTGGAGTATCCACTTGCCTTCTCTTTCACAGGATTCTTATGATTTTACTTTTTACCTCACTGAGAGCTCACTCAGTCTCTCTTGTAGACTTGTATTCAAACTCCAATACTATTATAAATTGAGAACCTCCAGGTTTAGAGTAGGAATCTATGTTAAGACTTCTCAGTTTACACTCTCCCTCTGATTTTATCCATATCCTTGGTTCCAAAATTTACATAACAGACAGAAAGCTTCCAAATGCATATCATCAGTTCTGATCTCGCGTCAAACTCCTGATGGAAAATGCCTCTGTAGCATTTCTGTTTGAATGTCTTAAAACACTTCACATTCAACAGTCTAAAGCATGAAAAAATTTACATTTTCCAATGTAAGCATCTTATATTGATACCTATTAAAAAGAACATTTCCAAATCTTTCCTGTTCACAGAACAGACAGTGTAGAGTGATATCCAAACAATTATCATCTTCTTTAGCCCTGCCCACATCCAGTCCAGCTCCATGTATCTCCTGAAATATTATTCTCCCAGATCCACTTCCCAGTTTATTCTTCATTGTTGGTTCTAGAATGCATTTTAAGAATGTTTCCTTTAGGAAAAAAAATATGTAGTAAATCAGTAGTATGAGTAAGAGATCTATAAGGAAACAGTCTTTGGACAGAAAAGAAACATTAGATTTGAGATTAATCACTAGTCATTTATATATATTCGTACGTGAATATGAATATAGAAATATATATATACATGCATGCATAACTATGTCTTAATTTCAAAAGGCAATCATAGTTCCATATAGTTCCATACTGAATATTTGCCTTTAAAAGTAAGAGGATTGTGTTGATCATTTATTGGTCTTAAATTATGTATCATTGGCTTTTATGAAAGTTGCAGTATATAGAATAGTCCTGTTAGATCACCTGATTCTGATGGTTTCTTTGAGAAGGACCCTTCTAAAATCTTCTCTTTTTTTATGAATAGTAATTTCCATACTATCAAAACTGAGCAAGTATTGCTCAGTTATACTTTCCAAAGAAATTCCATATCACTTGCTATTACATTATGTGCAATATTGGAATTATTGGAATCAAATTTAAATTATTGGTATGGGGTTATTTGTCTTTAGATTGCTTTTAAAATCCTTCTGATACTTTGGCACTTTCCATTCCTTTGCTCATAGCATCATTGATGCTGCTGCTCAGTGGGATGAAATTTGGAGACAACTCACCTTGGGTAGAACTTCTCAATAAGGGACACACACATTCCCTGCAGGTCCCAAACCTGTCAGACCTATTCACTTCTTTTTAATTGAGGTCACACTGAATTACAGCACTGTAAGTGGTAAGAGGTAGAGGCTCACAACTCTTCAGATGTAGGCTGCCACACCCCCACCAAGATGTCCATAGCCCTCCACCGTTATCGCCATTATTGGGCTCTTTATTCCCATTGCCCACAGATAGTCTCGATTTTATAACCTTATTTCTGGTGTTTGTTTTGGTTTGGTTTTCTCTTTTGTTTTTCCTGTATATTCCATATAGGAGTGAAGACATCTTATATTTGTCTTTCTCCTTCTGTCTTATTTCACTTAGCATCAGCCCCTCCAGTTCCATCCAGGTTGTCACAAAAGACAAGAGCTCATCTGTTGGAAATAACTGAGTCGTATTCCAATGTGTATGTGTGTGTGTGTGTGTGTGTGTGTATGTATGTATGTATGTATGTATGTGTGTGTGTGTGTGTGTGTGTATATATATATATATATATATACACACACACACACACACACACATACCACATTTTAATCCACTCACCTGTCCTTGAGCACTTAGATTGTTTCCATATCTTGGCTACTGCAAGTATTGCAATAAACATATATCCTGTTTTTGGTTTTTTTTTGCATGTATTCCTATATGCAGAATTGCTGGGTCATATCGATCGATTTTAAATGTCTTGAGGCAACTCCATGCTTTTTTCCCACAGGGACTAGATCAGTCTGCTTTCTGATCAGTAGTGTACAAGGGTTCCTATTTAAATTTAAGTGTAGGAAGAGGACTTTCTGATATGCAGATTCATAAAGTACTAAAAAAAAGTTTTAAATATTTTGAATGATGCCAAGTCATACCAATTAAGATACCCACATCAAAAGATGGTTCAGTAAACATTTGACGTATTTATGTTCAAAGCAGAATGCAGAGGGTTAAGGAGGGTCCATGCACCAAATGGGATGGTATAACCTGATGTATCAATTTAATTGGAGAAACAAACATGCAACTGTTACTCAAAACAGAACACAACAGGTAGTTCTGGCATTATATAAAAAGGGAGGCCACATCGCTACTCATCACACTCGAACATTTCTGTGAATAAAAGAATGTGCTTTTATGATTAGAGTGGTGTAAGGGTCATAATGAGGGGCTGATTTATGGTATGAGCATGGAGTGATACGAACATAAAAGATTCCTTTCTCCTGGGAGTATAAAAAGGGAACTTTTGGGGTGGATGTGGTATATGATTTAGAAAAATAGGTAGAAATATTACAGATAGAAGTTATACAGGTGTAAAAACTGAAACAAGAATAGGCATTATCCAACAAAATTAGATTTCTGTGAGCAATGAAAAGCTTTATTTAACCCATAAAGATCCATATTTTTCTAAGTGTCCCAATCCTGATAGTTAACAATATTCTCATTTAAAATTTGAGGAAACAGGCTCAGAGAAATTAAATCTATGCACAATTATATACAGATATTAAACTGCAGCACTGAACTTCAGTGCCACTTGAGACTTGTTTGTCACAGGACAGGTTGTATGAGCAGACAATCTAGGGTGTGATGAAATTGAATGCCAACCTAGTACAAGACTACAACATTTTATTACTTTTTAAAGAATTTATTTATTTATTTAGTAAAAAAACTGGGTTTTTTTTACTAAAAGAGGGGAGCAAGGGGCGAGACAGGAGAGGTCTGCTGCACCGTGTCTGGGTCAGCTCCCTTGCTAGGTATTGAATTTAGGCCTGAGTGGTGATAGCATGAGACTTAACCCTTAGGCCACCAGAGACCCAATATAAGCAATATTAATCCATTTAAAATTTGACTGAGAAAGTTACATGTCATTTCAATGGGAAGATATTCATAGCATGCTGCAGTGAATTGCAATTATGCATTTGTTTGGGGGTAAATCTTAATGCAAAAACAGTGATAAGCTCATTAAACATCGTTGATCTTGTGGGATTTGTAACTTCACTTTTTCTTGGAAAAATGTGTTCAGGCAGTACATGCCACAGATGCCAGTGTTGACAAGCAACAATTATGGGTAAGTCAGAGTAGGGAACTTTCCTCTGTTTATAGCCTCCCATATGCCTCATATAACACTATATGAGCTAGATAAAATTTATGTCAAAGTAATTCTCAAAATGACTAAGATAATTTGGTTAATGTCTTTGATGCCGGGAACTGAACAAGCTTAAGATAAAAAATACATTTAAATAGTGACAAAATTAGATCACTGACCTTGACCTAATGCATACATTAACTTAAAATACCAACTTTTGTTCATAGGTTCAATAATCATTGACTGTATTTTCATGCATCCCTTAAAGATGTTTTTCAATCATTCAGGGTAGATCTTTTAATAGAATATATATGTAAATACAAAAGAGGAATGATATCTAGGCTGCTAGGAATTTATTCCTTTGAAGATCTATGTTTCAAGATAATTTCATATTAGAAGTGTGCAATATACCATGTTAAAAGGCAAATATCTTCAATTTCAATTTCTCTATACTTTTGTTTTTCACTTTTGTTGACATTACATTAAAAGACATTTAAAGGGGAGTTATCATAATCTTGTTATTTTCTTTTCATACCTTATAGGATATGAATACTCCTTTACCTGCTTCCACAATGAGTGGTACCTGAAAAATCCTAGGAACTTGCTTAGCCCTAATAGAGGATATTTAATGACCATATTGATTGCATCTGGAATGTGGGTTTTCATTATCTGCTCAGCTGCCATGCTTTGACTCTAGCTCATAAATATTTATTCCAAAGCCCTAATATTTTTTAAAAGATTTTATATTATTACTTGAAGTAATTTGCTATTTGTTGTTATTTTCAGATTCCCATGTGTGACTACCTAGTCTTTTAAATACTCACACAAATATAAAATTTTCACTGTTTCTGTTTTTACTCTTCTTCTTCCTCTTTGACTAATGTTTCTGCTAGACATTCTATTGCTGCCTCTTTTCATAATGCAGCATTATTACTACTTCTGGAATGTTTTTGGCACTTTTTCTTCACTTGAGCCAATCCTCCAGTAGATGTCTGTTCTCTTTAGATTTTATTTTTATTTCTAGTAATCTCATGTCAGTATACACATACACACACACTATACACACATACATACATACATATACATACACACCTTAATGAGTCAGAATGTTCTAAAATTGATGAATATCTTGATAAAAGAAGCAAGAAGCTTGGTAAATACCAAGTAGAAGAAATGTAAAGTCAGTCACATCTGGTCACGTGTCAACTTAGAATTCTGAATCCAGCAAAATAGCTTTCAACAGTAAAAGTGAATGAAGGCATTAATAAACAGAATCAAAACTTGATTTTTTTCCTTCTTTTTGCCAATAGGTCTAATTGCAAGAAAGAAAAGATATAGGAAATTCTTCAGGACAAATTCATTAATTCCAGATGAAAGTACAGGATGAATAAATGAAAAGTGTTGAAATAAGCAATAGAGAATTAATGTTAAAGTGCAACAGCAGCAGTAATTTACAATATTTTGTGGAGTTAAGTCTACACAGGAAAAAATTATAAAGTTAAATTTATAATGAAGTAATGGAAAATATGGAATGGAAAAAGTGAGTTAAACTAGGCCAAATTGGATTTTAGGTAGAGTGTGATCTCTAAGATAATTGTTAAAGCATATGATGCACACATCAAAAACTAAAGTGAAAAGATACACAATACTAAGGATGTTATGAAATAAGAAATACAACAGCAAAGAAGAGGAAGTAATAGGTAATAGTAGACTTACCTAACTCTTAGTAATTTTTACTCATTATAAATGGACTTACTTGAATCTTATAATTAAAAGTTTAGCTCTGTCACACTAGATTAAAAAACACAATCCATTCAAGTTCTGTTTGAATTATATAGCATGCATACTTTAATAATAAGGTCATTATCAGAAAGCAGAGACTGAAAATACTAACCAAAATAAAATGTAAATGTCTATACTAATAGCATTAATATCTCAAAAGCGAATTTAAATGCAAGATGTAGTGGAGATACAAAAGGACATGTCATGAAAATGAAATAAGGCCCAATGACAGTAAATATACTAAATATTTGAATTCAGAACATATTTTTTACAAAAGGAACATGAGAGAAAAGGAAATGTATAAAGTGCAAACATAATTAGATATTTTAACTTCTTTTAGGCAGTTTTAAAACAGAAGATCATTAATAAATCATGTCAAGTGAAGGTTATTACAAGAAGGCTAGCTTGTTTTGTCATTGGCTAAAATCACCACATTTACAGAATTAAAGAAAAATCTAAATAGCCATGAAAATAAAGAAGGTAAACATGATAAAACTCAGTACAGGGCCTCCTTGGTGGTGCCAAAGACATATGGGGAATTTAAAAATGAGTAGAGGGTAGCTGGGTTGCCTTGAAATAAAAAAACAATTGCAGGGCCTCCCTTCTGGTGCAGAGGTTAAGCGCTGCACTGTGGAGCTGTTGGCAGTGGTGATGCAAGTTCGATGCCTGGCCTGGGAGATTCCCACATTGTGCAGCAGACCTCTCCTGCCTAGCCCGCTGCTCCCCCCAGCAGTGTATTTCTGTAGATCTGCCTGCTCTATCTCTGGTGAACCCTCTCGCCGCCCACGCCTCTGATCTGTACCCCAGTTTGTTTGCATAAATAATAAATCTTAAAAAAAAAAACCTCAGTGCATGTTGTGATGAAACACCCAGTAATCTAAGAGTAGAAGCAAATTTTCCCAGTCTTATAAAAATAATCTATAAACAGCCTATTGTTACAATTAATGCTAAATATTAAACTACTACTTCTCAAAGTAGATAAAAGGCAAGGTTGTGCTTTAATTATTATTTTTTAAATATTTATTTATGCATACAGGATGGGGTGCAGGCCAGAGGCATGGTGTGGCAAGAGGGCCCACCAGAGACACAGTGGGGAGCAGAACAGGCAGATTGACCAAAATACACTGCTGAGGGGAGAAGCGGGCGAGGCAGGAGAGGTCTGCTGCGCCATGTGCGAATCTCCCCGGCCAGGCAACAAACTCGCACTGCAGCTGCTCACAGCTCCACAGTGCTGCATTTAATCTGTTGAGCCACCAGGGTGACCCTTAATTCATTCTTCCATTCATCATAAAAAAGGAATTCCTAATTGTTGTAAAACAACAAAGTTTTAAAAGTTATAAGAGGGCGTACCTCGTGGTGCAGTGGTTAGTTGCTGTGTTTCTGTCAGCAGCAGAGACGCGAGTTCGCCGCCCAGCTGGGGAGATTCCCGCATGGCGCTGCAGACCTCTCCTGTGTTGCTAGCTGCTCCCCTCAGCGGTGTGTTTCCATCGATCTGCCTGTTGTGCTCCCCATTCTGTCTCTGGTGAACCCTCTCGCCGCCCCATGCCACTGTCCTCTACCGCAGCTTGTATACATAAATAAATAAATCTTTAAAAAAAGTTAAAAAATTAAAAGTTATAAGAAATTGTGCAGTTGACATGATTATATGTAATATCCAAAAGAACTGAAGAAATCATGTCAGTTTCATAAATTTTATTTGTATTTTCTGATTATTTCATGTGTCTCTTCATTGACCTATTTATTGTTGTGGTTATGTAATTACCACATAGTTTTGACTTGCACATTTTTGTTTTCATCCCAGTGTGGTATGAAAATAACCATTGTATTATGACTTTCCTTTTAAATGAATTGTGGGCCTCCCTGGTGACACAACGGGTTAGCGCAGCACTGTGGAGTTGTGGGAGGCTGCTGTGCTGAGTTCAATGCCTGGCGGGGGAGATTCCCACATAGCGCGGCTGACCTCTTGCCTCTCCCCCTGCTCCCCTCAGCAGTGTATTTCCGTCAATCTGTTTGTTCTTCTTCCCACTCTGGTAAACCATCTCACCTCTTCACACCTCTGGCCTGCACCCCAGCTTGTATGCAAAAATAAAATAAATTTTAAAAAAGTGAATTGAAACTTGTAAGTCTTAAAGTGCAAAAGGGAACTAATGCATTTTCAAAAATTTCTTCAAGTTATTATAATACTCTTATGATACAGTGTTTCGCAATCGTTATAACCAGGAGTGAAGAAAAAAATTATCAGTAGAGACCTAGAATATTCTCTAAGTTGGCTAGACAGGCAAAGTAATGCTGTGATAAGATAGCCTTTAAGCATTTGCAAAATATAATGAAGGAACACATCTTCCATGTGTATCACAATGCCATTTAACAACCATTTGCAAGTGCACAAAATAATGACTTTTATATAGAGAAATGGTCCCAATTAAAAAAAGCGTAACAGGATTCTCCTAGGCAAACAGTGTGGGGTGAGAGAATGGGACACATTGTACTTCTATAAGCATCTAGAAGGGAAATTGGAGTTCTTGTAGTCAAAGCTATGACATTGCTCTTGGCCCTAGTTTTCAATAGCTACTAAGAAAATAGAGATATGTGAATTGATATCAGGATTCTATTTGTAGTGTTTTTAATTCCGTGTACAACTTTTTTGTTCATGTTTACTGCCAGGAGTGAGTGGGCGTGTGTGCATGTGTGCATTTTTGTGATGCATCATGTAAGTTTGCTAATTATCAATATGTGGGTTGACAGTCTAGTTTTGCTAAATATTATACACCTATGGAAATCCCTGTTTTTTTTTTTTTTAAGATTTATTTATTTATACATACAGTTGGGGTACAGGCCAGAGGTGTGGAGTGGTGAGAGGCTTCACCAGAGACAGAGTTGGGAGCAGAACAGGCAGATCAGAAATACACTGCTGAGGGGAGCAGCGGGCGAGGCAGGAGAGGTCTGCAGCACCATGTGGGATTCTCCCCGGCCGGGCGTCGAACTTGCATCGCTGCTGCCGACAGCTCTACAGCGCAGTGCTTAACCGCTGCGCCACCAGGGAGGCCCCTGGAAATCCCTGTTAATTTAAATATTTTAAAATATTTCCTGTTTCATTTCCTTTTGATCAGCTTATATCCTTTCAATACAATTGCGTGGCATTTTATACAAAGTATAGACGTACGCATTTCCCATTTTGAGTTCTTGTTTCACACCTACATTTTAACAGCAGAATGGTAGAGCAGACCGAAATAGTCTAAGCTCTGTGTCTCTTGGATAAACCAAGACCAATTGCTTGCTTAGGACAGCCTCTTGTTTGGGAACAGGCTTCCACAATAAGCACAAATGTGGCTCAGTGATGTGCTCCTGAATGGAAAATCAGATTGGGGGAATTACAGTGATTTTAATGAATATTTCTCTATCTTGATGAATTACTCTTTATTTTAGATTATTTCAGTCTAAATAACTGAGATTGATGATGATTCACCATCAGCCATCTGTTCTCACTTGCCTTTACCACAGCATCCTAAATTACTTTGAAAATACTTTACAGTATTCATGTTTTAGCTTATATTACAGGTTGCATATTATCAAAAATCATGCAGAGTTCCTGTGTTCCATCAACGAAAGATCACCAAAAGTAACAATAATTGCCATGTTTATTCTACATAATTACTCATTACGTATTTGGAAAATGCTAAAATTATTCCTCTGACACATCAACTATGAAATATTTCTCAAAAAGTTTAAAGAAATTAGGGTCTCTATAACCTGATTTTATATATAATACATATGTAAAAATATGGATAAGTTACATATGTGCATTTGTATACACACACACACATATTTCTACAATTTTAATAAATTACCACAAACTTAGTGACTTCAATATCACTAATTTATTATCTTTACATTCTGGGTTCAGAATTTCAATATCAGTCTCACTTGGTGAAAATCAGTGCCTCAGAGTGTTATATTCCTTTCTGGAGGCTTTAGGAGAATATCCATTTCCTTCCTGTTTTCAGCTTCTGAAGTCACCTACATCTCTGTTGTGGACTCCCAAATCCACGATAGTGAGCAAAGTCCTTTTTATACTGTCGTTTCTCTGGTTCTCTGTGAATAGGAGAGATTCTTTTTTTTTTCAAGACTCATGATAGATTTGGTTTATCTGAAATATTCATGATCATGTCCCATGTCTATGTAGTACAGCTTCACTTTATCTGCAGAACCCCTTTTGTATGTCAGCTAACTTATTCTATAATTCTGAGGCTTAGAGTGTAGGTGCCCTTTGAGGACCTTATTCCGTGTAAACTGCTCATGAAATATGACACTGAATTGACCATATCAAAAATCATTTGATTAAAAATTTGAAAAATTACAAGTGCATGAGCTATAAAATTCATATTTTCAACTTCATATTAATTAAACATGTTTATTCACTACATATAAGAGTAATAGTTATGTAAAACTGAGAACTTTGGTTACCAAAAATTATTATTATTTGAGAAGGCAATTTTAGGGCTCATATCCAGATTATATAAAGAACCCAGTGGTGGGCCTCCCCGGTGGCGCAGCGATTGAGCGCTGGGCTGTGGAGCTGTCGGCAGCAGCGATGCGAGTTCGACGCCCGGCCGGGGAGAATCCCACATGGTGCGGCAGACCTCTCCTGCCTCGCCCGCTGCTCCCCTCAGCAGAATCTGCCTGTTCTTCTCCCCCCTCTGTCTCTGGTGAACCCTCTCGCCACCCCACGCCTCTGGCCTGTGCCCCAGCTTGTATGTATAAATAAATAAATCTTTTTAAAAAAAAAGAACCCAGTGGTAAACAAAGTAAATAAGACACTTCACAATGAATAAATACAAAATAATTTCATGAACATCAGCAACATTTCTAAAAGTTTTTAGTTGCAAGGAAAATGCAAATTAAAACCTCAATGCTATATACCTTATCAGATGACTTTAGGTTAAAAAAAAAAGAAACGACATCCCTGACTTTGATAACAATGTAGAATTACTAGGACTTTGATACATTGCTTTTAGAAG
This sequence comes from Scalopus aquaticus, assembly GCA_004024925.1. Taxonomy (NCBI): domain Eukaryota; kingdom Metazoa; phylum Chordata; class Mammalia; order Eulipotyphla; family Talpidae; genus Scalopus; species Scalopus aquaticus. Next base: position 61,404 of record PVIJ01000794.1, read on the forward strand.
TGTAAATTTATACAACCACTTTGGAATTCTGCACAGCAGAATAATTCTAATGTTATGTATGTATCTTTGTATGACCCACTCACCCCCACTCACTATATAGTGTTAAAAAAGTACCTATATCCATCAGATATGGAGAATAGTCTTTGAAATTTACATAAAATACTTTATAATTGCTTTAATTTTGAACTGCGTTTCCATCAACTGTAAGATAAATTGTGGCATATTTATACAATGGAATGTTAAACTCAATAAAAAATTCCAAACTTCTGCTATATGAAACAACATGGTTCAATCCATATGAAAACAGAAGAGTAAAAATCCCTACAGAAAGAATCATTAGAGATTACCCCTAAATGAATTTAAAAAATCTCACGAAAATACTCGGTGATAGAAGTCAGAATAAAAGGTACCTTTGCAGGTGGAATGTGGCATGAAAAAAAGTGTCTATAGTATTGAAAATGCTTATGTCTTCATTTAGTGGTGGTTACAAAGGATATTTTTGTACAAAACCTTATCAACCTATATAGTACATCTAACACAATGCATTTTACTCTGTGTACATAATACTTAGATTGAACTATGAAGAAACACTTGGAGTCATGTGGGGACACCTTCCAGAGAGCCTAATGCAATTAGTCAAGTTTGGATACAGCATTGTAGCCAATACAACAGAAATGGATAAAGAAACACTTGTAAAAAACTATTGGAGGACTCAGATGTGAAGAAAGTGCTTCGTAGAGAAAGAACCAACAATTTGGCTTTGGGAAAAAAGGGATGATAGAGTACAAATGAAAGGTCAAAGGGTGTAAAGGGCCTTGTAACCCATTAGCAATGTTGAGTAAAGGGATTATGGCTCACTCACACCAGCCCACCTTGGTAGAGAAGTTCCCAAAGACTCTGGCTCAGGGCCTCCCTGGTGGCAAAGCCTTTAAGTGCTGAGCAGTGGAGCTGTTGGGAGCAGCAGCGCGAGTTTGACACCCAGCCCGGGAGATTCCCACATGGCACGGCAGACCCCTCCTGCCTCGCCCGCTGCTCCCCTCAGCAGTGTGTTTCTGTCGATCTGCCTGTGCTGCTCCCCACCCTGTCTCTGGTGAACCCTCTCACCGCCCCATGCCTCTGGCCTGTACTCCAACTTGTGTGCATAAATAAATAAATCTTTAAAAAAAAAAAAAAGACCCTAGATTGTTGAGGTGGCTCCCAGGCTTCAAATTTTCTGGTACTATTAGACCAGGATGTTGTTTCCAGAAGGTCCAAGATCATAGGCATGTGTATTTAGCCGACCACAGCTTCTTTCTGTTTCTAGGTGTCTCATCATAAAAAAGTACCATAGGGCAAATACCTATCTTAAGGGAAAAGTGCATGTAGAAGTAAGGTCCTATAGAATTCAGTTTTCTCTGCTTTCTCATATACTCATCATCTTTATAGCCTCAAATTCCAGTCTCCATCTTCCCAGCTAGATGAGACTTCTGCAGTCCCCAACTACCACTTCCAGTTCAAGATGAGATTTCTCTAGATGAGATTTGGTAAATTCTCTAAAGAAAAAAAAAATGTGTTTTTATTCTTTAAGATCTCTGCTACTCAACTCCTTGACTCTTAACAAACAACTATATATGTGTGTATATATATATAGTTACAACTGTATATATATATTATATATATGCATACACACACACATATATATTTTCATAAGTCTTTTTTCTTATTTCCAGCTTGTACAGTAGTGGAAGCTTTGATCTTTTGGTCTGTTGTAAGCTATTTGTCACAGCCTGCAGCTACAGTGTAAAAGTTTGTTTTCCTGCCATAGAAAATACAGTGTTACTAGCATTTTTACATCCTTCCCAGACAATGGATGGATAGTGGAACACTGTAATTTTTTCTTCTTATTCATATGAAATAATAATAATTTATTAGGTAGGAAACATTACATAATAGATTACTGCTATTTTATGCAGATAATAATCAGGTGTATTTATGGGCATATTTTCATTTTAAATGAATTTATTTTAATTTCAAGTCTTTCATAACCATCTGGGATATTTTTCTCTGTGCCCTTTGTATTTCTCTAAGTATAGATGTGCAATTGATGAATTATCTCACTTTATCTTGGTCTGCAAAGCTTCTTACTTTATATTCATTCGAAGAATAATTTTCCTTGGCAGGATTCTGGACTAGCAAGTATTTTCTTTACTAAGAAAAATGTGACTGTATTCATCCGGAGCTCCATTGTTCCTAAGAAATCAGATTTCATTGCAATTTTTTTTTAAAGATTTATTTATTTATGCATACAAGCTGTGGTACAGGCCAGAGGCATGGGGCTGCGAGAGGGTTCACCAGAGACAGAGTGGGGAGTAGAACAGGCAGATATACAGAAATACACTGCTGAGGGGAGCAGCGGGCCAGGCAGGAGAGGTCTGCTGTGCCATATGGGAATCTCCCTGGCCAGGCGTGGAACACGCATCTCCACTGCCGACAGCTCCGCAGCGCAGCGCTTAACCGCTGCGCCACCAGGGAGGCCCTGCAATTGTTTTTTATTTGAAGGCAACCCAGCTATCCTGTACTCATTTTTAAATTCCCCATATGTCTTTGATTTCAGCAGTTTTTTCCTAATACGGATATATTTGCTTCTTACTGATTTGAAGCTTGAATTTATAATTGTGACCTTCATATCCTTTATGATATATTCATATCATAGGCTGGTTGTACTTCTTTTTAGAGACATCTTCCAAGTTTACTAATTATCTCCTCAACTGTAACTTTTCTTTTCACAACTGTTCTGATTTTTGTTTTTGTATACCTTCTCTAATTAAAGTACAACAGTAAAATAAATGAATTTATGTAGCACATCACAAATTTGTATATATGCATGCATCTGTTTAGCAACCACCTAATAAAGGTAATTAACACTTAAAATGCCCCAGTAGTTCCTTTATGCACCATCTCAGTTAAAACCACATTAAAGATAACATTATCAATGTTTAGTAGTCACCCGAAACAAAAGCTTTGCTTCTTTTTGAATTTATTTAAATTCCTACTCCAGCATTGAAAAAATTTATTACTATCTGCCATCCGTTCACTTAATTGTTCAGTTCCAACAAACAAGTATATTGCCAGAATTGTTAACCAGTGAACCAATGTCTCCATTATTCAGGACAATATCAACCACTCATCCAATTTAGTTTGCCTTTATATTCAGTTTCTGTTCTTTTCCAAAGTTACTTTGGTCTGTGTTTTTTTTCCTCCCCTCTTTTTTAGTGAGGTAATTTCCTACATACATAAAACAACTAAGCTGGATTATTTCCCTCTTTGTGCTTCCCATCCTGTCCTCCCCTAGTTTACAAAATGATTTCTTTTAATTTGCAAACATTGAGGTTCACCCAGTATAGTGTAAAGTTCTACTGGTATTGACATATTCTTGTGTAATGTATCCAAAATTATATTACTATATGCAGTGGTTTTAGAGGCACTAAAAATCCCTTGTAATGTATCTATTCAAAGCTCTCCTACTTTCTCCCCCTGAACTACACAACTATATGCTTTTTCCTGTTGATACATCTTTGTCTTTCGAGAATGTCATATAAATGGAATTATGTGTTCACAGCCTATTTGGATTCACTTATTTCATTTAGCAAAATGCATTTAAGATTCATTCATGTTCTGCGTGGCCCAATAGCTCATTCTGTTTTATTGCTGATTAATATCTCAGTATGTCTTTTTAGTATCTCAGGTTTTGTTTATCCATCCACTTATTGAAGGATATCTTGGTTTCTTCCAGTCTTACTGATTGTGAATAAAGCTACACTGACATGCACAGTTTTTTTGTGTTGACATAAGTTTTAAATCGGTGGGGTAAATACCTAGAGAAAAAATTTAATAGATCATACGGTGAGACTATGTTGAGCTGTTTCATTTTTTATTTTTTAAAGATTTATTTATTTATGTATATAGGAACTGGGGTATAAGCCAGAGATGTGGGGTGGTGAGAGGATTCACCAGAGACAGAGTAGGAAGCAAAACAGGCAAATTTTCTGAAATACACTGCTGAGGGGAGCAGTGAGTGAGACAAGAGAGGTCTGTTGAGACAAGTAGGTCACCTCCCTGGCTGGGGATCAAACTCAGGCCATAGTAGTGAGCATGCTAAGACTTAACCCTTAGACCACCAGGGAGTCCCAGTAAGAAGCTACCGTATTATCTTCTAAAGTGGTGATACCATTTTCATTCCCACCAGAAATGAATGAAAGTTCCAGAACCTTCCACATGCTTGCTAGTAATAATTAGCGCAGTTAAATCTTTTTTTAGCCATTTTGTTAGGTGTTTAGGGTGTAACTCATTATTTTAATTTTTAATCCCCTAATAACAAATACACATTGATGATCTTTTCATATGCTTCTTTACCATTTGTGTATCTTCTTTTGAAAGACTCAGATTTTTGTGTCCACTTTTAATCGGTTTGTTGGTTTTCAGATTGTTGAGTTTTAATTGTTCTTTATATAATTTGTATACAAGTTCTTATAAATACATGTCCTACACACATTTTTAATAAGTCTTAATTTTTTTCAGTGAACACAATTTTAATATCCTGTTACTCTGTTTTTCAAGATACTTTGTTAATGCACATTGTATGGAATATTTTTCTTTTGTGTTCTTTGGATTCAGAAAGCTGAGTTTCATCAGCTATGGAAATTTCATGTGTATTTTCTCATTCTTTAAAATGATTTCTTCATTTCTGTTTTCAGACTCACAGTCCCACTAATGGAATGATGCGGTTGCTTTTACTCCATTACTAGAACTCTGGAGTTATCCTGTATGTTTGTAAGCTTTTCAGTCTTTCCATTTTATGTGGTATAAAGATGCGCCTAATCTCATCTTGCAAAGCCTCTATTTTTCTAGTATACATATATATGTATACATACATATATAGATAGGATACAGATAGATATCCCCTATCTTTGTGTGAATGCAATATCTGATTTTTATCCTTAAGATATTTTTTGTTTTAATTATTATGTTTATTCTGTTCTATGTACATTTCTGTTTCTGCCTATTTCATTTAACTTGTAATTACTTTCTCATAGTTGATCAGTGCTTAGTTCAAATGAACAATTATTTTAATTATTCTGAAAGGATGTGAAATATTTTCATTTTTGTATTTTAATTGGGTTTCAGAAAGAAACTCTTGACAACTTTAATCAACAAAACTGCACAGATACTCTGTTTTTGAAGCCTTTGCATGACTGCAAATATGACTGTGAAGCTATATACTAAACACCTCTGGGAGATCTTTATTTTTCTGGACTATCTTAAATTGGTTTTTATTTATTGAATTATGTTCTTCACCAATATGCTATCATTATCCATCTATCCTTATTTTATGATTCATGTAAAATGTTATTTTGTCTTTAATATGTGAAGATAATTGCCTTCCATCAACCAAGTAGCTAATCATATCTTCATTTTTTAATATTTATTTTTTATAAGAACTGGGGTATAGACCAGAGATGCAGGAGAGGGGATGAGAGGGCTCACCAAAGAGAGTAAGGAGCAGAACAGGAGGATCTACTGAAATACACTGTTTAGGGGAGCAGCTGGGAAATTGAACTCAGGCTGTAGAGGAGATAGCGCTGAAACTTAAAACCCTGAAGCCACCAGGGAGACTCTAATCATCTTTTTAAAAACGTGCATCCTTGTAGTTGAAGAGGAAGAGGAAAAGGAAAAGAGAAGCAGGAAAACCGAAGGGAAAGAAGGTAAATATGAAAAGAGCTAGAGGAGGACAACTAACAAGAGAAGAAATATATGTAGATACAAAAACAGAAGATATAGAAAAAAAATTATGATGATGTAGAGAAACATTTCACATAGGACTTTGCTCCTCAGTGTGGATGATCATGATAATTAAAGTTTGTCAATCACAAAATATATTCAGTGTCACAAAAACATGATTAAGATATGTCCTATTTTGCTTGTACTTCATAAATATGTTTTAACAAAAATAATGGGAGAGATATATAATTAAATTTTAAATGATCTTTTTCTTAGCAACATTTTATTAGCATACTCTAAATTACTATTTTTTTTTTTAGAGATGAAGACTGTTCTTCCTTAGTTAAATGTATTTATTTTGTTATTGTTTGTGGGTGGAATTATTGAAACATTGCCAAGCAACGTACTATTTAAAAATGTGTAATATCTTGCACATTTGGGAAATTTATAGATTTTGAAAAATAATCCAGATTCAAAGTTAAAATCCAGTAAACCAAGAACATGAAAAAGTGAATGACCAAACTATTTAAAACCAGTACTAAAGGTGTATACAGCACCTATTATTTTATAATAATACTTTAGGCTTCTCAGGTGTTTTACTAATGGATTTTACCCCCAAGGAAATAAGTATCTCTTTATAAGGTATAGGAAAATGTGATACTCTTAGTTATCATTTGTATATTCTTTATACACATTGACTTAATGAACCAGAGGATAGTTAACAATATTATAATATCTTTTTAAAAAATATATGATGGATTTTTTTATGTATGTCATTTTTATGCAATTCAGTTAAAAATTCCATGTTCTTTGACTGTGAATTAACAGTAACTAACAGCGGAATTCAAAGATTAATATAATAAGCCTGTATTAAGATGAACAACCTATTCTGACTGGAGGAGACTCTTGCCACGAGTGAAATTTGAAGATATCCAAAGTGATCTGCAGTACTGGCTTTTCTTCAGATGTTTATGCCTTGAGCTTGCACAGGCAAGTGAGGGCATTAGAATTCTTGAAATTAACTTATGGAAGCATTTGTTTATTTGTTTTATAGAATCTTTTTTTGTTTTTAAAGATTTATTTATTTGTACATACAAGCTGGGGTACAGAGCAGAGGCGTGGGGTGGCAAGAGGGTTCACCAGAGACGGAGTGGGGTGCAGAACAGGCAGATCAGAAGTACGCTGCTGAGGGGAGCAGCGGGCGAGGCAGGAGAGGTCTGCTGCACCATGTGGGATTCTCCCCGCCTGGGCATCGAACTCGCGTTGCTGCTTCTGACAGCTCCACAGCGCAGCGCTCAACAGCTGCACCACCAGGGAGGCCCTGTTTTGTAGAATCTTAAAGTGAGATAAACCCATCATTTTTAATATGTAAAAGTTTTTAATCCAAATTTTGTATTAACCCAAAGTTGAGAAATATATCTAAAAGTGGAAAGTTAAAGAAACATATCCAACTTCAAAAGGATGAATGAATGAGTGGATGACTGGAGGTCTGCAAAAATAAAAACAAACTGCACTATTATTTAATATGATGATGAGATTGACACCATCAGCAACTGAGCTATATACACTATTAGTTTTAAGTTAGGAAGTTATCAAAATTCAGTTATTAAATGATTGCATTTTATTTTTTTTTTTAAAGATTTGTTTATTTATACATACAAGCTGGGGTACAGGCCAGAGGTGTGGGGCGGCGAGAGGGCCCACCAGAGACAGAGTGGGGAGCAGAACAGGAAGATCAGAAATACACTGCTGAGGGGAGCAGTGGGCAAGGCAGGAGAGGTCTGCCGCACCATGTGGGATTCTCCCTGGCTGGGTGTCGAACTTGCATCGCGTGCTGCCGACAGCTCCACAGCCCAGCGCCTAACCGCTGCGCCACCGGGGAGGCCCTGCATTTTATTTTTAATGGAAACATAATTTATACTAAGTTGGGAAAAAATTATTAAGATAGTAAATCAGGGATTGTAGCAGTAATATATGAGGTTCTTATTTCTCACAATACTATACTGCCAAATTAAATCTTGGATGGAAATTGATGTTCCATTTGATTCTATAATTATTGGCTTGGCAGTGAACTTGGTACTCAGTGAAGATAGTTATGAATGATTGCCCAGCTGTTACTGGCAGGTAGAGAGGCTGCAAATTGTGCAGTCATTTCTCGTTCCTATTGAAGATTCTCTGAGTGAATGTAGTGGAATAGATACCATTTTGAGGCTTCTAATGGCTTTACAACTTTGTCCTTGTTCATGCAATTGTTATGTTTATAATTGAGCACACCATTAATTAAAGTGTATGAAGTGAGTATACTACTTCAAAACTGAAGATACCAGGTAGTCTTATTTTTTGTTCTTATTTTCTAAAAATCTTTAAAATGGTGGCAGATTACTTTAAATGATTGTTTTGTTCATGAATTACTTAAAATAATTATCGTATTAATAAGCATGACAATATCAATAAATTATATATCTTTACAAAACATATGAGTGCAACTTGCTATTTCCAATAAGAATATGTTCATCTTTTCTGTAACACGGAAATTTAAAACTTGCTAGAGGAGAAGGAATTAAATTCTGAAAAATTAGTGTACTTAGTTATACTTTACAATGCAGGTATACATTAACTTAATAATTTTTTTAAAGATTTATTTTTTATTTATACATACAAGCTGGAGTACAGGGCAGAGGCGTGGGGTGGTGAGAGGGTTCACCAGAGACAGAGCGGGTAGCAGAACAGGCAGATCAGAAATGCACTGCTGAGGGGAGCAGCGGGCAAGGCAGGAGAGGTCTGCCGCACCATGTGGGATTCTCCCCGGCTGGGCGTCGAACTCGCGTCGCCGCTGCCGACAGCTCCACAGCGCAGCACTTAACTGCTGCGCCACCATGGAGGCCCCTAACTTAATAATTTTAAGCACAATTAAAATTATACAATGTTTTGAAAACCTGAGATTATTAATTTGGTATAAATTTGTTTATATTCTTAGACTAGTAGCAATCTTGCTATAGCAGTAAAAACATCTGCGTATAATGCTGAAGGATAGGTATATTTTTGTCTACTAAATTTAGGTATTTCTACAAAAAACATATTCTTACAGTGCGAAATAATTAGGAAATACACTAAGTATGCATGCTACCATCTTTTTGTAGCACAGCAATATATTTTACTTAATCTTCATTCAGTAGACTCAGGAAAATATGCCTCACCTATAAATGGTTCAGTTCTTAAGGATATTTTGGATTAAAGATTGCGATGTTCTTTCCCTATTAAGACCTTTTGAAACTGAATGGTGACCTAATGGAAATTTCGCTAAATAATGCTTGCATTCATTTTTACATTTTCAGTAAGTTTTCTATGTAAATTTTATTCTCCCAAAAACAAACCAGCTCCTAATTCTTGACAGAAGGTTCTGAAGACAGAAGCAACTTACACTTCTGTTTATGATACTCATTTGAATGATGTATTCATGAGTTGGCAGAGGCACAGCCACAGAGCCTGGCATAGCTGATTATCATGTCTTAGCAAATGAAGAGAGCCGTAAGGCATTAAGAACTCTCAACTATTAATACTGGTTTTGCCACCAGGCAGTTACATAAACTTTGACAGTTTGGCAGTGTATGAGTCCTTACATACTCAGATACTGATTACTTCTGAAATATCATCAATATTACTAAGTTTTCAGTTTTTCACAATTTAATTTAAAGTCAGTTTTCCTTTATAGCAGCAAAACGTATAAACAGATTATGTTGCTGCTAACGGGATTTCTATTACACCGCATTTTATCAGATTGAATACTTTAAACAAAAATATGTAAAAATAGCAAAATATGTGATTTTTTTCCCCAGAAAGTGTCAACTATATCAATGACTGTGACTTTGTAAAAATGTCCTGTAACTACAATAAAATGATAATAAACAATTACATTCATTGTACATCCACATTTTAGGCTTTAGAACTATATATGGTTTCTCACAAAATAATGTGAACTTAGACCATTAAGATTTTTAATTGATATAAGTTTTGTCTTTCTCCTTCTGACTTTTTTCGCTCAGCATTATTTCTTCCTGTTCCATTGATGTTGTCACAAGTGGCAAGAGTTCATCTTTTTTATAACTCAGTAGTCTTCCTTTGTGTGCATATAATCCGTTTCTCTCTCCTTGGGCATTAAGGTTTTTACATAGTGTGGCTATTAAATTGTGCTACAGTGAACTCAGTGGCATAAGGTTTTATTTTTTTTTCCTTTTTATTTTTTTAATTCAGATATTTTACATTATTGTGTCTTCCTGGTAAGTTACCCACCACCGATTCACCTGTGCACCATCACCATATTCCCTTGTGCTCTTTTCCTAGAAGTGGAATTGCTGGATCATATCTATTTGATGTCTTAGGAAACCTCAAACTGTTTTCATCGTTTCATGAACACTTACTGTATAATGTTAATTATAGATAATGCTCATTTTTGTTTTGTAGTTGGTGAGAAACTTGAAGGAGTTTGCTTAAGTATTTGAAAATGATTTAAGTGCCACAATTTTTAATATTCCAAAAATAAAGCTATGTGATTAGTCAGGTTTATCTAAAAGATCAAGAACAATATTGAGACCGATCATCTGAAGAACATTTTTACTTGATTTTTATTTTAAAGACATTTTATATTCCAGAGGGAGATAGTTTTTTTCCCATAACTTCTTTAATTTTAGGTCAGAACAAAATTGATTCTAAATTGAAGGATGTGATTTCTTAAATGTCATTGGTAGTTACCCATTCAATAACTTGGTCACATGTACCTGCCTCAATTAAATTCTAAATGATTGAATTTAATTTAGTTATATAATTATATCACTATCATATTTAGACTTCTTTTTTTTTAAAGATTTATTTATTTATACATACAAGCTGGGGTACAGGCCAGAGGCGTGGGGCGACGAGAGAGTTCACCAGAGACAGAGGGGGTAGCAGAACAGGTAGATCAGAAATACACTGCTGAGGGGAGCAGCGGGCGAGGCAGCAGAGGTCTGCCGCACCATGTGGGATTCTCCCCAGCCGGGCGTCGAATTCGCATAGCACGCTGCTGACAGCTCCACAGCGCAGCGCTCAACCGCTGCACCACCAGACAGGCCCCATATTTAGACTTCTTTATCACATTTTCCATGTTAAAGTTGAGCAAAATCTAGTAGATGAAGAAAAGATTCGTGAGTGTTGCTAATTATTCTCATTTTAAATGGATACCAATTAGAGACAAAACTTTTGCGATAACCTGCTGTACTATTTTCTCTAACTTAAAATTTTACTTTGTTTTTCAAAGAACAAGTATAAGGAAACAACTGTCATACTTCATGATTTCAGCTGCAGGTATTCTAATATACCTGAACCTGTGCATTAGTTTCTACCTTTCCTGCTGTTGTAATTGTTCGATTCTCTTTAATGTGCAATGCTCACTGTCACGTCTACTCTCAGTATTGATGGACGTTGTCCTCATACTGTTGCTTGCATTCTCATTTTTTTATCATATTCTTCTTTTGTTTGTGTAATAACCTTTATTTTTATATTCTAGTATTTTCTGTACCATATAAATATTTCCTTCTAGAACCTATTGCTCCACTGCTTTTCGAGTCCTCATCTGCTGTTTGTAATCCAACTCCTCTAAAAGTATACATTACAGTTTTCGTTATTTACCTTCTTTTTTTCTCATTAACTAATTCCAGCATTTTCTTTTTTAACACAAGTCCATTTACCATCCATGGTTCAAGTTTCCCATCAGCTTCCATCTTAGCCAATTGCAAGTCCAGTACTTTTGCATCATTACTTGATCTTCCAGGAAAATTACTGACTCTTTTTCTGAATAATGTTGCAAGGCCTCCTGGTCACCATAATATACCTGTTTTCTTCCTCTTTTTTGACTTGTTTACTTTGGTTTCATGCCAGATCCTTCTTTTTGATCTCAAAATTTTAGAGTTCCCCCAAATCTTAATAATCAGCTCTTTACTTTTCTTTACCTACAATACACTTGAGCTCATTAATTAATTTCAGTTACTTCAAATGTCAACAGTTTTATCAAGATATGATTCCCTTGATTGATTATGTGTAATATAACATACATAATATATTATTTACCAACTTAAATGGGATAATTCAGAGGTCTTTATTATATCCGTAGACTTGTTTGATCATCAACAGATACATTTCAGCAGATTTTTATCTCCCAGGTAAACTTTGTATCCATTAGACTCTCTCCATATTACTCTAGTTTTCTAAGTCCTAGATAACAAATACCCCACGTTTTACCTCTGTTGTCATATTTTGTACACAAATGGAATCAATTGACCTTTGGTTTTTCTGACTTATTTCACTGTATTTAATGTTCTCAAGTTTTATTAGTCTGTTGCATGTCCTTTATCATTCCTTTTTATTACCAAATAATATTTCATTATATCACGTTTTACCCATCCATCACTTGAGTATCTGTGTCGTTTTAAGTTGACTTTCGGGTATGGCATGAGAAGTGGAATATTTTTTTTCTCTCTTTATTTTTTTAACATGAATGTAAATGTCCAATTGTCATAGCACTATTTTGAATTCCTATTATGAAATTTGTCATCAACTTCTTAATTCTGAAAAAAAAAAAGTCCTATTAGACTGACAGGAATTGAGTTGAATAGTAAATTCATTTGGAATATACTATCTTAACAAAGTTCAGTTTTTCCGTGCTTGTAATACCTATTACATTTTCTTTAATGATATTTTCCACTTGCCAGCTATTATATTTTTCCTTTTTTGATAAATATTAGCATTTCATTATTTTTATTCTATTGTACATGATATTGATTTCTTAATTTCATTTGGACTATTCATTACTAATTATGCATTTTGTGTGTGTGTTACTGCTTTACTTTGAAACCTTGCTGAACTCAATTATCAATCCTAACAATTTTTAATGTGTTCCTTATGGTCTGTATACAAGACCATATCAGTTACAAACAGAGATAATGTTACTTCGTTCCTTCCTATCTGATTGCATTTCTTTCTTCTTGCCTGATTTTCCTAGCTAGAAGTTCTTATGCTATATTACATGATAGTGACAAAAGTACTGCCTCTTATTAATCATAAGGGAAAACATTCAACCTTATAGCATCAAATATGGAGTTAACTGTGCGTTTGATTTTTCTTTTGTATATGCCCTTTAGTAGGTTGAAGAAATTCCCTTGTAGTTCTAATTTGAATATTTTTTTTAATTTTTTTTTAATTTTTATTTTTATTTATTTATTTTTTTTACATACAAGCTGGGGTACAGGCCAGAGGTGTGGGGTGGCGAGAGGGCTCTCCAGAGACGGAGCGGGTAGCAGAACAGGCAGATCAGAAATACACTGCTGAGCGGAGCAGCGGGCAAGGCAGGAGAGGTCTGCCTCGCCATGTGGGATTCTCCCCGGCTGGGCGTCGAACTCGCGTCGCCGCTGCCGACAGCTCCACAGTGCAGCGCTTAACCGCTGCGCCACCGGGGAGGCCCTAATTTGAATATTTTATAATGAAAGGATATTTAATTATTTTAATACTTTTCTGTTTATATTGTCATGTTCATATTTCATTTATTTTTTAATATGATATATTACATTAACCCTTCTTACAATCTTACAGTCTTGGGGTCATATATTTGCTAGGTAGGTTTAATTAATGTGTTTTCTGATAGGTTGACTTTCATAATTAAAAAATGTAATTATCGCCTTTATTAACTTTTGTCTTAAAGTGAATTTTTCTGAAATAAGTCATGCTATCCTATTAATAAATTTCATGCTATATTTTTTTTATTTTCAACAGTTTGTAAGTTTGAATCTAATATGCTTCTCTTGAAGATAATATGTGTTCAATTTTTTTTTTTTTTTTGCTATTCTATGAGTTTCTGGATTTTTGTTATATTGTTTAGTTTATTTAATTATTAATGTATTTTGATACTGTGATTTACTTTGTGAATTTTACAATGCTTTATAAATCATATATATGCCAATGTCAGTGTATTATTTTGTGAAGAATAGATATTATCTGCTTCACCATTTTATTTCTTAACGAGTCTTTAATTTTTTGGAGTAACATTCTTAGTGGTTGACCTGGGGATCAAAATTGAAATCTTAGTTAATAAACAAAGAAAAGAGGATTAGAGAAATGCCACTACAATTTAATAATTACTGAACTCTCCCCTCAATAGATCTCCATTATTTTAAACTTCATTTTGCTATTTTTGTTACACAAATCTCAATATAAATCCACAGAGCTTGTAATTATAGCGATGGCTTTGTGAAATCTTTTAATCAGGTAAAACAAGAAAAGAGTCACCAATAAAAATACATCTGTACTATCTTTTGTATTAACCTATGGTTTATAAACACACCTATTTATAATGTCCTTTATTTGTTCAGTATACATATGAATTACTGTCTGGTAACCTCTTATTTTAGCCTCAAGATTCCCTTTAGTATTCCTTGCAGGTAAATCTTATTGTCTCAATATTTTGTATATCTGAGTATGTTTTAATTTAGTCAGTATTTTTAAAGTTTGTTTTGCTGGTTGTAGAACGATGGTCTGGGTAAAGGGCTAGCAGTAGGAAAGTATTTTTTCAAAGTGGTGAAAAATACATTAGCCAAGACTCTGATAAGAAGGTTTTGGCATAGATTCCTGCATTAGAAAATGATAATGAGGCATGTGATTGTGGGCATCTGGGATTAAAATGCAAATACCCATTTAAGCAGGGATGGCCAGGCTAGAGGAGGAACTAGCGCCTGCCATGTACTGTTGAGCACCAGATGTTTGATGGGGGGAAGGCAGTTTCCACCAATGAGGCCATCCAGGCAAACCTTTGTAATTACCTGTGGCCAAGCTGAAAGATCACACAGAGGTTTTTGCATGGAGCTGCATTCTTTAGCCTGTAAAAAGACTTTGCTGTGACTTTTGACTGCTATGGCTCGCTTTGCCATATGCTACCAGATAGATTTTTTAAAAAACTGTATGAAATCCAAACATTTTACTATGACAAGCCATTTCCACATGATCAGGTCCTATGTCACTCTGGTCACAGTGGTCTCCAGACATTCTATAAATACACCAAGTTCACATCCATCTTAATGTCTTTACACTCTTCTGCTCAGAGGTTTGCCTAGTTTTCTAGCTACTTCTTCATGTCTTGCTGAAGTATTACCTCATCTGTCTGGTCTTCTGCAACTATATGACAGTGGATTCTATACCTATCAGGGTCTCTAGCTCTCATGTTGTATTTTTTTCCCATGCAACATATGATGTGGTGTAATATTGTTAACTTTATATTGTCTGTTCCATGAAAGTGTGACTTCAGGAATACTGAAACATTGTAAGACAACTCACTGCTCCTTCCTGTTGTGAAACTGTGCCCTATACACACTGTACGGTTAGTAAATACTAGATGAATAAATGAATACATGAGATTTATAGTTTCAGTCATGTTATTTGAGTTCTCCAAGTCAGGAAATTAAAGCAGAACCATTTTCTGTCTCAAACTTCCAGTCAAAGCAAACCAACTAGAAGCAGTGAAAGTGCAAGATAAAATGGAAAATCGACACAATATTCCCACCCAGACCTTTTTGCTATTGGTTGGTTGATATGCTTACTCCTGGAGCATGATATATTCCACAGATAAGACTTCATAGCATGAAAGTTCATTATCATCCTTGGACAGTGGTGTTAAACTGTCACCGTCAGTGTCTTTTCTTTTCCAGGTTCTTGGGTAAAGTTTGTGATCTTAGGAAAAACCTTCCCTCTAGTTCTTCGATTGTAGTGCTTGAGGGTCAACAATCATCATTTCCCTTAATTCCCTGCAGGAAGATACAGGTGAGAATGGCTGTCACCTATGGGAAGTGACGCAATGGGGGAGGAAAATCACCTCCTGCTAACTACTTACCTCTTTGAAAGAGATTGTACATTCATACCTTTTTGATCATAAAAATCCCCTCAAATTTAACTCCTTCAGTTAATCTTAATATATGATATAATTGTTTAATGAAAGCTTATGAATCTTTAGAGTTCTGCCAGCATTTTCTATAAAGTGCCACATGTGGACACTGTAACGTGTGTGGCACAAAAGCTCTCAACTCTGCCTCTGAGGTGCAGAAGCAGCCATAGATAACTTGTGAATGAATGAACTTAGCTGCCTTTCAATAAAACTATTTACAGAAGTAGTGCCAGGCTGTACTTGTCCTGAGGATGGTCGTTTGCCAACCTCTGTGCTCCTTTATCATCATCTTCATAATGATAAGCACTGACTTGCATCTAACTCCATCTGTCTCCTCTTTATTACTTCTCAGTGTTGCCACTTTTTCCTCCTGGTACATTACCAGAAAATTATCATACATTCTCTAACTTCGCTTTGCAGTACCTAAAACTTGGCACTCTCAAATGAAGGCGCCGTACTAGACCATAGGACATATACCTCTGAAAGGGGGTGGTTTAAGTTCACACGGCTGCTTCCAAACTCACTTTTCTTTGTTAAAATTTATGTGAAAAGTACTGTGGAAAGGAGACTGTATCGTTCATTCTTTTTTCTTCTTGGTTTTTATCATCTGCTAATCTCTAGAGCATTAATTAGTTCTTTTTCACCTAAGAAAGATGAACACATGGGCCCTCCCTGGTGGCCCAGCGGTTAAGCGCTGTGCTGTGGAGCTGTCGGCAGCTGTAACACGAATTCGACGCCTAGCTGGGGAGATTCCCACATGGCGCTGCAGACCTCTCCTGCCTCGCCCGCTGCTCCCCTCAGCAGTTTTTCCGTCGATCTGCCTCTTCTGCTCCCCACTCTGTCTCTGGTGAACCCTCTCACTGTCCTGCGCCTCTGGCCTGCACTCCAGCTTGTATGCATAAATAAATAAATCTTTAAAGAAAAAAAGAAAGATGAACACGGCTATGTGTTCACTGTCTTCTCTAATCCAGTACTATGTGGTTTCATGACTTAAGGTGGCAAGTCACTTGTCCCCCCCGACCCCGAGCTCTCTGCACAGTGACGGCTCTCTCTTCAGTTTTAATCCTCTTTCCTATTCAGTCAGCGATTCCCAGAAACAAATGTAAATTTGCCATCATCAGAAAGTGTACTATTCCCAAAATCACTGACCAAAGCTTATTGATTCCAAAACATAACTGGTGTTTGTTTTTTTCTTTTTTTCCTCCAGTAATTTCAGATGTTTCTGTAATTTATAAATCTAGAGTTAAGTTCCCTGGGCAAATTTCATCCTATTTTCTTTTAAGATTTATTTATTTAGGGAGGCCCCTAAATTTCACCCTGTTGAGTAACCCTGATGTTCAACTCCCTTTTGTGCTTATCCAGTTTCTGTAGTAAGGAATTCCACATCATGCTCACATATTCACTAAGTGATTTTACCCCTTGTTTGTTTTTGTTGCATGTGACCCCCCAAACCTTGATCCCCCAAAGAACTTTTTTGTTTTTCTTCACTGGTATTTAAGCAGTGGGGTTCTGTGATAGTTTCATAAATTTATACCCAAACTCAGTGAAGTTGTAGATAGATATATCTATATAGTTACAGACTCGCGGGTGCGCACGCACGCGCACACACACACACATTAATATGTATTGCTGTTGGTATTGCAGCCATTCTTCCATAAAGTAGTTAAAAAAATCTATGAAGGGGGCCTCCATGGTGGCATAGGGGTTAAATCTCAGGCTATCACCACTAGGCCTGAGTTCGATCTCCAGCCAGGGTACTAACTCACATATGGCACAGCAGACCTCTCCAGTCTCATCTACTGCTCCCCTGAGCAGTGTATTTCAGAAAATCCACCTGTTCTGCTCCCCACTGTCTCTATTGAATCCTCTCTTCTCCTGCCCGCACCTCTGGCCTATACCCCACTTCTTTTACACATGAATAAGTTAAAAAATATCTTTTAAAAAATAAAGTAAAAGTTAAAAAATCTATGGATACTGGAGATTTCAGTGATTATTATATCAGTTCCAAAATATATAGACACAAGAAGTAGTTATACATTTTTTCAAGTTTTTATCCATAAAAATAATTATGTGGATCAATTTATCAGTTATGGAATATTTCCTCAAACCTTAGCAAAAAGAACACTGAAGTAAGACTGAATTGTTTATGCTGCTAGGAATATAATATTCTGCCAAGAATTTACACTAAAATTTATGAAGGAACAGATTTTGTGAAATCATTAAATGCTATTCATTCTGTGTGATGATGTTGTTGCATTGAATTTATTGTGTGTAAAATGATTTCGTATGCTAATTTGAATGGGTAGAAGGTTCTGCCATGGAGTCTTTATGCATATGTGCATGAATATTTCCTTATGTTATGCTTGGGTGTACTCCAATCTCATCCAAGAGTGAAAAATGAACTTTGGGTGAAACTAGAATTGCTACCAAAATACTGATTCCATCAGATAGGGTTTTATTTTGCATATGCCTTGAGTATAGTGAGGGAGAAATATGTAGACTTGAAAAATGTAAGCTCCTCATTCACAAAAATCAAGGAACACACGTCAAGTGGTTGGCATTATGTAATATTATTTTGTGGGAAGGAGGAACCATAAGCTGACATTTGAATGTTAGTATTTCTCAACTTTTCAACAGTTTGTAGTTAGAACATGTCATTTGGTGTGACACTAAATTGCAAGATGTAGGAAACGTTATAACTATATGATAAATAAAGAAGAAAAAATAGCTTGTGGAAATTGTGAAGAACACTCCATGAAACTCCTGTCTTAGAATAACACTAGTAGTTTCTCAGTGATCATCTTTTTACTATGATTGCATTTAAGATTTGCCTAGTATAACAATTATTTCTAGGCATTTCTTTAGCATAAGATTAATTACTTCTATTTGTTAGTATGTATTTATGGTAAAATAGTTTCAATTCACCAGTACAATAAATAAGCAAATATGTTTTTCTTCAAATACATAGTTTTAGACTTTAATGCAATTATGTTAGTCAAGATTTCCACTGTTACAGTGTCACAATTTTGATATTAAATTATATAGATTTATTCCTTAGGGTTTTTTTGTGTGTGTGTCATTAAAGTCAATTAAGTCATATTTGGTGGAGACTGAGCATGTATTGTAGACTCCTGGATGAAATCTCTGACATGGAATGAATTATAAAATAGGAAATCACAAAACCTTGGGGCCTCCCTGGTGGTGCAGGGGTTAAGTATCAGCACTATGAATCTGTCCCCAGCCACTGCAGCAAGAGTTCAGTTCCCACTCAGGGAGCTGACCCACATGGCACAACAGACCTCTCCTGTCTGTACGGTGCTCCCCTCAGCAGTGTATTTCAGTAAATCTACCTGTTCTTCCCACTCTGTATCTGGTGAATCCTTTCATCCCCTACACCTCTGGCCTACACTTTTGTATGCATAAATAAATAAATCTTAAAAAAAAAAGTTTAAAAAAACTTAAGCCTATAAAATAGTACTATAAATTCTGAGAGATAACTAAAGGATCAGAAAGAAATTGGATGCACTTGAAGCATGACAGCTCATCCAATTTGTTTGTAGATTTGTGCTGAAAATCAGGGTTCAATTTTGCCCTATCACCTACATGACGGACACTGGCAAGAACACAAATAATGGAAGCAAAGAAAGTGAGATTAGGTACTCATGACTGACTCTTGATCTCCCTGCCCTCTGAAAGGTTTTAGACATGTAGGGCCTCCCTGGTGGCGCAGCGCTGTAGAATTGTCTGCGGCTATGGCAGCACGAGTTTGATGCCTGCCTGGGGAGATTCCCACATGGTGCGGCAGACCTCTCCTGCCTCACCTGCTGCTTCCCTCAGCAGTGTATTTCGGTGTATTTCTGCCTGTTCTGCTCCCCACTCTGTCTTTGGTGAACCCTCTTGCCACCCCACGCCTCTAGCCTGTACCCCAGCTTATATGCATAACCAAATTAATCTTTAAAAAATAGTTTTTTAGGGCCTCCCTGGTGGCGCAGTGGTTGAGCGCTGCGCTGTGGAGCTGTCAACAGCGCGCCATGCGAGTTCGACGCCTAGCCAGGGAGAATCCCACATGGTGGGACAGACCTCTCCTGCCTCGCCCGCTGCTCCCCTCAGCAGTGTGTTTCTGATCTGTCTGTTCTGCTTCCCACTCTGTCTCTGGTGAACCCTCTCGCCACCCCACGCCACTGGCCTATACCCCAGCTTGTATGTATAAATAAATCTTTAAAAAAAAAGTTTTTTTAGACAATTTAACTTACCTTTATTATATGGCCTTTCATTTTTATGATTAGTTGTTCAAGATGGAAGAAGACAGATCTGCACATTGAACATAAATGTTTATGGCAATTTTATTAAAGATAGTGCAAAGCTAAAAGCAACCTAAGTGTGTCAACAGAAGGTCTGGGTAAAAAATATATTAAAGCTCTGTAATAACTACGACTCCATTATAACAAGGAGAGAACTACTGATGTGTACCATCTGAAAGAACCTCAGATGCATTATATTGATGAGGAAATGATGCACAAAGGACTATATACAGTGTGATTTCCTTTATTCCAAGGTCCAATATTGAAAATATAATCTGTAGACAGAAAAATTGTTGAATATAGTTAGGAGTAGAATGAGGTAAATTAAAATGTAGCACAACAGAATGTTTTAGTTTGATGGAAATATGTGATTTCTTTTTTGCTTGGAAAGTTACATATGTACTTTATCCTTCTAAAATATAACAAATATTATTTGATAATAGATTTTTACTGTGGTTCAAGGCCCAGTGAAGGGGAATTACTACAGAAAGAAATGGCTTTTCCAGTCGCAGAAACTTTCTTGTTGGCCACTTCTTTTTTTATTTTTAAAGATTTATTTTTATTTATCTATGCATCCAAGAATTCGAGTGTAGGCCAGAGGTACTGGAGGATAGAGGATTCACCAGAGAGAGTGTGGGGAGCAGAATGGGCGGATCTTCTGAAACAGAAGGGGAGCAGCAGTCTAGGCAGGAGAGGTCTGCTGTGCCTTGTGGGAAGCTCCCTGGCTGCACCATCAGGGAGGCCTGTCGGCCATTTCTGATCTTAGTCTCGAAATCTTTGATCGTGTACCTGGGTGTGAACTGCCTTACACTTACATAGTCCCAAGGCCAGTGTTTGTGTACACAAAAATGCTGTATGATTTCTTTTTTTTTAAAGATTTATTTACTTATGCATAGAAGTGGGGTGCAGGCCAGAGGCATGGGGCGGCGAGAGGGTTCACCAGAGATAGAGCGGGGAGCAGAACAGGCAGATTGGAAATACACTGCTGAGGGGAGCAGCGGGCGAGGCAGGAGAGGTCTGCCGCACCATGTGGGAATCTCCCTGGCCAGGCATCGAACTCGTGTCGCCGCTGCCAGCAGCTCCAAGAGCGCAGCACTTAACCACTGCGCCACCAGGGAGGCCCACTGTATGATTTCTTAACATATGAAATAGTAGCTTTCTTCCTAGGAGTATATCCTGCTGTTTTAGAAAAGTCAGTCAAAGTACAGTCATTCTTTTGAATAAAAAAGAAAAGGATGGGCCTCCCTGTGGTCCGGCGGTTATGCGCTGCGCTATGGAGCTGTCGGCAGTAGTGCTGCGAGTTCGACGCTCAGCCAGGGAGATTCCCACATGGCGGCAGACTTCTCCTGCCTTGCCCGCTGCTCCTCTCAGCGGTGTATTTCAGTCGATCTGCCTGTTCTGTTCCCCACTTTGTCTCTGGTGAACCCTCTCTCCACCCCACACCTCTGGTCTGTACCCCAACTTGTATGCATAAATAAATAAATCTTAGGAAAAAAAAAGAAAAGGACAAGATAAAGCTAGAGGGTGAGTAGTAGTAGAAATGATACTATCCTTTTCAGTCTTACCTCAAGAAAATGGACTATTAATTCTTAGATGGACCTTTCTCCTAATTCCTATAGTAAGGATTGACTCAGAATAAATGATACAGGTAAAAATGATAAAAGTGATATCCATGAATCCCTACTGGCACAAAAACGGTGAGTGAACAAATAAGTAACTGGAGGGGGTAAGATTTCAATATAATACAATGCTGAATGAATGAGGGAATTAAAAAATCATTAGAACAAAACAGTAATAACAGTTTCAGACAACATCCACTATTGATTATAAAAGAAGGGGGAGATACACTTTTTAAGGGAATGAAGAATACTTTCAACACCTGAAACTTTTGCTTAAAAATATTTTCTAATCACTGTGATGGTTTCTACAAATATCCCTTAAATCTCATAGATACCACTTTAACCAGTTAATGAAGGTTCCCTTAACCAATAATGTATCATATTGATATCAAATACTCCCTGATATACTATGATAACACGTCATATTACTTGTGTCGTGTCATATTCTCCCCCCAAATTCTTAAGCACAGACTAATCATCAGAAAACACCGAACATTAATTAAGAGAAACTTTACAAAATACCTGGTCAGCATTCTTCAAAAATTTTGAGGTTATGTATAACAAGAACAGACTGAAACTGTAACAGACTAAAATAGACTAAAGATTTGATAACTAAATCCGATGTGGTACCCTGGATTAGGTATGGGATCATAGAATAGAGACTAGTGGAAAAACTGGTGATATGTGAGTAAAGTTGAAGATTTATTAAATAGTGTTGTGTCAGTGTTCATTTCAGAGGGTTTATGTTTTCATTATGGTTATGTAAATGTTAATATTATAGCAAAATGGCTAAAGGACATACTGGAACAGTACTTTATAAAGCTGATTCTGCAAATTAAAATAAATTTAAAAAGTTTTCTCTGTATTATTAGGTCATCTTGAAAACATCAAGGTATTCAAATTAAGCTTTCTCTGCTTTAGAATATGCTTTGGATATATATTTTGAGGTGGAGAAATACATTTATGTTGCCAAGTCTTACGTAAATTTCGAAAATATTTACTCCACAATGCCTACCTCATGCCCATTTATAATTCATAGCCATAAGAATAAAAATTGACCGTATTTTAATTTTCTTATATTTCGCATTAGCTACTTGGGGCCAAATAATAGGATACTGTTAGTCATGTTTCCCATCTTAGGCAATTTCTGCTTGTTTCAAAGAGTTTGTTAACCATGTTGTTCTTGTTTTAAGTGACTATAATAATTATTAGAGAGAGATGTCATATCACATTGTATAAGGAGTAATAGAACAGTGGATATATAGCCCTCAGTAAATCAGCTTCATTACTATGAAAACACAGTCGCTTTGAAATATAACTTAAGGGGCCTCCCTGGTGGCGTAGCTGTTAAGCGCTGCACTGTGGAGCTGTCAGCGTTGACATGAGTTCGATGCCCTGCCGGGGAGATTCCCACATGGTGCGGCAGACCTCTCCTGCCTTGCCAGCTGCTCCCCTCAGCAGTGTATTTCAGTCAATCTGCCTGTTCTTCTTCCCACTCTGTCTCTGGTGAGCCCTCTTGCTGCCCCACGCCTCTGGCATGTACCCCAGCTTGTATGCATAAATAAATAATTAAATCTTTAAAATATAGCTTAAGATGTTATATAAATTGTGTTTTATGCCAAAACTTTGATGAATATTTATTTCTGGAATTTTATAATCTTCACATGACAGCCAAATTTAACATATGCTTTTTGTTTCAGCTTGTGACATTTTCTTGTCTACACAAATCTTTGACTTTTCACCCATACTTCCTTAAAATTGTTTGTTCTTGTTTTGGAACATTTGATAGATCATGTAGTTATGATTTGTGCAGCAGATACTGAATGTTAATGAATATAAAATTTCCTTATATATTAATTAAGCTGCAAATCAAATTAATACGATATGTCAGAAAATTAGAAATAAATCTAGCACAAAATGTTTTATTTATGTTTAGTGAATTGTTGGAAAAGTATATTTAATTTTCTCAATTATGCTACATTCATAATAATAAGTGATATAGTCATCACTCAGTAACTCATAAATGCAACAAAAACAAATAAGCCAATCAAAATATGCACAGAGAGGTAAATCGACACTTCTCAAAAGAAGACATACAGATTGCCAAGAGGCATATGAAATAGTGCTCAACACTGACCACCTAGGGATTGCAAATCAAAACCACCATGATATACTAAATCAAACCTGTGGGAATGGGCCATATGAAAAAATCCAGAAACACAAGTGTTGGTGAGGATGTGGAGAAAAAGAAATCCTGATAATCTGTTGGTGGGAATGTAGCGTGATCCAGCCCCTGTGAAAAGCAGTGGAGATTTCTCAAAATATTAAAAATAGATTACTATATGATCTGACAATTCCACTTCTAGGTATATCTATTCACAGAATGCAAACAAACAAACAGAACACTAATATGGAGGGAGATATATATATGTATATTCCTATGTTTATTGCAGCACTATTTACAGTAGCCAAGTGATGTCAACAAAGACAGATGAGTAGATTAAGAAGTTCTGGTGTATATATACACAGTGGAATACGACTCAGCTATAAAAAGAAATAGGCTCTGGCCAATTATGAGGATGTAAATAGAATTAGAGGGGACTAATACAAAGTGAAATAAGTGAGGAAAAAGATAAATACTACATGGTATCACTTATACATGTGGAATGTAGTAAAACAAACAAATCAACCCACTGATAAACCCTAGAAATCTGACTGTAGAATTGAGGCTACCAGAGGGGGAGGGAGATGACGAAGGGGAGAGTGAGGCAGGGGCACAGGTGACTTTGGGGACAGGTTTCAGTGTATTGGTGGTGGATGTGCTGTGGTATAGGATACACTTTTGAGGATGTGGTCCTGTACCGCTAAAGCGTATATCGTGTTTCAAGCCATTGTTACTTCAGTTTAAAAAAAGAATAAATTAGGAGTGTTTTTTAAAATTTTTGAGGGCCTCCCTGGTGGCGCAGGGGTTAATGAGTTTGAGGCCAGCCAGGGGGATTCCCACAAGGCGAGGCAGACCTCTCCTGCCTCACCCGCTCCTTTCCTCAGCAGTGTGTTTCCATCGATCTGCCTGTTCTGCTCCCCACTCTGTCTCTGGTGAAGCCTCTTGCCACCCCATGCCTCTGGCCTGTATGCCCCCTTGTATGCATAAATAAATACATCTTTTAAAAAATTAGAATATACTATTTATAAATGTCATTTTAGCATTACAAATATGTTTGAAAAGGGTAGAAGAAAGTTTCCATTTAATCCTCAGCCAGTTCCCCTAATGTACTTAAGTTTTAAAAGTATAATTATAAAATCTTAAATTAAGAACACTGTTGTAAAACGGATTTCTAAACTGGATATGTTATTATGGTTCCACCAGTTTTCCCACTAGTTCTGGTTTTCCTACATTGGATTGCAAGTTCCAGTCCAGGATTCTAATTTGTTTTTAGTTGTAATATTTTCTTGGTCTCCTCCTATCAGTTACAGTTCTTTAGATTTCCTCTTTAATGACATTGACACTTAAAAGATATTTATCAAGAATTTTTGCACATGGCATTTTTACCTCTTTTGTTACATTTCAAGCAAGCATAAAATATTTTCATATATGTTGTAAACATAAATGCAATGCAGGCTAAAATTTTGTGCTAATTATCTCTTGGAACAACTAAACTAATCGAAAGATTATATTTTCTTTATTTCATTTTCAGTGCTCTTCATTTCTTGATGGAGAAAAAACTTCTTGTCATGTATTTGATCTCTTTGAACTGAACACTTCTTATGCCATTTCCTGTACTGTAAGTTAGCTGAGAGTAAACTCTCACACTTTTCTTTATTCCTTTTTTTTTTTTTTTTTTACTATTTAGATGATCAACAATATTGTACTTAATCTATATTTATTTGGTGGGAACAGAATCTCATAAAATTGAGGATTTAAATCTGTCATCATACTACATCCATATTTTGATGACATTTATCTTTTATTCATAAAAGCAGATCTTTTTAAATAAAATTTATTTCTTTGAATATCAATTATATGAACCTTAAAGTGAGGGGTTTTATTAAAAACATCCTTAGCTTTCCTTTAAGTATATATTAAATTCTTAAAACACATGTAATATAAAACAAAAATACTGAGGCCAGTTTATTTTTAAGATTTTTTATTTATGCATAGAAAAACTGGGGTGCATGCCAGAGGTGTGGGGGTAGAGGATTCACCAGAGACAGAGTGGGGAGCAAAATAGGTGGATTTACTGAAATACACTGCCGAGGGGAGCAGTAGGTAAGACAGGAGAGTTCTGCTGTGTCAAGTAGGTCAGCTCCCTGCCCGGGGATCGAACTCATGCTGCATCGGCTGCGGACAGCTTCATAGTGCTGAGATTTAACCCGTTGTGCCACCAGGGAGGCCCCAAGGCCAGTTATTTGTTTATTTTAATATTCTTTATCATGCTACAGTGGTTCAGGAATCAGTGGCATTTAATATAGAAATCTGGAACCACCACAGCCCCTGGAAATTCTCCTCCTGGGGACCCTGCCAGAGCTGAATAGAATGAAATGAAGGAGGGTAGGTCACATAAGGTGAGGGAATTTCAATAGCCTGGTCACTGATTTGTGATTTTCTCAGATAAAATGCATCATACTGATTATATTCCAAATATGGGAAAGTGGAAATGTCTGAGCTAATTGTTAGCAGGACATCAGAAAGCTTGAGATGTTTTATATAGGTGTATGGGTTGATGTTGGAAAATCAATGTATACCCTTCCTTTAGGAACTCCCACAAATATCACTTGAATGCAGTTTCAATTGGCATAATAAAGTATTGTATTTCCCATTGAGATTTCTGATTGAAATATTACCTAACTTGATTTATTTGTTAGGTACTGGATTTAATTTCTAGATGTCCATTGGCCTTTTCCAATATAAAACACATAGTAAATACAATACAGTTTTTGTTCTTAAGTTCATTTAAACAGTGTAACCAACTCTGAAGGCAATTTCAACATTGGAGACTAAAGTATCCAGAGAAAAATTACTATTTATACTGATTTCCATGAAGACGGAAGGTGTTTGATGAATATATTCACTTAGATACGTGAATTTTAATTGTTGTTAAACATTAATGCATTTCTTTATGTTGCCTAATTGTTGGCGATTTCTTGAATACACTCATGCTGATTTTAATTGCAAGTAGCAATTAAAGTAAAAGCAAGTAAAGATGCTAACTCTATAAATATGAATTTATAAATTAAAACAAATATTTTCTCCTGTTGAACTCCAAGTTAATGAAGTTTGTGTACTTGTGTAGAAAAGCCGTCATACCATATTTTTGTGCGTTCGTACTGTCAGCTTTTGTAGAACAAAATCTCAGAAGTACATTGAGCAATCTTATGTCTTAGTTAAATTATCCAGATGCTCTCTCTTATTATAATCCTCCACTCCCAATCCCTGCTAATAGAAAGAACAGGTGGTTGGTAACATTCAAGAAAAAGAAAAAGGATGGTATTTTGTAAATTGTCCCAAGTCAGTTATTTTTCCAAAAGTCGGAACTTTCCCAACAAGACCATGTTTCTTTCTAAGCTGCTTAATTCCGCCAATTTCTATTTAGTCTATTTCATATCTGGGTCTTTGCCACAAACACAAACTGTTCTGTGGTCAGTGTGTTAAAACAATGATCCAGAAACAATCTGTGTGCATCAGTTTTAGCTCAAAATATATTCTGTCTTTCTGACTAAACTGCCAACCCTGTGATTTAAAACTCCCCACTCAAAATTTTGAAAATGCAAGTCCTATCTAACAGTATTTTATCAATTTTTATTTTATTGTTCTTTCTTTACATCATAAAGAAATGATTCAATAGTTAAAACAAAAATTATCCAAAAAAGAGAATGAAATCTCACTTTTAAAAACATACATGTTATTTTCAGTTTTAAGTAGTAAACACTTTAGAGCATGTCTAGAGCGTTCTAGGTAAATGTGTTAAACATATTGTGACTGAGGTAAATGTACAAGTGTATTTATCAGAATTATACCATTTTTACTAAGGGAGAACATCTCTTTTAGGACATTTTAAAATATGTGCTACTTATCCTTAGCAATGGCAAATTTAGCAGTAACTACTGAAATTTGTATGTACATTAGGATCTATTTCAGTTTTTATTTATTTTACTTTTAGATATAGGCTCTGCAGAGACACGTTTATCTGGGAGAATGATAAGTGAGTTTAGTGAAATATTTCTTTGAATAGGAAGGAAGGAAGGAAGGGAGGAGGGAGGTAGGCAAGGATGGAGTAAGGATTAACAGGATATGTAAGATAAATATTAGGGCCTCCCCGGTGGCGCAGCAGTTAAGCGCTGTGCTGTGGAGCTGTCGGCAGTGGCAACGCGAGTTTGACGCCCGGCCAGGGAGAATCCCACATGGCGCGGCAGACCTCTCCTGCCTCGCCCGCTGCTCCCCTTAGCAGTGTATTTCTGATCTGCCTGTTCTGCTACCCGCTCTGTCTCTGGTGAACCCTCTCGCCGCCCCACACCTCTGACCTGTACCCCAGCTTGTATATAAATAAAAAATAAATCTTTAAAAAAAAAGATAAATATTAGTTTTTATTTTTCTTTTTAAAAAGTCAACAGTTACTTTTTGATTTTGTTTATCTATATCCATAGATTAAAAATCTTGGGACATTTATAAACCAAATATGATGGACTGTTTACCCATATGTTCAATTAATTTTACTGTATCATATTTGGTTGTCAGGTTTTACAGTAATTTTGCCTTATTAAGAAAATTTTGGAGAAAAATCTTTACTGCAGATAGGTATTGCATATTATTTCTAAATTTTCTAACTGATAATTGCATGAAAAGAAAATTGCTAGTGATTTTTGTAAGTTAAGCTCATATCCAGCATATGTGCTACACCTGTATTTAGTGTGTTGGTTCATTCACTTGCTTCTCTAAGTAGGTAAATGTGTCACTTATAAATAATGGCACTGTTTTCTCATCTTCATCTTTATGATCAGTTTATATTTCTTTCTCTATACCATAATCTATAGCCTACATCAGTTGTCAGAATGATTATTACCTCTGTACATTATTGCAGTGTGTACTCATTCACCCTCACCCTATTTGAGTACTACATTTAGAGCTATCATCATTGTCCTGGATCTGCATGTGCCAGATGATGTTTTATCCTGGCCTGTGCTGTTCTAGATTCAATTGTTTTCAAGCAACAGGCTGTGCTGGGCTGTGATTTCCTATTGATGGGAACTAACAAGCTGCTCCAATGACCACCCAGCTGCTGTCTGCTGGAAGAACTTTATGGACTACAGCACAGCCAGAGAGAACCAAGCAGATCACTGAACTTTCAAAACAAAATTTCATCCTGGAATGGCTGAGGCTTATAATTCTTGGGGCTAAGCATTAAGTTGAAACTCGTTATGACCAGCAAAGCTAAATCATTCTAAGTGGTACACAGGTTCAGAGATAATCATGTGCCTTTGTACATGGTCAGGAAAGATCCAAGAAAGATCAAGTTAGTAGCAAAAGAACTAAATTGGCCCTCACATGAAAAACATTGATCTGTCCATGAAAATTTGAATGTGGGCCTCCTTTGTTAGGTGCTGCGCTGTGGAGCTGTCAGCAGCAGCGACGTGAGTTCGGTGCCCAGGTGGGGAGATTCCCACAAGGCGTAGCAGACCTCTCCTGCCTCGCCTACTGCTCCCCTCAGCAATATATTTCCGTCCATCTGCCGGTTCTGCTCCCCACTCTGTCTCTGGTCCCTCTTGCTGCCCCATACCTCTGGCCTGTACCCCAGCTTGTATGCAAAAATTAATAAATCTTAAAAAAAAGAAAATTTGAATGTAAGGCATAAATATATCTGTATAGGGCCTCCCTGGTGGCACAGCGGTTGAGCACTGCGCTGTGGAGCTGTCGGCAGCATGTGATGCGAGTTCGACGCCCAGCCAGGGAGAATCCCACATGGTACGGCAGACCTCTCCTGCCTTGCCCGCTGCTCCCCTCAGCAGTGTATTTCTGATCTGCCTGTTCTGCTCCCCACTCTGTCTCTGTTGAACCCTCTCTCCGCCCCACGCCTCTGGCCTGTACCCCAGCTTGTATATATAAATAAATATTTTAAAAATAATAATAAATAAATAAATAAATAAATAAATATATCTGTATAATCCTAATTAACCCAACTACCTGCCTAAACATACTTTGAAACGTCTAAAAGTAAGATACATAGTCAGGAATTCAAAATCCAATAATGTCTGTCATCTGGGTAGAATACTAGGTAGATAATAAAATCAGAACATCTTAGGGAAGTAGTAGTCAATAGAAACCCATCTTGAAGGGACTGTAATGTTCAAATCAAAAATCAAGGTTTTAAAAGTGTATCTTAAATATGATCAGTACTTAAAAATACATAAAATTTCTGAGTGTTGTATAAGATTTTTTAAAGAATCAAATAGAACCTTTCAGGTATAAAGCACATAGTTATTAAATTACTAAATCATGACCCAACTTATTGGACTTTGGCACATAAAACATAAAGACCCAGCTGTATAAGCCAGCCCTATGTGATTTTTCCAACATGGTAGACTTAGTTTCATCAGCAAGCATCTCAACTACTCAGCCACACATTTTTGAGATGCTACTTAGGATAGTGCATGTTCTGACATGTTGCTGTCATTACAGAGAATCCTGTTGGAAAATACTGATCTGCTTCAAAGCACAGAGACAAAGTGTCCAGGATAAGTATATACATACATAAGGCCAGTGGATTTATGTCCCATAGGATATCAAGTACTCAAATAAACATGTAATAAAATTCTCAGGGATGACAGTGAGCAGGGAAGTAGTTGAAGATAGAATAGCTCAAAATAATTCTAAATGTGACGACTCATGATCCGCAGATCTAAAATGGGCTGCAAAATTCAAACAGGATCACACAAGGCACATCATGACCTAAATCAGTGACAATTAGCATGAAGGAGAAAACTGAAAAGTCTTCAGTCTAATAAAGATCCATTGCCTACCAAAGGAATTAAAATTTCTGAAACCAGTTGGAATCTTTTCACTAAAAATAATGTTAGGTAATGCACAATGGAACAACGGAACAATTTCTTTAACAAGCTGATTAAAAAAAACAAGTGAGAGAGGGGAAGAGTACTCAGCTGACCTAGAACTCCATGCTGTAGGCAAAGGTAAAACGACAATCCATGAAACAACAGAAATAAAAGAAACCAATGTAGATCAGTGGTAAACATGTGGGCCAATATAAAGATTTTTTTTTTTGTGTGTGTGTGCAAAATTAGTTTATGAGATGACTTGAAGCAAAAATAATAAAATACTTTCGTAGTGTTTATATCATATTGATAGAAGTCAAATGAATATGAGGAAAGTAGAAGCAATTGATATAAGGTATGTATAACATTTTCTGATAAATGAAATGGTAAAAGAATCTTTGAATGTAGAAAATAATAAAAATCTTTAAAGTCTATGTAAGAGTCATATATTAAACCCTGTAGCAACCATGAAAAATATAAAACAAAGTGATACAACAGAGTATACTCAATGAAACCTAAAGAAAACAGGAAAAGAAGAATAAAGGGGTGAAAACAAATGGTCCAAAAATTAACAACACTGTAAGAAAACTAATAAAATTTGTCAGTGGTTTTTTAAAAGAGCAAATGGGGCAAAGAAAAAACAAACTGTAATATGTAGAGTAAAAAAATCTAAGCACAGTGACCATACCATTAAATATCTATACATTCTAATTAATAGACAAATATCATGATACTATTAAAAAATATCTTCAAGATACCCAGTTTGAATTTATTGGCATATATTAAAAGTAGATGTATGGAAATACATATACTGTGAAAACACTGAGTATAATAAAATGAGAATGGCTTGATTACATACGAATAACAGAAGTAAAATAGATTTGGGTTCAAAATACATAGGCAACATACTTTGATCTTCTTAGTAGACCCTGTCATCCACAAGGTACAACTTTTTACAGCCACATCAGTTCCCAAATGCATTTCAGGATTCTTCCTTGTTTTTTTTTCCTTCTTGGTTCTTGAAACTGTGAAAGTTTCTTCCTTGTTTTCTTCCTTCTGCTTTTTTCTCGAGTTACAGAAACATTGTGTGTCTGTTTTGGAAAATTTGATAGTATATATAAAGAAAACAGAAAAATTAAATGTTTCTATCACCCACTGATAGCTTTTAGTGGTGTAACAGGTATTTTTTCAGATTTTGTTCTGTGAATCTGACTACCCACACACATTCTACAACATACGGAAATATATATAAAGCAGCAATGACATGAAAGTCAATATGAAATGAATTTTTGTAAATTTTATTAATATCTATAAAATTATTGTAGAGAACTGAAAAATTAAAAGAATGAATAGATAGCAAGAAAAGAATAAAATGGCAGAACACTCATCTATCACCCTCTGAGATGGCTTCAAAACAAACTTCTCACCAAGAAATTTGATAACAAATGGAAACAATTTGAACTTCTCTTAACTTTTCAATAAATACTCCACTTAGTAGAACCCAAATTAACTACTGATAATTAAAATAGATGACTTTTGAGAATTAGCTGTCAAGCAATGTAAAATAATTTATAGAATTAGAAAACCAGCCACATGTACGATTATAAAAAATTATGTCTCTGGAATTGTTAACAATTTGTGTTAAATATACCTATATAATTGAAAGTACATTGAGTTAAAAAATCAGATAGTCTCTCATAAAAACTGTGAGGATTAAGTAATGAATAATTAATAGAGTATCAGGCTCTCAAAATCCTTACCTAGTGGTCAAATTAAAATCACACTATCCAGATATCATGTCTTGATGACATTCTTTGCATAGTTTCTCAAGTGTGTATTTTGAAGGGGTAAATAGAAACTCTTGATATTTTGCATCGTTAAGAAACTGAATATTCAAATTCTGTTTTTTACCTCTAACGTTGGTGTATGCCCCAATGAATGGAATAATTTCCTTAATTAATGTAGTAATGCAATTCATGAGGCATTTTAAACATAATTTTGAAACAAAAAATCAACCCTAAATACAATATTTATTATCTTCATTTATCATCACATTTTATAATTAGACTGTTGAACAATTTGGGTTGAGAAATGGGTGGATGATAGAAGAAGGTGAAATTGATTTGCTGTAGCTGTGGACTAATTTATATAGAACATAATCTTAATAACGCGTCTCAAGGGTTACTCTTAAGTTAAATTAAAATTTTTTTAAATGTTTCTTATAATTTGAACAGATGCTCTGAGAATATTTGAGAGGGACAGAGAAAGAGAGAGTGTTTACTAGGCATAAATGGTATGATTTTGTGGGCATCACTATTTTTGACCTCTTGTTTGATTAACTAGCAAGTTTTGAAAGCTGGATTTTTATCATCAGGATAAGGTAGATAACTGAAATAAATAATTTTGTGATCTTTAAAAAATACAGCTTTTCTTCAGGTTTTTATAATTTCTTTTTATTATCAATGGTGTATTTAAAAATCATTCTTCATTAAGGTGTCAAATCTGCATTTATATACCTAGTAACATTAATAAATAATCATAGGTTCAGATCAGATGCTAATTGCCTTTTTTAGATTATTCAAATGCCAATAAGGCCTTCAGAAAGTATGATAATCACAACATTTCATTTTCATCTCCATAAATGTCATCCTATTTTTAAAAGCCTGCAATTCTAACATGGATATAAAGATATACAGTTGTGATAGTCCAAATCTAAAATATAATTTGAATATGTATGATTGTGATTAACCAAGGCAAGTATTTTAAATATTTAAGAAGGACTTTTTTTTTGTTTTTGTCAAGGACAGAGGGATGCAATAACAATATTCCCCAGTTCATGCCAAATTATTTTCAATATAGCACTTCTCCCCCTTTAAATATAGCATATACTTATATATGTATGCATATCTCCTTTTTCCATCCTGATTCTCTTTACTAGCCTAGGCAGTCATTCTAATGTATCAGTAGGTATACTTTTGAGTCCATGCGTTTTGTATAGTTGTGTATGTTGTTATTGTCTATAATTTGTATAAATGCAGTTATAAAATGACCTCATGTTATTTTTTCTTTGTTTTATATATTTTTAAGATTTTTCTTTTCCACTCAGCTCTGTTTTAAAGTCTAAAGGTACTTTCATGTCCATTATTTCAAATTTTGGCAATTGGTGTCTCATTAGCCGTGTCAAAGAAAAAGTTACAACACTTGTTAAGCTGGCAAGAAATACTTTATATAAGTGGAGGGGAGGATAGTCTAATAGATAGAGGGAAGAGTGCAATGGAGTTTTACAGTGGGAAAGAGAGATTGTACTCACCATGAATATATGGAAAGTGGAATTATACTCAGGGAGCAGGGTGAGGGTCTATGAATGCGAAATAACTGAGAAAAAAATTTCAGGGTGAAACACACCTATTGGATTCATGCAGAAAGCAAGTAAAGGTGCTCAGGTATTTCCTAGGGAATGATGAAGGATAAAGATCCCATTTAGATACCTGAGAGTGATCAGACATGGAAGAAGGACTTCTGTCTGTTCTGATTTGGTATTTTGCTGTTAGTTCATGACCAAGAGATACCCAGGGACTCCAGAATGCTAAGGGGTGCAGACTCTTAAAGGGATTTGGCCATCCATGTGTATGAAGGCAAATGAAGCATACTCTTGGTGTGAAAAAATTGCTGTGCATGAAGAGAGAAAGGAGAAAGAATTTCAAATTATGGTTTCCCAATAAAACTCCAAATTTTACCCATTCCCTCATGGCAAATGTCCAGCCGAACAGACTCAATTGAAAGTGGGGATTCTGAGGCCTGAAATCTTGCCAGAAGTCTGAGTTTCCTTTTGGCAAGGAATCACAGGGAAAATGGTAAGGCAGGTTTCAGAGAGCGGGGACAGAAGGAGAGAGTCACAATTCAAAATATGCCATGTAATTCAACATGAGGTCAAGATAATATCTGCCACTGTCTCTGCCAAGGATTAGGTACAACCTCCCCATGTGTCACCCATATTTCTTTTCCAAGTATCTATCCATGTCTTTGCTCCACGTCTCCTTCCTTGAATCTCTTCCAGCAGTACCAGGGTGCAAGTTGAAGCATGAAAAGCAAGAAAGTATATGCATGCGTGTATTTAGTTATAAGCCAATCATGTTGCTTAACTCCACCTCTAGTTTCCAGCAACCCCCAACTCAGGAAGTCAGGTTCATGACATGCTGCAAGTTGTAGTTCTTGGCACCTGAGATCTTTGAGAATTATGCTATAAATCGTAATCACTGTGGAGAATTTTCTCTTGCTCTTCCTTTTCCAAAACAGATGAAACAAAATGCAAGCTTACCTACTTACAAAAATCATAAAACCCTGACAATATTACACACACATGAACTTACTTAGAGAAACACTTTTTTAAGAGTCAAATGAAATTTAGACATACTGTATCCCCATAATTCTTTCTTGTGATGGAGAAATATACTTTTTTAAAAAAGATTTATTTATGCATACAAGCTGGGGTACAAGCCAGAGGTGTGGGGCAGTGAGAGGGTTCACCAGAGACAGACTGGGGAGCAGAACAGGCAGATCGACGAAACTATACTGCTGAGGGGAGCAGCGGGCGAGGCAGGAGAGGTCTGCTGCGCCATGTGGGAATTTCCCTAGCCGGGTATCGAACTTGCGCTGCAGCCTCCAACAGGTCCACAGCGCTGTGCTTAACCCACTGTGCCACCAGAGAGGCCCTGGAGAAATATACTTTGCCTGTCATTTCTTACCCTTTTCATAAGATGTCTTCTTACACCAATCACAACTGCCACTTATCAGTTTGTTTTAACATAGCATCTCCTAAAAAAGAAATTCTCAATTTTGTCTTGTAAAGACACCCACAATCGACTCCTTTTGTTTAAAGATTATAAAAGATTTTAAAAGATTTTTTTTGTTCACCTTAAAAATTTGTTAGCAGAACTATATTGTGTTTCAGGAAACAAAAACAATAAAATTCCAGCAGAAAATATCAGAGTTGTGTGGAGTTAACAAATTGAGTTGGAATCTCAACAGTGGTTACACATTATTGTGTTTATTTTAATTACCGATAGGTCCTTTGAGATTAACACTTAAATAAAGGGAGAAATGTTGCCTTATGTTGAGTGCCGGGAGGACTCATAAATAATACATAGTATTATTTTGCTAGTTAGTACCTGCATTTTAATCAGTCACTTTCTGTCATGTAGTAATACATTAATACATCTGTTATATGTTTTAATCATTAGTAGCATTCCAATGAGTATGAACATATAAAATTACAATATTTGTAATGCAAAAATGAAAATTCAGAGGATTTTTTTCTTTTGTAGATGTCAGTCATAACACATTTGAAATCTTCAAAAGTACAAGAATTAAGTGCTTTATGTATTTTATTAATGTAAAACTCATTGTGAGACATTCACATTAGAGATGGGAACCCAAATCAACACAGCAGAGAGAAAACAACAGAGAAACAAGCTACAGGGATATCTAATGAAGCTGCTACTCTAGGCCAAAGACTCAATTATAGGGGATCTCCTTCATTTTATCAGAAGTGACCCAGCATTTCCCCCTCAAGAGATGGGAAGCTGGATCTAATGTTCTCTTTTGCAGTCTTCATTTTTGAGAATTACAAAAGGGTAGGTGGGGTTAATTACCTTATACATTTGGGCTGTACTGGCAGACAAGTAGAAATGGCTTATTTGACAGAGAATGTTCTGAGGAAGATGCAAGGATGGCCTAGGCTATTGTTAGTGAGGGGAGTAGATCTGTTGTCATCTCTGGAGCTCACTTCAGTGACTGAGGGACATGACATCTTGGTACAGAAGAAGTCTGTTGCATTGGCAATTGACATGCAATACTGAAAGCAAATCCGCTAAACAGTAGAGGAGGGAATAATTTGAAAGATTGTCTTGGATTCGTGAGCAGGCAATTGCTGCATTTCCTTGCCTTTAGGTAACTCCTCATGCAGTGTGGATGAGGTCTAGGTTAAATCACATAATTTTTATATCAGTTTTTGTCATGTATTATATTTGTTAAAGTATTATCATAGCTATGTAAAAATGTCAAGCAAAATTTGTATCTCAAGCAAATGAGGATGAATGATTTTGGAAAACAGTGTAAATTGCCACCTAATAGTTGTGTATGGATATAATACTCACAACGTAAATATATAGACATTTTTACTATGTTTGACTTATGTCTCTGAGATATAAATAAAAGTGCCACATATTATCTTTTATATTATCTTTCTACTGAAAATAAATTTAAAAATTCTCATCACATAATGTATATGTGGTGAAACAGAATTACAGAAAAATATTTCCCCAAATTCAGTCTATTTAGGATATTTTATTAATATCTAAATTTCATTTCTTACATGGATATTTTCCTTATACTTTATTCTTCAAAATATATAAGTTAATTTTAATTATTTCTTAGTAGTAATACTGGTCATAGCACAGGGTAGTTACTGTGGTATCTTATTAAGTGATAATTGACTCAGATTTATATTTTATAAGAATAACTTCATGGACAATATTGAAATTGAACCTATACTTAAAATATTTGTATAAAGAAATAGTCATGACACATCTGTGTAGTCTAAAATAATGCATTATTCAGGATATAAATGAGTTATCAAAGATTGTTTTCATTATTGGAAAAACACTGAAAATAATGTGGATGAAGATGGAATGCTAAAATGTGAAATCTAGGCTAATGCTTGGATACATAGATGATACACGTACTTACACTGCACTTTCTACTACATAAAAGCAATGGACAGCAGGGCAAGATTTTTTTTTTTTTAAAGAAAATGGAATATCTGTAGTATTTCCAGATATATGTACTTTGCTTTTTATTCCAAAACTTTTTTCCTATAAAAATGATCACAAGAAAGGGCGATGCATTAGCAAGAGGCTCATTCTTACTGGCTTTTAGTAAAAGTGGAAACTACCACAGCAAGCCTAAGATTTACTTCAAATATGTTATGTATATTCAATATTTCCACTTTCTTACTTACGTCATTAACAGAGAAAGAAGTTCTGGTCTAAAGGCAGATGTGTACTCTAGAGTCTGGGAAAACACATTTCAACCCTCCTATGTATGTTTTCCTGATGAGGCTAGAATATTTAAGCAGGAAATTTACTTTATGCACCATAGTATTGAAACTTGTCTCTTTGCATTGATTGCACATTATTCCAGCAAATTAGGATGCATATCGTGTACTGGTTATTTTTTTTACGTGTTTATACAATTATTGGTTGTGTTTATTTTAGTGTTTCTTTAATGTTAATAAATTCAAAAGAGAAAGCAATTATATCTGAAATAATATACCAAGCACTACATACATTTATAAATATATTCATATAAATTCTTATTTCTAAAGTTTAGCAGACAAAGAAATTCTTAATACCGCAGGTATCTAAGAAGAGTAAATCATTTTTAAAGTTTATCAAAGTCTCAAATATAAATGAAAAATTTTTCAGTGATGAGAAGTCCTCAATAACATTGATTGATCCACATTTTTAAGGGCAAAAACAGCCATATTTCATCACGGAGTTTAGACACTGATAAATTTATCACATGGAAACCTTTCTGGTATTCAGCCCATATAGCAGTGAAATGCTGCCTGTTCTGAGAATTTACAACCATAATATGAGATTCATAGCTCATCCTTTTATTTATTGTAAAAGTCTCCTGAATGCTAGTAAAGTTATAAATGGTGAATTAAATCACAAAAATGTAGTTGCAATTTAATCTAAGACTTCCCTTAAAGCAAAAAACCAAGTAAAAAAATGCTTGAGAAATTATCAGTAACATGGTTTGACTTGATGACTTAATAAGTAATTTTACAAAAATGAGATATTCAATCTTAACTTACCTAATTAACCAAATTGATCCATTAAGACAGTTGGGAAAACATTTTCAAGGAATCAGGATATATATTTTGAGGTAAGACCCCTACATGACAGAATTTTTAGTGAGTTAGAGCTAAGTTTATCTCTCAGAGTTTTTTGCTTTTCTCATAATGTGAGTCAATATGGAAATAGATGTTGGGTGAAACAAAGTTTTGAGAATAATAAATTCTATTTGTCTATTAAATCTAGGTAATCTGATTTTGAAAAGTTTACCTCTTCCTGGCAGATTAACCTGGGCTTGAACAAGATCCTAACAATATGGAATTAATACTTTTTAGAAAGTAATTTTTTTAAAGATTTATTTATTTATGCATACAAGCTAGGGTACAGGCCAGAGGCGTGGGGTGGTGAGAGGGTTCACCAGAGACAGAGTGGAGAGCAGAACAGGCAGATCGACGGAAACACACTGTTGAGGGGAGCAGTGGGAGAGGCAGGAGAGGTCTGCCGTGCCATGTGGGAATCTCCCCAGCTGGGCGTTGAACTTGCGTTGCCGCTGCCAACTGTTCCATGGAGCTGTGCTCAACCACTGCGCCGCCAGGGAGGCCCTGGAAAGTAATTTTTAAACTTCAATAAAGATACTTAAAGTAATTACTTCAAATGATGTTACTAAAAGTTAGCATAAATAAATAACTTAGTAATAGATCTATACCGAGAAACTAATTAAAAAACCCATGGTTTCAGTAAACAGAATTAACTAAAGATGGAAATAGCTTTATAACATAAAATAAAATTACTGATTCTAACGACTACTGAGACAGTATTCTTTATATTGAAAAATGTGCAAAAGACATGGAAAGCTATTTAGAATCTAAATGAAGCCTATTGAACTGCTACTCCAAAATGGTGGTAAGGAAGAGTATGTCTGAGATACTAGATACTCTGACTGTCAACATTACCTTGTTTTATGATGAAGTGAATGTGAGACTACAGATCCCAATTCTGGGTGGACTGCTATTGGTCAAGACTATCAAGAATGAGGAAAGATCTTAAAGTTGGCTGAAGAAGGCTATGGCTATTTTAATTTTTATGAAGTTCAACTTGCCATTTCTTTTCTTTCATCAGTAGTATTTCTGGTGTTATACAAAAATCCACCAGTCAATTCATTGTCATGCAGATTTTGTCTAGAATTTTTTTTTTTGTCTGGAAGTTTTATGGCTTGACATTTTGCATCTAGGGCTATAATACAATTTGAGTTTATTTTGTGTAAAGTGAGAGGTCTCTAGATTTAGATTTTGCACTTATGTGTTCAATTGCCCCAGCTCCAATTGCTGAACTCTACATTCTCCTTTGAATTGCCTTTGTTCTTTTGTTAACATTCTGTTGGCTATGTTTATATGGGTCTAAGTCTGGCTCCTTTACCATGCTTAATTTATTTGCTTGACTATTTTTCACCAGTATCATGTGTCCTTAACTACTATTGCTGTACGCCCTTTAAATTTGGTAGTCTAATTTCTCCAATTTTGTTTTATTTTTATATTGTATTGACTATACTGTATCCTTTGCCTTCTCATATTCATTTTAGAATTAGTTTGTGTATATCTACAAAGTCCTGGATTTTATCGAAGATGTGCTGATTTATAGATCAACAGGAGTACATAAATATTTTTGAATTAGTGTTCACATGACTTGAATAAATATTGATGGAATTACTAGGTCATATGATAGTTCTATTTTTAATTTTTGAAGTCTCTTCTTACTGTTTTCCACAGAATTTGCACCAACTGATATTTCCAGAAACACAAACTCTGTGAGAGTTTCTTTTTACCCACATCCTTTCCCACACTTGTTGTTTACAATCTTCTTGATATGAGACATTCTTAAAAGTTTGAGGTGATATCTCATTGTGGTTTTGATTTGCATTTCCCTAATTACTGAGTGATGTTGAGTCATATTTCATTGTACGGCTTGGCCATCAATGCTAGAAGAAAGAGAACTTAGGGAAAAAATCTTACTTGCATTCACATCAAAACCAATAAAATAAGTTTAATAAAGGAGATGAAAGGTTTTTACGATGAAAACTATAAGTCATTGTTAGCAGAAGCAGAAGATACAAAGAAATGGAAAGTCATCCCATTCCATAGATTGGGAGAATTAACATTATTAAAATGTCTATCCTACCAGAAGTAATAAACGGATTAAATACAGCACCTATTAATGTTCCAATGGCAATTTTTCTAAGAAATAGAATAAACAATGCTAAATTTTGTATGGAACTGCATTATATACCCTGAATAACCAAAGTAATCCTGAGAAAGAAGAAAAACTGGAAATGCAGTGCTTCTGGAATTAAAACTATACTGCAAAGGAATTGTAATTAAAACCATATGACATTGGAATACAAACAAACAGACACACAGATTGATGGGATAGAATTGAGAGGGCAGAAATAAAATCAGAGTTTATTTAAAACTGTTGATTTATGACAAAGGGGCAGGAGTATACAATAGAGAAAGGATTTATGTATCTTGAACAAAGATATTGAACTTAGTATAAGTACTATGAAAGTTTGATATTTCAATTAAATTTAAGAAAAACGCCTAAATACCTGAGGACTTAATATTTCCTTGAAGGGTTGCGTTTGCTAGTATAAAATACTACATATATTCCTTGAGCAATTATAAAATATCATTACTATGCATTCTTTAAAGTTCCTTTGTTCTGGGGCCGCCCTGGTGGCGCAGCGGTTAAGCACTGCGCTGTGGAGCTGTCGGCAGCAGAGATGCGAGTTCGATGCCCAGCTGGGGAGAATCCCACATGGTGCGGCAGACTTCTCCTGCCTTGCCCGCTGCTCCCTTCAGCAGTGTATTTCTGATCTGCCTGTTCTTCTCCCCACTCTGTCTCTGGTGAAGCCTCTCACCACTCCACACCTCTGGCCTGTACCCCAGCTATATGTATAAATAAATAAGGAAAAAAAAATCTTAAAGTTCCTTTGTTCTGTAATACTTGAATTTTGACAAGCTTGAATAGCTGAATTTTAGAAATGCAATATTGCATGTAATACTAGATGTAATTTTATGTAACTGGGAATCTAAAATATATGAAAACTCAGAGAATAGCAAATAGATGAGGATATGGATTTTGCACAATAGTTAGTGACTTAACCTAATCACAGAAAAATGTGCTCTAAATGCCTCCCTGTTTTTTTTAATTAACTAATTTTATTAAATAATTAAATTTTAATTGAGACACTTTTCTGATACCCCCATCAGATATGGCCACCATGGTGCACCCTCCGCCAAATCACCTATAGTTCATTGGGCTTCCTACCCTCATTGTTCTTATCCATCCCTCCCTCTGGATACTTCAGTTCTCCTCCCTTTTTTTTTTTAAATCAAAATTATCTATGTGTTTTCATGTGAATGATTGTTTTTATGTGTGCCTAAGTAACAGCAATAAGTGGAGATGTTGTTGGGAGTGTATTGATCTGCACGGGTGACTGCACACAAGCAGCAATGCATTAGACAAGAAACAGGGTTTTTTGTGCTTTTTTTTTTTTTTTTTTTTTTTTGCATTAGCTGTGAGATGTTGGGACAGGTAAAACAATGACAGCAATATTAATATATCTCCTCCAGGTGACAGTAGAAATAAGAAAGCTATTGATTTTATACCATCTTTAAAATCGGGAATAAATCATTGCCTCATGAAGAAAGTGACATATTTATTTATTTCCAACATGGCATTTTTACAGGATTTATGTGTCATTTTTATGACATGTTCTACTTTGTACATTTGAGATTTAAGAGTACAGATAGAAGCTTCCATTTCAAGATGATAACAAAAGCAGATGAATTTTATCACCCATATATTTTTAAATGTGTATGGTAAAGGAGTTTCAGCAAATTCATGGCATCCAATAAAATTTGGAGAACAGAGAAAAAACAAAACAGAGACATACAAGAAAACAAATTTAGCTGTTTCCACAAAATGCAATATGAAAAACATAAACGATTAGTTAAAATGTCTGTTACATGCGTGATATCATTAAAAAGTAATGCATGCTTGCTTTTGGGTTTCTATACCAACATAACTGGCTAAAGAAAAATGGAGCAAATACTACCGAGTGTAAGGGAAAATATTAAGATTAAAGATTTATCTGACAGTCAGATTTTGAGTATGTTAATGTGCAGAGATGAAGAAAAAAAAAACCCAGCTGAGGAAAAATGTAGTCACAGCAATTCATTTGTTCTCCTTCTGCTTTCTCAGTTGTCAGTTAAGGGCAGTAAGGATTGAAACAGTATTTTCCTGGGCTAATTGGAGGGAATTGAAATAGATATTTTGCCCATCACAACTTATTAGATCCATTTGCCAAGCTTTTTTAATATTTATATTTACCAAACATGGGTCCACTTGGGGCCCACTATTTTATAACATTTGCACTTGGAATCTTTTGCCTTTTCCTTCATGCTACAGAGTTGACTATGCAAACAATAGGAGCTTATAGAAAGAGAATGGAGATATCCATTCATTTTGGGGATCACTTTCTTGCAGATGGACTCTTGGAAGTATAAGTAGTCTTTGATCAAAGATAGAAGAAAGACCTTTAAGACTTTCTTAAACACAAAGGTGTCTGGTGGGAAATATTTACACATCATAGAATTGGTAATTTTCAGAGTTAGAGAAACCTTGAGGTGAATTTTCGCTAAAATCCTCATTTTCCTGAGTAGGAAAACTAACAACCACACTATTAAGAGTGTTTTCTTAAGCCCACATAGGCACAGAGAAAAGCAATAACCTGTATTCAGGTTTTCTTACTACAAGTGTAATATCTTCTTACTCTCTTCATGGTAAAGATTAGCAGATGATCTGTTTTGTCTGCCTCTGTACAGCTGATTGCTTAAGTGTTTTTCCTTTATAAATTCTGGGATAAAATCCTCTTTATGAAGCGTGATCTTATGTAAAAGGAAATATTAATTAAATGTATTTTTAAAGAAATGCATATTTTCCACTAAATATCAATAAATGCATGGAAATGAACACATCTTCTTCCGTCTCCGGAACCATAAGGTTTGCTAACTCTACACAGCTGTAGAAATTTAAATAACTGGCATGTGGGGACAGGGTGAAATTTAGCCTTTTCAAGCAGAATTTTTTTTTTTTTTTTTTTTTTAGCAATGACATATTGTCTCATCAACACATCTAGGAGCTTCTATTTTTGAAATGCTTCACTTATCACTTGTGGAGTGTTGAAATGGAACCTATTTTTTTCCCCAAAGCGAACATTGCCTGCAAAGACAGATTGTGTCATCTGCATTAAAAAACTGTCCCTCATGAAATACTCTACTGAGACAA
Organism: Scalopus aquaticus; assembly: GCA_004024925.1. NCBI lineage: Eukaryota > Metazoa > Chordata > Mammalia > Eulipotyphla > Talpidae > Scalopus > Scalopus aquaticus. The sequence goes on from PVIJ01000794.1 coordinate 105,286, forward strand.
CCACGTGCTTGGTGTCTGCAAAACTTGAATATTTAAAAATTAGAACTTCTGCTTTATCCTTGATAGGCAATTTTGTCAGTTGCTAATAAGTAAAACTGTTTGATTTTACTTTCCTTATGAGAGCTGATCATTGAAGTTAATGTCCTATTACCATTAAAAAGATCGTTCAAGAAATGGGCAATGTAGAAACAGATTGACTATAGAGACTGCAGTAAAACTTTCTTTGGGTAGATGGTGTCTTCCCTCTTCTCAGACCAAAAAAAATAGGGATTTTATGACAAAGAAACTGAAGGACATCCGCAGGAGGAGAAAGTGGGGGCTCTGGCAACTCTGATCACTGGAGGTGCCTTCCCTGGCTTGGAGATAGCAGAAATGCACACAGGAAGCGCAAGGGCGGGCTCTAAGGCGAACAGCGCATGCTCCAAACTCAGACGAACTACCTTCTGTTTGTGGTGTTGGAGACACACACGCGTACACTTTGGTAGCTTAGAATTCATTTGATGACACCAAAATTACGAATATAGTTTTTATATATTTTCTTCCAAATAATGTTTTATTTTTTTTTACATGGAAGTTAATTAACTGGATGCGTATGTATCTGTGTCTCTGTGTGCATTGTGAAATGTTGATTTTGTTTTCTCTTTTGTGAATATTGTTTATCTCTTGGATAAGAAATTTTCCTGTGATTGGATATATGATACTTTGTTTCTATCTTATGTATCTGAAACCATGTTTTTTTTTTTTAAGATTTATTTATTTATGCATACAAGCTGGGGTACAGGCCAGAGGCGTGGGGCGGCGAGAGGGTTCACCAGAGACAGAGTGGGGAGCAGAACAGGCAGATCGACTGAAGTACACTGCTGAGGGGAGCAGCAGGCGAGGCAGGAGAGGTCTGCTGCGTCATGTGGGAATCTCCCCGAGGGCTGGGCGTTGAACAAGCGTCTCTGCTGCCGACAGCTCCACAGCACAGCGCTTAACAGCGGCGCCACCAGGGAGGACCTGAAACATGTTTTATAGTTTATGTTTCTTATTACTTGGTTGATTATTCTTGAGGTATTAGCACACCCTTAATCTTCTATTGTTCAATTATTTAAGTGCTTTATGTATTTTCTCATTTTAGTATAGCTTTGTTGACTTTTCCTTGTTGTAACTTTGCAGGTATATTTTTCCACTCTGTAATGAATAATTTCTTGGGATGGGATTTCCTTTTTCTTTTCATTTGATCATATTGATGAGCATTGTTGTTTAGCATGAAGGGCTTCTGGCCACAGGGTACATATAGTCTAGCTTCAAAAATGTTTTTAGGCAGTCCCTTGGGAATGAAAGAGTATCTACTTAAATAGGGAATCTGCACTTCCCCAACCTCAGGGTTCATACTCCCTGCTTTATGCTGCGAGTGTATACACAGCATCTGTCTGTGTCTTATTAGCCAAGTGGTCGAGAGATGGAGCAGTCAGATTTTGATCATTCTTTATAAAACTGCACCAATTATTAGTCACCTAAGTTGGCTTTCTGGCATGTATTAAAGTTATTAAAATCTATGCTCATTTTATTTACTTTACTTTCCCTATGTGCCAAAGGCCAGCTCCAGGCAAAGTTATTGTCAGTTCCAAGGAGGGTGGGGAAGGTGTCGGCGAAAGGAGGGAAGGGGAAGGGGCGTGAGGGACAGCACACACCAGAAAGTGTGATCAGGCTTTTCTCCGCTTTATTGCCCAGGTGGTGGGGCTTTTATATTATAAAAGTTGGTAAGTAAGCATAATTTTAACAAATAATGAAGGTTACATAGTTTACAGAAACAAGACATGTTTGAGATAAAAATACATACTTTGTTAGTACGTAATGGTTAGATAAAAAGTAACTTTTCTTTTGAATATACTGTTTATTGTGGTCTAGAGGTCATGGCTGGTATTTGGTTGCCAGGAAATGCAAAAAGGGGGTATAGGAAAGAAGCAATTCATTATGTTTTGTATGGTGGTCAGTGACCCGTCAAGGACATTTTTGTCATTAACTGAAACAGCCCACTACTTATCTCGGTAGTGTGAAACACAAAGGAGTTGTGCAGGTGCTGTTTCTTTTATTGGAAACAGGTTGATTATTTTTAACTATTTTTCAGAAGATGGACATGTGCTTTTGAAGCTACGTAACTAAGGTTTTAGTAAGAATACAAGAGATTATTATAACAATTAATAAGAACTTTTGTCTGTGATTAACTATAAAGGTGACCTAAGACCTGTCCTTCTACAAATCTAAGTCTGATGCGACTATCAGGCGTCAGAGAAACCTCAAAGGCTCATTTACATCAAAAAACACATAGCAGGGCCTCCCTGGTGGTTCAGCGGTTAAGCGCTGTGCTGTGGAGCTGTCGGCAGCAGCGATGCGAGTTCGACGCCCGGCCGGGGAGAATCCCTCATGGTGCGGCAGACCTCTCCTGCCTCGCCTGCTGCTCCCCTCAGCAGTGTATTTCTTATCTGCCTGTTCTGCTCCCCGCTCTGTCTCTGGTGAGCCCTCTCGCCACCCCACACCTCTGGCCTGTACCCCAGCTTGTATGTATAAATAAATAAATCTTAAAAAAAAACAAAAACATAGCAAGCTAGCAAATAATGCAGGCCTACAGTTCCCAAGGTTTTTAGTCCAACTACATAACAGGATCCTTGGTGACTGGAGTCAATCATTCATGTCTTTGTAGTTTTAAATTAACAAGAGTAGAGATAGCACACCTCTTCTCCAAGAAGGGAACTTCCTTGAACCCTGCTTCACCCACAATCATGACTTTGTCAAACGATGTAGGGGGAACTAGGTGTGGTACCTAAGTACTGGCAATGAAATGAGTTCAGTTAAGAAAAGGATCATGTATCTATCTTCTTCAGAATTCTATCTCCATTAACGTGAACATTGTCAGCAATCGTATCAGGGAAGATCTTTCAGAAACATGACTTGGAAAACAAATTTATGTGCAAGTGAGAAACCACTAAGGTGGTGAGGCAACAGGACAGGTAAGGGGACAATACTGAGAATACGGTGATAGAAAACAGAACTCCAGGGGGTGTAACTTCAACCTGAATTTTCAAGGGGGTTCTGAGTGTAAGGTGAGGCCCACACATTTTCAGCACTCAAGTGAAGGAGAGGGGCTTTCACACAGACACAAAGGCTAGCCAACTGTTAATGGCCTGATGCAAATCCTGGGAGATGGAAATTCCCAGGCACCCCAACATTCTGCCCATGGTGCAGCTTGAAGAGCCCAAGGACAGTTCAGAGTCAGTCCCAGTCACTGGGAATTAGCAGAGATGGATGAGCCTGGACACAGTGCTTCAGGTGTGGGCTTCTTCCTACCTTGCTGTATATACTTCACTTATGTTAAGTTGATTCCATTCTGCTAGTTAACTTTAAGATGGTAGAATGTGATACTTTGGGGAAGAACATAGAATTTAGTGGGAGTATCCTATGGCTCCTCCCCTGCATTGGTCTCCAGATTATATTAATTTTGTTTTGTTTTATTGACCATTTTAGCATTGCTTCATCATACACTAGCATTTCTTTTTTTTATTTAAATATTTATTTATTTATGCATACAAGCTGCGGTGCAGGCCAGCAGCCTGTGGGGGAGGTGAGAGCATTCACCAGAGACGGAGTAGGGAGCAGAACAGGCAGATTGACTGAAACACACTGCTGAGGGGAGCAGCGGGCAAGTCAGGAGAGGTCTGCTGTGCCATGTGGGAAGCTTCCTGGCCGGGGATTGAACTCGTGCTACAGTGGCTGCTGATAGCTTCATAATGCTGAGACTTAACCCCTTGCGCCACTAGGGAGGTCCCTAAATTAGCATTTCTTCTCATCTAATTTACTTACGTGATTGCATCTCTTGGTTGGTTTCTATACCTTCTTCAGATCTGTTGTAATTTATCATTTCAAGTTAAAATAGATCACAAAATTACTATGATTGAACCCAGTACATCAATCATTTGGCCCCATTCACTTTCAGGACAAATAGGTAATTATAAACTACCAAATTCTGATAACATGGGTCAACAAATTTTTACAAAAGTCATGTTACTGGAATAAAATAAGTCATTTCCTATCAATTTATATGTGCTCAACAGGAATATGACAGTCAAATTCTAATTTTGGCTCTACTTTTTTGTTTTTTTTTCCTTTTTTTTGGTAATCTACAATAAATTGATGTTTACATCACAAAATGCATGCCAATAGTAATAGGTCTACAGTTAATACCTGTAAAAAATCAAGTCATAGAGTACTTCTTAGATTTCTTCGCTTGTCTCTTGTATAGCTGTTCAGGAGCATCACTGGGAAGTATCCAGCAGTAGTCAGTCAGCATTGTAGTGGACCATTTTCCCTGGTATCTTTGCACCATTGATGCACTATGATCATTGATGCACTATGATGAAAAGGTTCGCTATGTTCATCACTAACCACACCACAGTTTTCAGGGAATGAAGGAAGTGGATCTTTAGAGACATATTGCAGCCAAGTTTCTGCTACTGCGTCAGCTTGTCTTCTACTAGTTCCTTGTAGTTTTCTGCCCTAACATTCCCAAGAAAGTTTGTAGACACTAGGCAAAAAGCATTCCATGCTTGTTTCCCATCACCCTACAGCAAATTGTTGAACCGGTCATCTTTGAAGAGCTCTCGAATCTGAGGACCCACAAAATCTCCCTCTTTAATCTTTGCTTCACTGAGTCGAGGAAATTTTTCATGCAGGTATCGGAAAGCTGGTGTGGTCCAGTCCATGGCTTTCGTGAAATTCTTCATCAAACCTAGTTTGGGGCCTCCCCGGTGGCACAGCGGTTAAGTGCTGCGCTGTGGAGCTGTCGGAAGCGGTGACGCGAGTTCAATGCCCAGCCAGGGAGGTTCCCACACGGCGAAGCAGACCTCTCCTGCCTTGCCCGCTGCTCCCCTCAGTAGTGTATTTCGGTCAATCTGCCTGTTCTGCTCCCCACTCTGTCTGTGGTGAACCCTCTTGCTGCCCCACGCCTCTGGCCTGTACCCCAGCTTGTATGCATAAACAAATCTTTAAAAAAAAAAAGAAAATGAGGGCCTCCCTGGTGGTGCAGCGGTTGAGCCCTGCACTATGGAGCTGTCGGCAGCGCGCGATGCGAGTTCGACGCCCAGCTGGGGAGAATCCCACATGGTGCGGCAAGAGCTCTCCTGCCTCGCCTGCTGCTCCCCTCAGCAGTGTATTTCTGATCTGCCTGTTCTGCTCCCTGCTCTGTCTCTGGTGAGCCCTCTCGCCGCCCCATGACTCTGGCTTATACCCCAACTTGTATGTATAAATAAATAAATCTTAAAAAAAAAAAAGAAAATGATGCAATCAATTCTGGATGATGTGTGCATGATGGCATTATGTAATGCGATTAATATTACATCATTCTAGGCTGATTTAGGATGTTGCAGTCCTACTGGATAAATTTACATGGTGAAACATATAAAATGAATTATATGAAATATCTTCACAGAGAGAGCTAATAAAAAATTTTCAGTGTTATATTCATGTTCAGCACACCAAGATACTACAGATTAGGGCCTTTTAAAGTCAGTAACGACCTCACTGTTGACCAGTGTTGTTACAGGAGGAAAACATTCTGTTTCTTAGGGCCACACTAGTCACAGGGCATTGCATGTGTTGAATAAATTTTCAGTATATTGAAACAGTTGTTGAATAATTGGTAAATAGTTGGTGTGCTGAATAGTTCTAGACTTGTTGCATTTTCCAAAAAAGAGAGCTGAAACCTAGAGCAAGTGGCTTGCTTAAACTTGCTCAGCAAGTAATTAGTAGAGCCAGGGTAAAAGGTCAGTCATCATGCCTTGAGAACCTTCTTTTAACCACTATGCAAAACCCTAAGAGTATGAAAGATAAATGATGATGTATTGAGCACACTAAGTAATCTTTGCAGACAATGAAATTCTACTCCATGTATTAACATGGATTCACATCAAAGGGTTCATAGGGAGCGGGCCTCTGGTGGTGCAGCGGTTAGGTGCTGTGCTATGGAGTGGTCGGCAGTGGCGACGGGAATTCGGCACCCGGCTGGGGAGATTCCCACATGGCAGGGCAGACCTCTCCTGCCTCATCCGCTGCTCCCCTCAGCAGTGTATTTCTGATCTGCCTGTTCTGCTCCCCACTCTGTCTCTGGTGAACCCTCTCTCTTGCCGTCCCACGTCTCTGGCCTGTACTCCAGCTTGTATGCATAAATAAATAAATCTTATTTAAAAAAAAGTTTTCTTAGGGAGCAAAAGTTTTTCTTTTATAAATAGATAGCTGTGTAGCTATAAGATAAAACACATTCATAAAATTTGAGAATATGCAAAACCAAAACCATGTAGTGCATGGATATATACACACATATTAGAGTGGAAAATGGCTGGGGATGACAAGCCATGCTTTTAACTCTGGTTGTTAATGCTAAAGAGATACTGGGATAGAGGATAAGATTGGAAAGGATTGTACAAACATTCAGTGAAATTATTTTTTTAGTTAAAGCAACACTGTGGAGGAGATACATTGATAACTGCTATCTGTGGAGGAGATTCCTCATAATTTCACTGAGTCAGAATGTCAGAGCAAGAAATTGGAACAAAATTTACCAGCTCATTCAAGCAAAGTTGAAAGGCTTCCAGGGCTAGTGTCTGTAGATGTCAACCTGCCATCCCACAGAAGAGCACAACTGTGAATGGGGCCTCTCATTTGTAGACACAGAAATCAAGCAAGGACATGTCTCGAAGCAAGAAATCACAATCATTTGTACACACATATACTGTAAGTGCTTGAATAATGGGGAAATGACTGAGACTTATAAAATAATGACAAATAGGGCCTCCTTGGTGGCGTAGCAGTTAGGCGCTGCAATGTGGAGCTGTCAGCAGCGACGACACGAGTTCGATGCCCGGCCAGGGAGAGTCCCACATGGCGCAGCAGACCTCTCCTGCCTCTTCCACTGCTCCCCTCAGCAGTGTATTTCGTTGATCTGCCTGTTCTGCTCCCCACTCTGTCTCTGGTGAACCCTCTCGCCGCTCTACACCTCTGGCCTGTACCCTAGCTTGTATGCATAAATAAATAAATCCTAAAAAAAAGCATTAAAAAAATATGACAAATAAACCAGAATTCATAAGGAGTCAAAAATAAACATAATTCTTATAAAGACCTCCATCCTAGGACATAGGCAATATCAGGTAACTGTCACTTGTAAATGTATATTAGCCTTTTAATGTGCCATTGAATTCATTTTGCTAGTAATCAGTGGAGGATATTTTTTCCATCAATATCCATTAGGGATACTGGCCTGTAATTTTCTTTTCTTCAGCATCTTTCTCTGTCTTTGGTATCAAAGTAATGCTGGCCCGATGGAAGGAATTTGGAAGCATTTCCTCCTTTTCAACTTTTTGAAAGCATTTTAAAAGGTTTGGTGTTAAGGCCTCCCTGGTCGCAGAGTGGTTACGTGCTGTGCTGTGGAGCTGTTAGCAGCAGCGACGCCAGTCGCCGTCCGGCAGCGGAGATTCCCACATGGCGCAGCAGACCTCTCCTGCCTCGCCCACTGCTCTCCTCAGCAGTGTGTTTCCGTCAATCTGCCTGTTCTGCTCCCCACTCTGTGTCTGGTGAACCCTCTCGCCACCTCACACCTCTGGCCTGTACCCCAGCTTGTATGCAAAAATAAATCTTAAAAAAAAAGATTGTTGTTAATTCTTCTTAAATGTTTGATAAAATGATTCAAATTCCACATGGTACTGGAATTTCCTTTGTTGGGAGATATTTGATTAGTGATTCAGTCTCTTTACTGATGATAGGATCGGTTCAGATTTTCTCTTTCTTCAAGATTTAATCCTGATAGGTTTTATATTTCTAGGAATCTATTCATTGCTTCTAGGTTATCAAATTTGTTGGTGTACAACTCACTGCAGTCTCTTATAACACTTTTCATTTCTGTGATATCAAGATAATGTCTCCTCTTTCATTTCTGATTGTAGTCAACAATACTACACTGTGCACTTAAAAATGTAATAGGGTAGAGCTCATGTTACACAATTTTAATCAAATAACAAAGAAGTGTATTAGAAGCAAGGAATGCATAGAAAGTAGCATAAAGTCATAACATGAGCAAAGAGTAAAATAAAAAGCCCATGAGATTTGCTGGTAAAGTCAACGTTATTAAAATAAGGGAGAAGTAGGCCTCCCTGGTGGTGCAATGGGTTAAATGCAGCGCTGTGGAGCTGTTCATGAGAGTTCAATGTCTTCCCACGTGGCCCGGCAGACCTCTCCTGCTTTGCCCGCTGCTCCCCTCAGCAGTGTGTTTCAGTTTATCTGCCTGTTCTGCTCCCCACTCTGTCTCTGGTGAACCCTCTCGCCGCCCCATGCCTCTGGCCTGTCCCCCAGCTTGTATGCAAAATTAAATAAATCTTTTAAAAAAATAAAGTGAATAAAATGAAAAGAATAGTGATGCAGTAAGATAGACCCAAAAAAAATCAAATGAAAAGACAACTCCAGTGTTCCAGTAGATATTGCAGTGCAGGGAAGGTTATTGTACTGTATTTACTTCCTGAAAGCAAATTCTAGAAATAGAAACACTAAATATAGAGTATCCCATTTATAATAACTTTAGAAAAAAGGTCTATATTCCAAAGATAGATATCAATACTTTATTTTTTTAACTTTATATTTTTTTATTTATTTATGCATACAAGCTGGGGTACAGACCAGAGGCATGGGGTGGCGAGAGGGTTCACCAGAGACAGAGTGGGGAGCAGAACAGGCAGATTGACCTAAATACACTGCTGAGGGGAGCATCGGGCGAGGCAGGAGAGGTCTGCTGCACCTTTATTTATTTTTTTTGAAGATTTATTTATGCATAGAAGAACTGGGGTGTAGGCCAGAGTTTTGGGGTAGTGAGAGGATTCACCAGAGACAGAGCGGGGAGCAGAACAGGTGGATCATGAGAGACAGAGCTGGGAGCAGAACAGGCGTATCGACTGAATGACACTGCTGAGAGGAATAGCAGGTGAGGCAGGAAAGGTCTGCTATGCCATGTGGGTCAGCTCCCTGGCTGGGGATCGAACCCATGTTGTAGTGGCTGAGGATAGCTTCATAGGCTCAGACTTAACATGTTGTACCACCAGGGAGGCCCCACAATACTTTATTTTTTAACAATATGAATTTGAAGTATGATGGAATTGGAAAAGAAACAAAAAAGTCATTAGTGGCTAGGAAGGCTTGAACAACATAATCAGATTAGCTTGACTTGGTCATAAGTAATCATCAACTCACACACCCACATGCATGCTCTGGAACAGAAGATGAAGCAAGATAGAAGTGTGTTTCTCTGTAATAGAAGAGGTTTTGGTGTTACCGCTTGGTATGCTCTCTAAATGTTAGGTCTCCAGACTTCCTTTAACCTAGTGTATTATTTAACCAAGTGTGTTCTCTTTAAGGTTTTTCTTATACCTCATGCTACAAGATGGCTACTGAAGCTCTAATTTCTATATTCCAGCTACTCCAGATTTAGGAATCTACCTATATGTATTACATCATATTCCTGCTGACATCTCAGTATTGGAACTTAAGTCACATGATCAAATGTTGCCCTGGACATGTGACTTTTTTTTTTTACATACAAGCTGGGGTACAGACCAGAGGCGTGGGGCGGCGAGAGGGTTCACCAGAAACAGAGTGGGGAGCAGAACAGGCAGATCAGAAATACACTGCTGAGGGGAGCAGCGGGTGAGGCAGGAGAGGTCTGCCGCACCATGTGGGATTCTCCCCAGCCGGGAGTCGAACTCGCGTCGCCGCTGCCGACAGCTCCACAGCGCAGCGCTCAACCGCTGCGCCACCAGGGAGGCCCATGTGACTTTTTTTTAACCTATTGATACCACAGAAAATTGCTATTGGTATTGCAGTACGGGTAGTTAATAGGTAAAATACAGGAAATTGCTTGTGTCTACACAAAAATGGTCAGTGATGTGATTGAAAAGATATCAACACTGAGATGGCATCAAATGTGCTGGTAATTTAGTGGGTACAGATTTGTTAATTTTACTATTATTTTAAATGGTTTATATCTTTATGCTGTTACATCAAGGAGAAAAAATAATGTTGACTTTTGTTGGAGAGGGAGAATTATGGAGAGAATTGAAATGTCAGTGATTAGTAGGTACAAATTAATTTAAGACATACTAAGATATATGTGTATATATGGTATTTATATGTTACTCTATGCTATATATAAACATACACACACACATAGACACACAAACACACACACACACTGCTGCTGTTTCCCAGGTTTTCCTTTAGGATTCCTTTCATCAATAGTACTAGCAGGATGGGTGTGGACTGATGATCCTCAGTTGCATGAGTCCCTTTGTAGCTGTCTCACACTGTACACAGCTATGTCTTCCTCCCTCTAAAGTGAAGCCATATCCTTTTACTGATATATGTGGGGAAAGGACACTGTTAAAAGGATCTGGTAACTTTAGTTAAAGCTATCTCAGTTCTGCAGCTCTGCTGAGACTTTTGTTACATCTGAATCACCATTCAATCCTCCCACTACCCAGTCTTACTTCCTTCTCTTCCATCAGTAGTTAATCTTGAGCTACTCTTTTTTTTTTTCTTTATTTTTTTAAAGATTGATTTATTTATGCATACAAGCTGGGGTACTGACCTAAGGTGTGGGGTGGCGAGAGGGTTCACCAGAGACAGAGTGGGGAACAGAACAGGCAGATCATACACACTGCTGAGCAGAGCAGCGGGCAAGGCAGGAGAGGTCTGCTGCGCCATGTGGGAATCTCCCCAGCCCGTTGTTGAACTCCTCTCGCTACTGCCTACAGCTCCATAGTGCAGTGCCTAGCCACTTTGCCACCTGGGAGGCCCTAATCTTAGGCCATTCTTCTGTATGCTTTCTGCATGTAAATTTCCACCTTAAAGTGAATGTTCCAGAAAATTACCTAAGAGAATAAAGGGGTTACTAATGCCTGTAGTATCTGTTCATAAAACTTTATCAATTGTTAGAGGAGGCATTACATAACAAACTGTAAATGTTTAATGACAAATTATTGTTAAGCACAGTTGAAAAATTTCCATGGCTTTTTGTTTCCATAAAAATATCAGAACATTGCTTCATTTTTAAGCTGTTTCCTATTTTGCAGAACCAAGAAAAATTAATATATTTCAATCAACTTTATAAATTTTAGGTATCATAGCTGAATTATTAATTCCCAAAGAGTGTTGAAATGCAAGACAGTTTGGAAGGAAGAGGGGTGCTAAATAAATCAAGGGTGATTTTAATAAACTGGAAGCTTTTAGGTACTAAATCTGTCTGCATCTGATCTGAATTGCAATTACCTGTCAAAAATTCATCCATCATCACAAGCTCCAAACAAACTTTCTTGGCAGCAGATGTTTGAGGAAAGCTATTTCACGTGGCAAATTTTTCTTCTGGTTTACAGCATCCTCAAGAATGACAGAAATTTCAGGGACTATTTCAGTACAATTTAGCAACAACCTGGTAGGTGCAAAACATCATGGTTTACATAGTTTACATGCTTTATAAATACATGCTTTATACATAAGTACTTCATTCATATGTGAACATTTTGACTTCCACTGTTTTTGACACCCATAATCTTTTATTCCAATATGTCATACTTTTTAGAGAAAAATACACCAAAATATATTTTAATAATTGATCTGAATAAAACATTCTCATTTCATGTTACTTATATTAAACCCATTGCAAACTATATTTGGATAAAATTATTTCAGTGTACCAGTAAGTGGTCGTATGTGTTGATAAACTTAGTAGCATACAGAGGGCATCATCTTTAATCACCTTGATAAAAGGAGACATTGGCTGAAGAGAAAACTACTATTTCTAACCTTGGTTTTTGACATTTATCCTCTCTTCAAAAATGTCATTTTTTTTTATTTTGTTCACAAAATGTACAGTTCTAAATCAGTTTCACCTTTGAGTTTATGTTTTATTACTAAACATGCTACTTGGTACACATTATATTTTCAAAAATATTGTTTCATTGGTTTATCCGTACATTCTATGTATGGATGCTTCTTTGTTTTGTTCATTTAGTTGCTCATCTTAATATATTCCTGAAACTATGTATTGCTTTATGAACCAAACCTTAGTACTTCTAAAGGAAAACATGGAATAACATCTTTATAACTTTAGGGGGGGGAAGGGATTTTAAAATAAGTCAAACAAACTATGATGCATAAAATTACAAAACATACAATGTAGACTTCATAATTAATATATATACCATTATCCCATATTTAATTAGCTAATCAAAATATACTCTTAAGAAAATGAATAAGTTAATCAAAATATACCATTAAGGAATAGAATAAGCATGCTGTGAGTTTGGAGTGACTATTCAAAAACATATAAAAAGATCTCACACAATTCAGTTATAAAAACCAACCCATATTTAATAAAAATTCCAAGAAACATGTGAACAATTTACAGTAACATTCACAAAGGGTTTACTAATCAAGAGTAACTATGAAAGAGTACTTAACCTTATCCCAGGACATTACATAGTAAAACCGCAATTATTGATCACTAGACCCACCATAATGACTAATAGTAGGAAGACTGAAAGAAAGTTAAAATCCTGACAAGTTTGGGGATGAACTGTAGTGCTGATTCTTTGTTAGTGAGGTTGTGAAAAATGTGGTATAATCACTGTTGAAAAATTTCTTAGTATAAATACTATGCACCTGCAGTTTCACTCCCTGGCTTTTAAAGTTAAATATTTGTGTACAAAAACAGAAACAAAAGTAAAATCACGAACACCCGTTTAATTCATAAGCTCCCCAAATTGTAGGCCTGCTGATCATCCAGTCACTTGCAATAATCAATATCTGTGGTATAATTATGCATTGAAATAGAAAGTAGTAATATACTGCTGATAGATGAAATTAGACAAATGAATCTGAAAACATTGTGTTGAGTGAATGATGTTCCATAAAGGCAAGTTGAATGTATGATCTTATTGTTACGTAGATCCAAAACAAGCAAAATTTCACTGTGGTAGGAAAAAATCTGAACAGGGATTGCTTCTGGGAGTGAATGTGGTGACTGATAGGAAAATTTTGTGATGTGATAATAATCTTTTTATTGTGTTAGAGGTTAACGTTACAAGGTGTATGCAGTGTCCACATTCTGAATATATATCCATAAAATGTGTACATTTTGTTGTATGTAAATTTCACCTAAAATTTTGTGCAGCAATAGTGAATTTTCCTTAATGATATGCATGCTAAAATATTTTTTAAAATTTATGTTTGAAATTTATTTGCTAAATAAGATAAAATGGGGGCCTCCCTGGTGGCACAGCGGTTAAGTGCTGCGCTGTAGAGCCGTCAGCAGCAGCGACGCGAGTTCAACGCCCAACCAGGGAGATTCCCACATGGCGCAACAGACCTCTCCTGTCTCGCCCGCTGCTCCCCTCAGCAGTGTATTTCCGTTGATCTGCCTGTGCTGCTCCCCACTCTGTCTCTGGTGAACCCTCTCGCCGCTCCACACCTCTGGCCTGTACCCCAGCTTGTATGAATAAACAAATAAATCTTAAAAAATAATTAAAAAAATAAGATGAGGGCCTCCCTGGTGGCACAGCAGTTGAGCGCTGTGCTGTGGAGCTGTCAGCAGCGGTGACACGAGTTCGACGCCTGGCCGGGGAGATTCCCACATGGCGCGGCAGACCTCTCCTGCCTCGCCCGCTGCTCCCCTCAGCAGTGTATTTCCATCGATCTGCCTGTTCTGCTCCCTGCTCTGTCTCTGGTGAACCCTCTCGCCGCCCCACGCCTCTGGTCTGTACCCCAGCTTGTATGCATAAATAAATAAATCTTAAAAAAAAATTAAAAAATGAAATGGTAAATGAATAATAATCTACAAATATGTGATAAATCATATATAATGGATTAGGAAAAAGTGGTTGTTCATTCTGAACTCTTTCATTTTTGATTTTAGCTTGAAAAATATCATAATAAATCATTAAAATAAATGTGGAAATTCAGAGAACCTACTTACAGAATATAGGATCCTATTTCTCTCAGAGCTTCCCTCCTATAATAAAAAAAAAATCCTTCAGTAAGCTACAAAACAAGCAGAAGAAGACACTGAATGTGGAAAAGTGTGGACAGATTGGAGAATACACGTGACAATGCATTTCTGGGTTTATTGTCTTTCATGTCTCTTATACAAGGCTCTGCAGAAGTCTCCATCTTTAACACAACAAATATACCAAAATACCTTCAAAATACCTTTATGCTCTAACAAAATGATTGGGGAAAAATCGTAACCCAAGAGCTATAAACCATTTTGGAAATAGACCAGACCATTCTGTTTTGGTCAAAGACAAACAGGAAAATGACACTACCCAGGTAGTGATTTCAGGTAGGCTAAGTGAATAAATAGCAATGTAATAAACAAGATGGAAAAGAAATCTATGAGAAAGGTAATAGATAAATGATGAAGAAAATTGATAAAGACATACGGTGGTTTTTAAAAACAGTCAAATTGACAAACTGCTAACAATTTTGAGAAAGAAAGGAGGAGAGACAGAGACAGAGAGAATTGAGCAGATAGATAATCATTCATTTGTTTTCATCCGTTTGTAAGACCTTCTACTTTTCTTAAAACTTTTCTGTAAGTTTAAAATTAAAAAGTCATGATAAAGAAAATAGAAACAAAGGAAATGAAATATTAAGTTCCTCATTAAGAACATTATTAATGAAATTGAATGTTTTTCAAATTACCATTTAATTAAAGGAAATCTAATCATCAGTTTTATAACACATTTGTTTTAAAATTGGTTTTAATCTCATTACATATTTACTTACCTATTTCAGAGTAATAAGGTAGCTGAGTCTTCTTGACAATGGTACTTGTGCCCTGGCAGCATCTTACTAGACATCAAATAAAGACTGGGAATTTAGGTATTGTCCAAATGTAGCACTGCCATTATAGAATTTAGTGACTTGAGTTTTACAAAGTAATATATTCTACAGTGTGGCTACATAGATACAAAATATGTTTGTATATGATTATAGGATACAGTAATATTTTAGTTTTCTATCTATATTTGATTACCTTCAATTTGCTATTTCAAATATAGACCAAAGGCTTCCCACACATTTGATTCAAAGCATCTCATCTGGTCTTACTGAAGCATTTGTAAACTCATCCACTGTCCATGCCTTTTTATCATGTAATATTATTATAAACACCATCTTAATGACATTCTCCTTATTTATTAATAAGTTACAATCTAGACTGTATATTAATAAATAGTTAATAAAATTTAATATTCCAAAATCAATGTGATTAGTTACTATTGGAAATTTTCATGGAATAAAATCATAGAGGAAATGATTTTGAAATTGTAAAATTCTCTTAATAGCCACATTTTATTAGAGGGTAGGAATAAAGTGGGACCCTTTGGAGAGTAGAAAAGAGCAGCCAAACTGAAATGTGCTATTAGGGGAATATCTCTATAAGAACTTACTATTTATAACAGAGTATAAAGTTTTTATGGTGTCAGGAATTCTCCACCATTATGATCATAAGGAGATATGGTTGCAGTTACTTAATAGAGGTTACTGAAGTTAATCAAAGAGTGGTTGGTGTATATTTTCTTCAGGCAGAACCATTTATCTTTAGATATGTTGCCCAACATAACAGATTACGGTAAGAAAAGTGAATTAAATGGTTCATCAAAGAATACCATTGATGGGAACTAAGTTGAGAGTTACACCATCAAAAAACTCAACCTGCAAAACATAGTATTGATCTTTCCGAAATAAAACTTTCAAGGAAGAATCTATGATGAAACATGCCATGAAATGACACGGAAATGTGTATGATTGTTTAAATATAGAAAAAATAAGATAGGCTTGTGCAAATGATAGGGATCTGCCATAAAGAGATACAAGGAAAGGTTTATGAAACCAGAGTTTCGCTATTAAATACACGCAGTGCCATACACCACGTTGGATACCGTGAATGCAACAACAAAACAAACACGTTTATTATGTTCATGGAGCATGCGTTCTTGTGGGAAAAACAACTTCACATACAAGTGATGTATGTATTAAAACATACATATGAACGGTATTTGCAGTTGTCTTGAAAAAAATTAAGCCAAAATAACAATCTTACTTAAAAACAAAAAAACATGATAATGACAGGCAATAATAGGAATATCAGCTTGACCAAGAGATGTGATATAGTTGTTGTTTAAAACACTGAGTGAAGAACAGTGTGAAAGACAAAATAAAAAAAATAAGAGATATGCAATCATTTTAAAAAATAAAAAGAAATACTGAAGAAAAATAGCACAGTAACATTTATGATCCTTAAAGATGCTTATGAAATCAGAAGAAATGGTTATATAACAAAGTAGTGCTATAGTGCACAATATATTCTAATATAATGACAATTTAAAACATGTAGGAGCAAAGAAAGAGCAGATCTGCAGAGACAAACAATAAAGTCATTTATGGCAATCCAACACATCCTCATGAAATGTTTGATAAGCAATTTAAATATCTTATTGTTGATTTTCAACATGACCATTGTTTTACTTTGGAAAAATGAAATTGTAAAAATGAGATGATATTTTATTAAAACTATCTGAAACAATAAAGATGGGAATCTGCTAGAAAATATATATATGCCATTAGAACAGGACAATTAAAAATATGATGGGAAATAAAAGAAATATTGACAAAGATATTCTGAAAATCTTGTCATGTATTTTGCTCACTGAAAAACCCTCCAGGGGAAAACTGGAGAAGTTATTTGATAATGGCTGGAAATCAGTTTCAAGGCTGCATAGCTTTATTGGTGTTTCTTAATATTTTGCTGTATTAAAGTGAGAGTCTGAATTTAATTAATCATATATTTAGAATAGTTTTCCCTACTGATAAAAAAATATAAGACTATATACTAATTAAATTATAAATAAATACTGTTATATGGAGAGAATTTGAAATAGTAATTCTATTATTTAAACATTATAAAATTGTGTGAATGGTTAGGGATATGTATGTTGAATATACTTGAACTGAGCCACACAAAATTTGATAAATGTTAAATTATTCTTTCAATAATTTCCTAATGATTACTCAGTTTTCAAGTTAAATATCACTCTATTTGTTTTTATAATGTCAGAAATATTTGAAAAATAGATATTTCTGTGATGAAGTCAGAAGGAATCTTATCACAAACACCTAAGATTCTGGAATATTCACAGAGTAACTTCTTTCTACAACAAGTCATGGTTATGCTATCTTAGGAGCATTATTTAAGAAACTTAAAAATTTTAGCATGCTTCTACCACTTGAAATTTTGTAATGAGTTACTTGATTTCAGTAGAGAAGTTTAACATCAGAAGAATGCCATCAGTGATATTTTGTCTCTGTACTTGAAATCTAGAAATCATTTTATTTTGAAAAGTTACTAATATAAATAGTTTAAATGAAATTTCCTTCACTTTATTGCCATTTCCTCTTTTGTGAGGCAACAAAGAATATTCTCTTAGGAAAATGTTTTTTGCTGAGTGCTTGCAGAGTGAACTCATTCTCCTTCTGTGTGTGAAGGTACCAGCATTCTCCTTCTGTGTGTGAAGTAGATGGGCATGTTACATTTGCATGTAGGAAAAAAGGTATTTTTAAGGAATCTATCAAATAGAGTAAATGATCAACATTTGTGTGCATTCAAAATTGAAATACAACTGACCATTCAAAAGAATATTGTAAAAATTATAGACATTTAATGAATGATTTCTACAATCACTGCTCTTATATCCTAGAGGATTGCAAAGTACTGTAGATTCCAGGGCTTCTTTTAGATAGGTGTTTCCTGTTGATTTTCCCTAACTGATACATAAAGGTTTAGAATGGAAACCCTTGGTTTATTCAAATATAAAAATAATTTTACTTCTGCAAATGCATTTGATTAATGTTAGCATGGTATAGGTCAAGATTAGCTTTATTGACTGATTCAGAAAATTACAAAGATGGAAATATAATCATTCCTTATTAATACCATTGATTAACCATCTTAAGAGTCTGGTAAATACCTGAATTTTTTTATCTACAATTCTCCAGACAAAACAACAACAAAAAGTACTCTCTATATTCTGCCATTACTGCCAAAATATTAACTCTTGAAGACATAGGAAAATCAGTGCTTTACATGTTTCATCATATTAAAATGAATTATCTGTATCATTACATATAATGTGTCTGTTACACTATATACATATTGAATATATTCACTTATTTTGCATTTAATTATGGTATACTATTAGCTGTTCTTCAGAATCATACCTTAGTATTCCTATTAAAAAACATGGTTATAATTTTAAGTTTTAAAGCAATGCATATGAAAATGAAAAGCAACTTGAGTATTATTTATTCACATTGTAGACTAAAACCACGACTAGGTTTTGATTATCTGTTCATTTCTTTGGTTAACAATATATTCTATATAGAAATAATATATGTATTTTAAAAATAATTCTCCGAGTAATTCAATATTGCATGAATTTAAATTGAGATAGGTAAAATATAATTATGAAAGTAATAGAAACTTACATTGCAGTAGATGCATGTATAGTGACATCTTCCAAATTTCAAAAGTTGCTAAATTAATATTATCAATATCTGTTAATATGGATATCAGCACCTCCATTAAAATGATTTCTGTAATTCTGCATACACCAAAATATTAAATGTTTTTGTTTGTAAATTTTGATTGTAAATATCTTCATGCAATATAATTTACATTATATTTTACTGGTAAATATAATCCTACAGTTGTTTTATTAGGGCAAAAATCATTTTTTAAAAAGTCACAAATAGAGCAATGCTTTCAATCTAATTTTTCTATGACAATCGCTAAATTAGCCTAAGCATTTTTCACATAGGATAATTTTACCATTCTGAACATTCAACTCATTTGTCTCACAATTTGAAATCTCACTAGGAATCTGCCAGAAAGCATGGATTACAATACTCCAGATTATTTAAGATTAGTGATGTTTAAGGTAGCTCTTAAAACTATAGTAGTACTATAGTAGTACCCCACAGTCAAAATGTAAACACAACTTTAAGAAGGAAGAACATGAAATTGATTAAGTATTTTCAACAAATTTAAGATCTTAACATTAACAGCTGAAGGACATAATTATATGATTATACGCCATTGCATTCTTATTAAACATAAAGTTAAATCATAGTTATGAAAGTGGAATAAAATCTTCATCTCATTCCCAAGAATTTTCTGTAGGGAGTAATAGAGAATAAGATATTTAATGTCAGTATTAACCAATTTCACACATGACTACCTTTGCTAACAAGTAAAATGACTCAATTATCTGGAAAATGTATGCTGTCTTGTCAGGTACTGTAGTGTTTCAATCTTCATGTGTTTATTCTTTCACTATGTACATTTTTAATTGTTAATACTTACTAAATGAATAGAATAGACTAGTTACGTAACAGTTAAAATTCTGATTTATTGAAGCTTGCAGTGTATTTTCATTATATCTACTAGTAAATAGCTACGTAAGTATATTTCACTGATTGTTATAACTTTTCAAGGAAAGATACAAGTTACTAAGAGAAGCTATAGCTGGAGTTATGACATAGATGTGGGTAGTCAAATAAGAATTTAAGAAGATGTGGTGCAAATCAAATCTAGCGAAATATGAGAATTGCAATAGGACTTGATCAAGTGACGTTGCATCAGAGATGCAATTTGATTTAATTTATGACCTAGCAATTTCATTCTCATATTGTAGGGTAAATGAAAGAGATCAGGTTTTTTCCGCCCTCCCCCCATTAGCATCAGTGATCGACACCTGTGGTCTTAACACGCCTACCTGGTGGCAGCACGTGGAGTATGGCGTGGGGATGCATAAGTGGGCACACCCGAGCCAGAGACTGAGCCCACGCGGCCATGGCGGCAGAGAACAGAGGAGGCTGAGGACGGAAGACCGGCGGCAGAGACCTGCAGAGACCACGAGAGCAAGCCAGAGAGCCCAGAAGGAGTGAAGGTTGTCGGGGTGCCTGCCCTGCGCCTGGTTCGCGCTCGGCAAATGGTGCAGAAAGAGCATCAAAAGCCTGCAAAAGACACCGAGGGCTCCAGCACTCGTCCTTCACCGGTCTGCTGGGATCATAGAAAACCTGCCAGGTGCCTTGCTGGTGCTGCACACAGTTACCTAGAAGTAATGAAAACAGCCAAGGAAAATAGCAGCTGCTAAGAAATTCACACTTGAGTGAATAAGCTGTAGACTCGCCATCTCATGGACAACTACTCAGCAGTAAACTCGGTGACTGAATGCTGTTCACAGCGTCAAACTTAGTATCAAAATACGATGAGCAAAAGAAGCCACAGCCATAAGAGGGCCCGTTTCGTTTCCCCATCTGCAGGGGTAGGAGACCCCTCACGACCGTCCTGGACGCGGTCACGGACACCCCTCACCCCACCTCTCTTTGGACTGCAGCTCTGCCCAGTCCTGTTCTCAAGGGTCCTTTGGCACAGAGACCACCTGCTGCCATGTGCGGGCCACTGGCGCCCCATAAACACCGGCCAGCGGCAGGGTCAGCTGTGCAGGTGGCTGAGTTGCTTGCCTCAGAGCTTGGTGCTCCTTGGACCCGCCACCCTCTACCCTGTGTGAGTGCCAGGGCTGCGCGTCACCCAAGGGTCTCCTGAGACTGGATCCCCTGTCAGGAGGGAGCTGTGGCCAGAGAGAAACCCGGCCTGGGCCCTGGTGGCCACGAAGAGGGGGCGCCAGGACCGCAGTGTGTCCCTGCCTTGGCCGAGCGATCGCTTTCAACCCCGAGCAGAGGGGAGCCCCGCAGTCGGCGGACCTCCCAAAGTGGCGAAGATTTTCTGCAGTGTTTTCCAAATCTTGTAGACTTGGATTTTACGCGAAGGTATAGGATCCATTTGAGTGTAAAATCTGTGTATGAAGTATTTTTGTTTGTTTAATACGGGCTTCATTATTCCAGCACCATCTGTGAAAAGCCTATCTCCTCTGCATTTAATTGATTTTATACTCGTCAACTGTCAGTTTCATTGTAGTTTTCCAGTGCTCTTCTCTGCAGTGTCTGTTCTCTTCCACTTCATCTGTAGGTTTATTCTTTCACTGTTATTGGGCTTTCTAAAGAAACGTGTTTTGCTAGTATTTTAATTCTATATTCCTGTCAAGGACGAGAAGGGTGTCGTTCCTTTCAATATTGGGCGAGTGAAATCGTGTATCATTGGAAATGTTTTATTCCTTGGAAGTGGAAGAATTTGCCTAGAGATAGTCTTGGTGTGGCTAGGAAGATGGTTAATGTTTACTGTCAATCTCATTTATGTTTCTGAAATTAGCTTCACTAAATTTTTAGAATTGGGTTCTATAGGTTCTAAGGTTTTACTTTCTGTAGCAAAGTGGCATCAGCTGAGCCTCTCAAACAACAGTGTCCTCTCCCAGTTCTGCAGGTGGTTATGCTGGAAGGCTGTGCAGGGAGCACGGTCTGTTCCAAGTTCTGTCCTCGATTGTCGGGTAGTGGAGTTCCTGGGTTTGTGGCCCGCCATCCTGACCTTTGCTTCACGTTCACCCATTGTACTGCCTTGTCTTCTAAGGACATCAGTGATGTTGGATGGAGGCCTACGGGTCAGTGAGATGGTCAGGCTTTTGAGCTTTTGGCCTCTGAGGCCATCACCTGCGGCCTTGAATGCAGGAGGCGTTGGGAGCATGGGCGGGGGGCACGGGCGGGGGGCACGAGTGCCTGATGGTGGATGCCTGGAGCACGGTGTGGGCATGTAGAGTGGGTGCACCTGAGCTTGGAGGCTGAGGCTGTAACGGTGGTGGAAAATGGCAGGGGAGGGCAGCGAAGGCAGATGACCTATGGGAGGACGTGTGACTACAGAGAGGTAGGGCCGCATGACAATGCCAGACAGAGCCCAAAGAGAAAGAATAAAGGTTCGCTGGGGGCTGGCCCAGGGAGTCGCTTCCCGAGCCCCTGACACCCTCGTCTCCCTGCGTTGCCAGCCTGCAGGCCTGCCCCACAGCAGTTGCTGTAGAAAGATCATTAAAGCCTGAAAAATGCCACTGAGGTCTACATGACTCTCCTTTACCAGCTCCAGATTTGATAGAGAGCTGCCTGGTGCCTTGCTGGCACTATAGGGCCCATCCTCAGTAAACCCCAAATTTAAGTATAAAATTAACGTAGGTTCCAGTCTCAGTTGTAATTAATTATTTCCAAACAAGGTCACATTCTGAGTTCAGGGTGGGAGAGAGGGGGTAGGGTAGCACAAACAACAACACACTAGCAATCCATTTCCAGGTTTCCAATTTTTAAGTGTAAGTAATTTTTGTCTTGCTAGTTTATAAGCTACTGTTTGGCCTGAATAAAAAAGTAGCATAATATTCTGTGACCCAAGTTTTGGTGTGTTTTAAAAATTCAGGCTCATGTTATATCTAGATTTTTTTTAACATCCAAAGTGAAAATTCATATAATTTTAAATAGAGTGCTTTGTTGTTCACTGTAATCACTGACGTAGGGCTTTCTTTAGTCACTATTTTACTGCGATTTATCTACAAGCTTTTGGGTTTTTTCTTCACCTATGTTGTGAGCTTGATTTTGTTTTGCATCTTTACCGTACTAGTTTAAGAACTACATCCTATCTTGTTATTTTACGGGTATTTTAGCCTCGCCAAAATAAAATCTAAATACTTAACCATTTACCACAAAATTGCTACTGTTGGCTCTTTTACTTGGGCCATTTTTAATTCCTTGCAAATAAATACTAAACTTATCATTCAAGTACAGATTGTATAGAATTTCGTCCCTAAACTATTTATTTCAAAATGATCTTTAAGATTCTTTGTATCAAAGATCATGGAATTGTGTTTTTCTTCTGAAATATTTAAAGTTCATTGAATGCATGTTAACAGTGGTGAATGATTTTCATTTTTGATTATGTTTAAATGTCTTTAAATTCCAAAATGATAATATGGGCAGTAATCCCCACCAAGAATATCCATGCCCTTTTACCTGGATCTGCTGATATATTACAACACTTAATGCAAGGCATTGAGCCTGCAGGTGCAATTAATCTTGGTAACTAACTTTCAACTAGGGAAAGGAGCCCAGATTTTAATGGGGGGAGGGTATGTAATCACAAGGGGCTTCATAAGAGAAGCAGAGAGGCAGCAGAGGAGAGTCTGAAAGATTTATGATGATGGAAGCAGGGCTAGAGGGAGATTACGTGGGTGTCTTTGAAAATGAAGGAGGGCCTCCCTGGTGGCGCAGTGGTTAAGCGCTGCACTGTGGAGCTGTCCGCAGCAGCGACTCCAGTTTGACAACTGGCAGGGGAGATTCCCATACGGTGCGGCAGACCTCTCCTGCCTTGCCCGCTGCTCCCCTCAGCAGTGTATTTCCCTCAGTCTGCCTGTTCCTCTCCTCGCTGTCACTGGTGAACCCTCTCGCCGCCCCACACCTCTGGCCTGTACCCCAGCTTGTATGCATAAATAAATAAATCTTTTTAGAAAAACGAAAATTAAAGAAAAGGGGCATGAGCTAAGGAAAACAGCAAAGTCTAGAATTTGGAAACAGTAATACAATGAATTGTCTCCTATAGTCTATAGATTTAAATGCATCCCTGCTGATTCCTGTGTTTTAGTTCAGTGAGACCCAGGTTGGACTTCTGAACTACAAAACTGAGATCATTTGTATTCAGTCACTATATTTGTGCTAAATTGGCACAGTAGCAATATAATACCAATACAAATACTTGGTATGAAAGTAACTTGGTAACTCCCTTTTTTCTTCGAATATGCTTCTCTTTGTTGAGGGTGGACACTAAGTTGACTAACTGTTCAGATCAAAAGTGTTGTTTTTCTAGCCAGATTTAAAATGGTCAGTGCCTTTACTGTCCTGCCTTTTTTGGTTCAGTTTTCCTATTTTATCACTTGTGCTTTCTGTGACTCATAGGTTTCATTACTTATACAAATTATAATGACTAACTCTCAAATGATTCCTCTACCCTAATTTCTTCATTTCTTTGTCTGGACCCCATTGATACATTTACTGGATCTTCTTATTTGAGTATTCAGTAAGTTTTCCCTGTTTTTGTTTTCAGTCTCTCTGAAAAGCAGTCTTCATTTCTCCAGGTCCAAATAGAAATTCCCTAAATCTCTTGAGAGTTTTTATTTCAGAGATTATTTATTTATTTATTTTATTTTAAAAATTTTTTACAAGATTTTTTATGCATTCAAGAGCTGGGGTGAGGCCAGAGGTGTAGGGATGAGAGGATTCACCAGAGACAAAGTGGGGAGCAGAACAGGCGGATCTCCTGAAATACACTGCTGAGGGGAGCAGCAGGCGAGAAAGGAGAGGTCTGCTGTGCCATGTGGGAATCTCCCTGGCTGGCTATCGAGCTCGTGCTGTAGTGGCTCTGGATAGCTTCATAGTGCTGAGACTTAACCCCATGCACCACCAGGGAGGCCCCTGAGATTATAATTTACTGAAAAAGTTTAGCAGAACAGTTTGACACTTCAGGAAGGAGCCTGTACTGTCTCCCTGAAGCCCAGGAGTGAGAGCAGTGTACTCAACCTCCTGTCTGTGTGCTGCTTGTTTATTCCGTTTGTCTGTTGGCATGGTTCCTTTTTTCCTCTTGAATTTTTTCCTCATGAATGTATCAAATTCTGTGTGTTTTGTAGTCTATTTATAATGCTTTATATAAAATGAATTGAAATAAAAGTATTTACATTCAGAAAGTGGTTACATTTTAGTAGGAGGTCAGGTGCAAATAAATTTGAGAAAGCAGGGCCTCCCTGGTGGCACAGCGGTTGAGCGCTGGGCTGTGGATCTGTTGGCAGCAGCGATGCGAGTTCGATGCCCAGCCGGGGAGAATCCCACATGGTGGGGCAGACCTCTCCTGCCTCGCCCGCTGCTCCCCTCACCAGTGTATTTCTGATCTGCCTGTTCTGCTCCCCACTCTGTCTCTGGTGAACCCTCTCACCACCCCACACCTCTGGCCTGTACCCCAGCTTGTATGCATAAATAAATAAATCTTTAAAAAAAATTTTTTTTGAGAAAGCAATAAAAATACTTAAAAGATGTCATTTTCAGAGAACAATGATTCTTACTGAATTTTATAGATCTTAGATTTCTTTCTGATTTTTATTCTAGGCTCTATGGTGATTACGACAGAAATAGATCCCAATCCTGTCCTTACGGATTTCCAAAGGTAAGTGAAATTTGTATTTTGATCTGGTGTTTTAACTTAATGTGGTTGTTTTGTGTCTTCAGCCTGATAATAATGCTAAAGATAGAAATGCCTAGGGTCCCTCCCCTAAACCCATAGACAATTGCCTCTTTAAGTCAATATGATTACTGGAGCATCCTTTTGGATTCTTTATGATTGCAAGTATGCTCTTCCACAATAACCACCAGGGGACTGAAAGAAATAGAGGTTTATTTCCTGTAAGACCTGGAAGTTACTCAACACACCTGCCACAGTGAGATTGTGGGGAAGTGGGGGAGAGTAAGCAGGGGCTGGGAGGTGGATTTGGGGGTCTAGGCTTTTGTTGACTTACTCTTGATTGGTGAATTCAAGCCCAAAGTGGGGATTTAGAGCATGGTAAGAGAGATAACTGAAGGAAAAAGGAAAGCCATCAGTCTGTCCCAAATGACCCGTTATCTGAATTAATCAGAATCTGTGAAACAAAGGAGCTTCAGTTGGGTGAGGCAGTCTTGCTCTTATCTGGACCAGTGGTTGCCCATTAACCCTCTTTGAAGTGGGTGCCTTTTGATATGGATGCCTGGGCAAGCTTAGGTTTTACTGTAGTAGAAAAGAATACTGAGTTTTGTATACTTACAACACAGTGCTTTTATATGAGAGGTAATAAATGAGTGTGTGAACGTTATGGAATTACACCTGAGTTTTGAAAAATTCAGAATGTCCTATGTAGTCAACATTTACAGATTTTAGTAATTTTATGGCTATCAATGATATACATACAAATATTATTAATGAAGAAGAGCAAAATGGGAGCATGCAATATCTAGGTAATTAGTTGTTGTTATAAAGTACTCTCTTGTTTGGCATAAATTTATCACCACATAATACATGTGCAGCTGAATATGAATGCTTCTATCTTTTTAAATATGGTTACTGTGCATGGTTGATCTTTCTGTTCATTTATGTTGATTTCTGGGATGGAAGAAGAGAAAGCATTGATTTTTCATCTGGCCTGTTGAAATATAGGGACTTTGAGTTTCTTTCTGCCCTTAAGAAAGGGGCCTTAAAAAATTATTTTGTCTCTGGGCATATTGTAAAGCAAAAGCAGTATTGTAATTTCCTGGAGAAAAGATAAAGAAGGTGTTTGAAGAAAAATAGTGGGAGTTACCTGCTAGAACCCCAAGTCTGAGAGTTGATTGTACAGAAGCCAATAAAAAAGAGAGTAGCCACAAGTAATGATCAGAGAACAGGCAGAGCTGAATCCTTCCTCCAACAGCAAGACTCCTTGTGCTCTCCTTTTGTTGCCATAAGGTCAGTGACTCAGCCTCAGCTCCTTCCTCACTCTCACCCACAAGTCCTGTGGCTCCAATCTATTACCCCACCTACAGGTTGCCAACCTATTAACAGAGGGAAATTATGAGAAAATAATATTAATACTTCTAAAAAGTGTCAGTTAACTCCTATTTGTATTGTTACTTAAGTAGAAAATTCAGTTACAGGTTTAGACCATAATAGAGAATGTATAAGAGCTTGTTTTTTAATTTCATTCTTTTTTTATAATGAAAATCACTGCATTTGTTTCCTATCTTAATTATGGTGAGATAAATGTGTTTGTATTTTGGTTTTCATGATTCAGTGAGTTGATTTATATAAAGAATGTCTTTTTACACTAAGTATTCAAATTTTACTGTTATCAAATGTCCTCAAATTTAAGCTCACATACTCTTACCCAAGAATAAATATCAATCTTACATAATCCTGTCAAAGAAAAATTATTCTGCACAGAGTTAAATAGGCAAGGAAAGCTTTATTCAAGAACACTACAATATGGGCGAGCAGGTGACTCAATTCTTAGAAACAAGAGTTTGGAGGTTTTTTAAATTTGGGGGTGAGGTTGTGAAATGCAGGCAGGATGATGTCCCCATATAGTGTGGTCAGTATGACTGGCCATCTGTGTTAGCTAATGGTCCCTTTTTGAAGGTAGGCTCCAATTCACCCGAGACTTGGGTTATAAGGGTGCTCTCTCTTTCATTATCAAATTGAGGACTCCTAGGTCCTTGAGAAGGACATACTCTGGGTTACAAGACCTGTCAAAGTGGGAGAAGATACACATTGCAAGAAAGCAGGAAAAAAGTTACAAGTTTCCTAAAGTAGATGCTTGCAGAAAAGGGAGGACAGGGACCTAGAGGCAGGAAGAAGCCTGTCTAACATTTACTAATGCTGAGAGTAACAATCAGGCTATCTGGGGCAACTTATATGTACAAAATGACCAGGAGGAGAAAAAGCAAAGTTTCTACTGAACTATCCTGTGCATTGAGGTGAAAGTTATGTGGAAATTAGAATGCCTTGTGACTATATTCGAGTAATTTTAAAACTGAAAAAATGTCATTTACTCTAGATAAAATCAGTAAGACTCATTAAAAATGAAAGGTCTTTTGGAAATTGAGGCAGATTGTTTATCTGTGGTTATTTTAAAATTATTTAAGAGCAAAAAGCCTGACTCTTCTCTATCCCTTTATTTCTATTATTCAGTAAATGTCACTAATATGAAATTAAGGGTTCAGAAACCAGTACCAAAATATTATAGCAAATATCGAAGTTAAAGCAAGGATGTCTTTTTTGAATTTGGTGAGCAGACAAATTAGGCCTTTGAATCATATTCTATACTTATCTAATGGGCAAAGCTTAATGTAATGGTTGTTTAATGTTTATCTAGATAGTGCGATGTGACGATACTGTTGTAATGAGCTATTTTCAAGACTTTTAATGATAATCTAAGGAACTATGCTGATATCTTTAATAGATTTGAAATGATTAAATGGATACTAACACCACATTAAAAGCAGGCTGGAAATCCATGAGGCTTGTCCTCAGTAAAACAATCATCAAGCCAGAGTCTTCAATAGCAGATGGTGAATGTCAAAATAAAAGGTCAAAATATGTTAGAATTTCAAATTAAATATACAGCTTACACTGCAAAACATATCTTGACATGAGGAAGGTAGAGCTATTTCTGTGTATACTGAGAAAAAGAGATTAACATGAATATTGACAGTTTCAATAAATAATTTAGCATTAGGAATATTGTCTATATATCATAATGTTATAAAGGCTATACATGGGTCCCTGTTTAGGTGAATGGTATCAGCTAAAAATAACTTAAAACATTTAAAAACTAGGAATATAGTAGCATCAAATATTTCCAAATGTGGTCTTTTTTTTTACTTGATACTACATCGAATGGAAATTTGAGTCGTACTGGATTTTTGGCTTTGTAGTATTTCCACTGAAAATGGGATAAATATATCATCTAAAATAAATCAGAATGAAATGTCAAATAATAATAAATTGAAATGTACCTCATACCTAAGTTGAAATAGCTGTGTAGTTTTTGTATAGTATTCCTCAGGAAGTTACTTTGAATGATGTAAAAAACTTGGTATAAACCTCTAGAGTATTCTCCAAATTCCACATTGTAACTTGTGCTATTGAAGAGAAAACTAACCCTTGCCACCTCAAGCATGAACAAAATTGTTCCACAGACATTTATCTGATGAATTGATTACAGTCGTATATGTTTAAAATAAAAATAATTTCTCTAAAATAACTTTTAAATAAGTAGAAGCAGGGGAAAATAAAAAAACAAAACCAATGATCTTCACAATCTTATATTCTCCTCTTGATGATTTATGAGTCTGCAAGATAATTTAAGGTTTTTTAAAATACTTATTTTTGCATAGAAGAATTGGGGTGTAGGTCAGAGGTGCAGGAGGTGAGAGGATTCACCAGAGTCAGAGTGGGAAACAGAACAGGCAGATCTACTGAACTACACTGCTGAGGGGAACAGCAGGTGAGGCAGGAGAGGTCTGCTGCGCCATATAGGTCAGCTCTCTGGCTGGGGATGGAACTCAGGCCACAGTGGTGAGAGCTCTGAGACTTAATCCCTAGGCCACCAGGGAGAACGAACATAAAAATGGGTTCCTTTTTGTAACAGGAATACACTTTTAAAAGGAAGAATTGAACATCATATATTTATGATAAATATAATCTTGATTCTCAGTTTGCAAATACATTTTAAAGGAATAATTACTCTTTTCTGTTTTGTTTCTAAAATATCACTTTGAGCACTAAAAAATTAATTTTGGGCATTATTGTAATCCCACTCTTTTTCTTTCTTTACGGAGCACGGATAGTAACCTTACCACTGCATTCTCTTTAAGGATAGTTACTGTCATGCATGCATTTATTTCCTATACAAAATAATGCAGTCTCAGTAAATCACTTTATTTCTGACATTGAAGTTGTATCCTACACTTGAAGAAATGGAAAATTGAAAATCTATCAAGTTCATTTTATTTCCAAAAGTAACTATCCTGAATGATTATATGCCTTTTGGAGATATTAAAGAAATGGGCAGTATCGATTTAAAACAAAAGAGTTCATACTTACTAAGAATAAACATTCTCACTGAAAGGAGTAATTTTTGTAATGAGTTATTTTCAAAACATTGCTTTTGATATTGAATCTGTTTCTTTTACAAAATACTTCATTCCAGAACAAATCTTACATCAGGCTAAGTGTTTTCCAATAGAATACACATTATTATATGGGTAATAGAGTTAAAACTATTGAAGTAAAATTGTTAAAGAAATTATTAGTCATCATAGTAATGGTGACTATTTTCGTGTTAGTCATTTTCCCATATGTCGCTTCAAATTAATTTTTAAAAAAATTGGGAATTTAGGTATATACCAGTAGACATAGGAATAAAACTTATGTGTAGTTCCAGGTCACATATATTGTTTGGTTTTGTGTTTTGTAAGTATTTCTGGTTTTAATACCCGAGTAGTAGTCAATTGTGTATAAATAGCTTATCTTCTTTATTCCCTCATCTGTTCGTTGGCACTTCTGTTATTTATTTTTTTAAATATTTATTTATGCATACAAGAGCTGGGGTGTAGGCTAGAGTTGTGTGGGTTGTGAGAGGATTCACCAGAGACAGAATGGGGAGCAGAACAGCCAGATTGACAGAAATACACTGCTGAGGGGAGCTGCGGGCGAGGCAGGAGAGGTCTGCTGCGCCATGTGGGAAGCTCCCAGGCCAGGGATTTACTTGTGCTGCAATGGCTGCAGATAACTTCATAGTGCTGAGACTTAACCCCTTGTGCCACCAGGGAGCCTGCACTTCGGTTATTGACATAGCTTGGCTATTGTACATAGTGCTACAGTGGACATAGGGCTACATCTATTCCTTCAAAACCAGTACTTTTGCATTCTTCAGGGAGATAGCAAGGAGTGGGGTTACTGGATCACAGGGTAGACCCATTTTTAGATTTTTGAGAATTCCCCATACTGGCTGCACCAGTTTGCATTCCTACCCACTGTGGACAAGTACCCCCTTCTCTCC
This sequence comes from Scalopus aquaticus, assembly GCA_004024925.1. Classification (NCBI taxonomy): domain Eukaryota; kingdom Metazoa; phylum Chordata; class Mammalia; order Eulipotyphla; family Talpidae; genus Scalopus; species Scalopus aquaticus. Next base: position 135,954 of record PVIJ01000794.1, read on the forward strand.
ACATCTGCTCTGAATCTTCCATGTCTTATCTTTTTGCATAATAGTCCTTGTCACAGGTGTGATGCCTCACTATTTTTTGATCTGCCTTTGTCTAGTAATCAGAGATGTTGAACATCTTTTCATGTGCCTGTCCTCTCTGTGTCTTCTTTGGAGAAGCATGTGTTCAGAGTCTCTGCTCATTTGGGGGATGGTTAAAATCAAGAAATTGAGAATAGAATACTAATGTTATCAAGTTGAGCTATTCAGCAAGGAGTCTGATAAATACTACATTAAATTGGGTTGTCATGTTTTCCAGGGGAGCAAATTCAAGCTTCGATGAACACACACTAGGTTTATGTGATGTATATCCATTTTCATGAGTGTGGACATTTGTTTCTAAGAGACTTTCTACTCCAGTTATCAAAATAACAAGAATTGATAGTTCAAAATGTTAAACTGCTCTCCCAAACTAAGTCAGCTATTTAGAAGCTTAGCTGAAATAATAATTGCCATTTTTTAATCTTATTCACTGATATTTTTATTTAATGATGCTTATTTAGAAAGTGCACACTGAATTTTCACTGCCAAGCAGAGCAGATATTGAATTGATTATTATGAAAAGTCAATTATATATGCTAATACAAATGCACAAGTGAAAATATTTAATATTACATGAAGTTTTTTTTTAAAGATTTATTTATTTATACATACAAGCTGGGGTACAGGCCAGAGGCGTGGGGTGGCAAGAGGGTTCACCAGAGACAGAGCGGGGAGCAGAACAGGCAGATCAGAAATACACTGGTGAGGGGAGCAGCGGGCGAGGCAGGAGAGGTCTGCCGCACCATGTGGGATTCTCCCTGGCTGGGTGTCGATCTTGCATCTTGAGCTGTCGACAGCTCCACAGCGCAGCGCTCAACCACTGCGCCACCAGGGAGGCCCTACATGAAGTTTTTTCCCAATAGATATAATTTATGAATAGGTCAATTTCTAGATACACCATAATGCTAGAATTGACAGTTGGATGAAGTTCAAGTTTCCATATAGAAAATAATTGAACTCTTGAGTATTTTCTGTATTTTCAAATAAAATTGATAAGAGGAAGAAATCGCTCACAGATTGTTTCACGTCAATAAAGGACAATAATAAATGGCATTTATGTGTAATTGGCTAACTGTAAGTGTCATGCCTCCTGTTTTCTGTCAAACTTCTCTAAGTTTAAAAGGCATTACAGCCACAAAAACATCATTATGTTTCTGGAAAGGCAAATGTGAATGTGGCAAAATCAACTTTAAAATCTCAGCATTTGCTGTTGAAAAACTGACCATGTTTATTTTCTCATTCACATCAAATCTGTGGATATCTCTTTTTTTTAAGATTTTTTTAAATTTATTTTTGTGTAGATGAAATGGGATGCAGGCCAGAGGTGCAGGGCCTTAGAGGATTCTCCAGAGACAGAGTAGGCAGCAGAAGAGATGGATCTACTGAAATATCTGCTGAGGGGAGCAGCGGGTAAGACAGGTGAGGTCTGCTGCTCCCTATATTGTTAACTCCCTGGCCAGGATTGAACTGAGGCCATATGGATAGCAGCACTGAGACTTAGCCCCTAGGCTACCAGGGAGGCCCCAATATCTAATTTTAAAAATGTATCTTGAGCAAGGCTGTCCGACATGTGTTCCAGTCAGAGGGACCAGAGCACGAATGCTCCAGAGACCTGGCACAGATAAAGGGATCTCACTGTGGCTCTGTCTCTCAGAAAATATAAAAAGCAAGTGATTACAACTACTCTTTCTTTTCTAAATTGACCTGTATGGCACTGGCAGAAAATCAGTATTTTCCAAATGAAAAATAATAATGCTATAACCACGCTCAGTTCAACCTGCAAACATGCATAATGATCAATATGATAAAAACTCTATAAACTTGATTTTGGAAAAAAAAAAAAAGAATAGTACATTCATATGGAAAGGTCATTTTGCCACCTAAGTGAAAATGTGCTAATAGTGAACACACGTTTTCCTTAGATTTTTAACACATTCTGGTTTCTGGGAAATTCACACATATTTATTCTGGGTTCAGGATAAGCTGCTAGGATGACACCATTTCTCTGCACGTCACTATTATGTATATAGGTTTATCACTCTGGTAGGTTTATAGGACAAATAAAATATAGTTGATCCATTAAATAATATAAATTTAAGGCCTCCCTTGTGTCACAAGAAGTTAAGACTCAGCTAATGAAGGTATATGCAGCCACCGCAACTGGAGTTCGATTCCTGGCCAGGGAGCTTCCCACATGGCGCAGCAGACCTCTCCTGTCTTGCCTGCTGCTCCCCTCAGCCGTGTACTCCAGTCGATCTGCCTGTTCTGCTCCCGACTCTGTCTCTGGTGAATCCTCTCACCTCTCCCACCCCAACACCTCTGGCCTACACTCCAGCTCTTGTATATATAAATAAATAAATCTTTAAAAAATAAGTAAATATTTTAAATTGAGTTTACTAGTCTGTTGCAAAAGCAAACAATTTTAAATAACACTTCTAGTAGGTCTATTGTGGTCTGTGTACTCTGAACTTCCATGCCTGGCAGAAAACCTACTTGTCTCTCAGTAATCTGTGACACTGATATTTCAGATGAAAGTCAAGATGCAGCTCACTACATTCTAAAAATGTCCACAAAATACACAGCAAAGATGCGTAGTTTACTACTTTAAAGTTTGTATTAAAATGTCCATTACAGATCTTTATAGATAAGACACCAAAAATAATACTTCCAAATTAGTTGCCATCGGGCCTCCCCAGTGGCGCAGCGGTTGAGCGCTGCGCTGTGGAGCTGTCGGCCGCGAGCGATGCAGGTTTGACGCCCAGCCGGGGAGGATCCCACATGGCGCGGCAGACCTCTCCTGCCTCGCCCGCTGCTCCCCTCAGCAGTGTATTTCTGATCTGCCTGTTCTGCTCCCCACTCTCTCTGGTGAACCCTCTCGCCGCCCCGCGCCTCTGGCCTGTACCCCAGCTTGTATACATAAATAAATAATATAAAAAAAATTCTACAAATTAGTTGCCATCACTTACTGCACAGATGGATGAGAACACAGAGGCTTAGAGAAATAATTGAGGTAATATGATGATTCCATCATAGGTGTTTATGTTCTCTATAAAGTATCCATTCAACTCTTATCCATGATAAACCTTGGTAGCCTCTCAATTCTGGAATATATTTAACTGTAGAATTTCTTTTAACCAGAATTATAGTTTATATAGTTTTAAAAAATCAAAGGTGGCATTTAGCCAACTGAGTTTACATTGAGTTATGTTACTTCCCACTTGTGTTTTTAGGACATTTTATTGATTTGGTTAATTTATTTCATTTTATTTCCATTATGTCCAGGAGAGAACTATTGAGAATCATTGCTAATGCTTGTAAATCCATTCATATAACTTGATAATTCAGTAAATTATACACTGTTAACTATTGTATATGAATATATATATAATCATTGAATCTCTTATCACTAAAATTTTAATTAAACACCTATCTTTTGTTCTCATTTCATTTTTTGAAACTATTGTTACTAAATCTCCCATCTCAAGTCTGATTTCCTTTGTTTATTGGGTGCTCATAGGTGTTTGAATTGGAAAAGAATTTAGAATATCAAAATGAAAACATAGAAATTCCTCTTGCTTTCTTGGTCTTTCTGAAACAAAAAAACCAAAAAATACTCTGTCAGTAAAACATTCCGGATATTTTGATAAGGCAGGTGTTAAGATAGTATAGGGTGTGTCAATTAAGAATATCCAGGGATGTCAACTAGGCTACTAAGAGAAAATGACTTGTCAGGTTTGATACAGATATGTGAGTTGTAATTACATAAGAGCAAGAGTTAAACTATGGACAAAAGACATTGATTAAAGCTGTAATTTTTGACCTTGGCTGTTTATTAGAATTAGCTAGGAGAGATTTTTTTTTTTAAGTACCGCTGTCCAGACAGCACCTACAATAAATTAGAATTTCTATGGAAGGAACCCAGGTAGAAGCAACTTTTTATTGCTGCCCAAGAGTCTTAAATATGTAACATATAGCTTATTTTGACAACCACTGAGTTAGAGGAATAAAAAATGCAAATTATAAAGGAAAATATAAAATAGAGAAGAATGTTACAGGCATGTGAATGTAAATGTTAGCTTTAATTTTTTTTATTCAGTGGGGGAATTTCACTTTTTGCATTTGTACATTTTTTTCAATTTTATTGATGTAATTTCATAGCATTGTATAAATTTAAGGAGTACAGGATAATTATTTGCTTTATATATATTGTAAAATGATTGCCACAATTAGGTAATATTTATGATCGTTTCATATAGATATAAAAAATTGTCCATGCTTGTGACAAGAACTCTGAGAATTTAGAACCTTAATTTTCATATATAACTATACTTATATACATAACTACAACAATTTTCATATATAATTACAATATAATATAAAATTTGATGATTATAAGTACTGTACTTATTATAATCTTCAAATTATATATTACATTTTATATTTTATATTTATAAAATTTATATTTTATATTATATCCCTTTTATTTATTTATCTTACAACTGAAAGTCCATACCTTTGACTACCTCCAACAAAATCCCCCACCCATACCCTTCTGCATCTGTTAACCATAAATTTGGCCCCTTTTTCTGTGAGTTTTGTTTATCTTTTGTTGAATTTCACATAAAAATGTGATCATCCTGTATTTGCCTTTTTCTTCTGACCTATTTCACTTAGCATTATGTCCCAAAGGTCTGTTCATAGTGTTGCAAATTCAATATTTCTTTTTTTTTTTAATTATGTTTGAATAATATTCCGTGGCATATATGTATCACATCATCATTGTTCATTTAATTGGATTCCATCTTTTGGATGCTGTAAATAATGTTACTCTGAACATGGGGGTACAAAAGTGAAATTGCTGGGTCACATGGCGGTTCTGTTGGTAATTTTTTGAGAAATCTCTATACTATTTTCTGTAGTAATTGCACCGATTTGCATTCCCACCAATAGTTCACAAAAGTTTTCTTTCCTTAATATCTTAGTTAGCTTGATTTTTTTTTTCTTTTTGACCATAGGTTTTCTAACATAAGTGAAGTGATTATCTCATTGGGTTTGGATTTGTATTTCCCTAATGATTAGTGATGTTGAATGTCTTTTTATATGTCTGTTGGTGATTCATATATCCCCTTTGGAAAAACGTCTACTGAAGTCCTTTCTTTTTTTTTTTTTAAAGATTTATTTATTTATGCATACAAGCTGGGGTACAGGCCAGAGGTGTGGGGTGGTGAGAGGGTTCACCAGAGACAGAGTGGGGAGCAGAACAGGCAGATGGACGGAAATAGACTGCTTAGGGGAATAGCGGGCGAGGCAGAAGAGGTCTGCCACGACGTGGTAATCTCCCCGGCTGGGCATCGAACTCGCGTTGCCGCTGCCAACAGCTGCACAGTGCAGCTCTTAACCGCTGCACCACCAGGGATGCCCTTGAGGTCCTTTCTAAAATAGTTTTATTTATTTATTTTTTTTTTTGCTATCTATTTGTATGTGTTCTTAATACATTTTGGGTAATCACCCCTTATGTACATATTTGAAATATTTTCCCATTTCCCATTTTCTTTCACTTTTTGTCAATGGAATACTTTAGTTAACTTGTCAGTTACTCAACAATAATTAAAACATGCTATAAGCTTTCTTTTTATGACATTTATGACTCTTAGTGCCTTCAAGTCTCTATATAACATTTAATGTTGTTGGAATATTGTGATTGCTTTCTGCTGGAGATACCCTAAGATGTTGTTATAGTGATTTAATCAAAATGTATCCTGGACCCCAAATTGGGTAAGAACAACAGAATAGAGAGTGAAATATATGTGACCCAAAGCAATGAATGTGTCGGATACTTCACAAAAATTTAGTGATTTAAAATAATGACAAATAAATGTACAAATGAAAAACAATGAGTTTAAAGACAGGAAGCCAGGTATTTGCAAGACCACCACCTCCAAATTGATTCTGGAAATTTGGACCTTCCACTTTAGTTTGAGATAGGAAAAGGAAAGGAGTGTGAGGGATGCCAGTTGCAGGTGGACAAACTAAAGCTTCTGGGAACAATATTTTTTCTCTTATATCTTATATGCTGCTGTGAAATGTGAGGTATTAATTTTTTAAGTGTGTTTTAGAATAAAATAAAATATGTTCCATATTATGGGTGGGTTTAGTCAAGGAATTATTTTTTATCTTAAAACATATATGGGGCCTCCCTGGTGGCGCAGTGGTTAAGTGCTGCGCTGTGGAGCTGTCGGTAGCAGCGATGCGAGTTCGACGCCCAGCCGGGGAGAATCCCACATGGTGGGGCAGACCTCTCCTGCCTCGCCCGCTGCTCCCCTCAGCAGTGTATTTCTGATCTGCCTGTTCTGCTCCCCACTCTGTCTCTGGTGAACCCTCTCGCCGCCCCACACCTCTGGCCTGTAACCCCAGCTTGTATGCATAAATAAATAAATCTTTAAAAAAAAACATATATGGAAAAAAATCCATTTACTTGATTAATTCCTAGCTCTTCTTCTCAGTTAAGCACATTCAGTGCTTTTTGATCTTTAAATGTGAGTGAATTTATGGAATTAATTAACTGAAATCATTATAGCACTTAAACATTGCAGAACACTTTCCCATCTAATTATCTCATTGACCTTATTTGATGTAATACAATCTAGCTCTTGACATGATATTATAACCTTTATATGAGAAAATGTTGATTGGCCATCTTTGGGGTAGTGTCCTATTGCAAAAGATGAGGAAGGTGAAGAAGTTTGAGGAGATAAAAGAGAACAACATCCACACCAAAATACAAAATGAGTCACAGACTGAATAATTAAACAAAACATGTCTTTGTATTAACACACTTTATCTCACTAACTCAGCAAATAATGGTGTGTAGGTGCGTTCAGTGCCCTGCCAGTTTTCATCAGTATTCAGCATTTGATGCTGAATTTGATGTTCACATCAAACTAATTTCTAAGACCCAGTCTGTGACTCAAGTATGTGTGACGTGAGGATAATCTCTGCCTTCTGTAACTGGTTATGCCAGTGCCACTTAGAAGTGCCAGTGAATGAACATGTCCCTTGGACAGATCTTGACAGCTCTTGACTGTGACCAAGGGAAATTGATGTGGGTGCTGCCCTGGGTCCCTTGCCTCCAAGTGAGTTGACATGGAGTTGTGTGCTCTATATGGAGTTCTGTTGATTCCCAGGAGAATTTGTCTTCACTTGCTCACCATGTTAACTTGCTGAATAAGGCACCCTATGTTGGTTTACTTTGTTCCCCGTCTCTTTTCTACTCTTCCCTACCAATTTTCCTGAGGGCACCATTCAAATCAACTAATATTATGCAAATCTTTATATCACAGTCTGCTCCTGGGAAAACCCCAAATAATACACGTTAAACCAATAAAAATTAAATCGAGACTTTTGTCAAATAGCATGTAATAAGCCATTGGGAAATAGGATTAATTCTTTTCTGAAAATACTGAAAGAATTAGATCAGCAAACAACACCCCAATTTTTCTTATCTGTCAGAGGAAGAGATGCTCTCATGTGTTTCTTTAGTTGCTGGAAGCTGAGAATATAGTCCACTCAAAAGATTTGCCCGTTGAATGCACAACTAAAAATATAGGCTAAATTCTATGACCTAGTACTTACCTTGCCTGTGCGCAGTTCTACAATCCTATACAAGTTTTATTCTAGAAAATTTAACCCATCCCTTTGTATTCAGTGTTGCGAAATGCTTAAAGTAGCTGGGTAGAATCCTTAATTTCTACTTTAGTGTTTCCAGTCAATGTATAGTGTAAATATTTCATGCTCAATAAAAATGATGTCTAATCTAATAGAGCCCTAAGTTTCAATAATTAAAATCATAAAATAAGGGAGACTTTGGTTAATAGAGAGAGGATCCACTTCCTGTTTAAGCTCCCTGATGTGTGTCTTCTGGCAATGGGAGAAACAGTGCCATGTACTGGTTGATGGTTCAGGGCTTTTCTAGAACTCAACATGTGCTTTGGTAGGTGTGGTCAATCAACTGGTTAATCTTCAGAATTTTCAGTACTTAATTCCATCATTTCGATGCCAATGTATTTAAGGTCATGGGCCATTTATGGGGTTGAGCGTCTTTTTTTTAATGAAGATTAATTTATTTATGCAGAGCTAGGGTGTAGGCCAGAGGTGCGGGAGTTGAGAGGGTTCACCAGAGACAGAGTGGGGAGCAGAACAGGCACCTGACTGAAATACACTGCTGAGGGGGTGCAGCGAGCAGGACAGGAGAATTCTGCTGCACAGTGTGGGTCAGCTCCCTGGCTGGGTATCGAACGATAGCCTTATAGTGCTGAGACTTAACCCCTTGCGCCACCAGGGAGGCCTGGCATGAGTTTCTTTCTTCACTCCCTTTGCTGTTCATTTTAGAAGAAAAAATACAGAAAATCATGATGGCAAATAATGGATCCAGTAAATTAAGGAATAGTCCTAGCAGAAGCATTGGGGGCTGTGCAATAAATCCTCTAATGAGAAGGCAAAACAGTCGCTCCATCATGACGGGCAGAAGCCCTGACTGGGAGCCAACACATCATTTCAGTTGCAGACCTGAAACCCTTCCAGCTTTGTCAGTGATCTTGTTCAGTACTCCAGGGCAGAGCCGGAGACTGAATGATGGGAAAGAGTTTGAATGATTATTGCCCACCTTATTATAAAAGCCCTTTGGTGGACTCACACCTTGTTCCCATCAGTAAATGCCCATGTTTCCACCTCCTCCTCAGTTCCCTTTGTCACTGCTTCTTCAGTCTTTCTAACACTGAACACACCTTCTTAACCTCCAACATCCTGTTCAGCTAGGCTAAGAATAGTGACTGTCCTTCGATTTATGTGGAGCCTCATATCTGGCTGTCCCAAAGCAACCCCATGTAAGTCAGTGTTCCTGAAAACAAAACAAAACAAAAGAAAAAAAACACTTTAATAGGCCTCAGGCCTAAATCCCTTCCTATGACCAGAGAAATAAGCATATATGCTAGCCCTTTGATTGGAGGGATGTGGAATTTCAAAGATGGATTATGTTTTTTTTTTATTTTGTTTAAGATTTATTTTTTATTTATACATATAAGCTGGGGTACAGGCCAGAGGTGTGGGGCGGCGAGAGGGTTCACCAGAGACAGAGCGGGTATCAGAACAGGCAGATCAGAAATACACTGCTGAGGGGAGCAGCGGGTGAGGCAGGAGAGGTCTGCCCCGCCATGTGGGATTCTCCCCGGCCGGGCGTCGAACTCGCGTCGCCGCTGCCGACAGCTCCACAGCGCAGCTCTTAACCGCTGCACCACCGGGGAGGCCCTGGATTATGTTTTTAATTGCTCACTTATACCAACAAATGATGGATCCCAAATAGTTATACTTCATATTTTTAGGCATGTTAATTCTGCAGTAATTTTATTTATTTAATGTTTATTTTATAGAAGAACTGGGGTGTAGGCCAGAGATATGGAGGTGGGTGGATTAGCTCCCTGGCTGTGGATTGAACTCAGGCCATCACGGTGATAGTGCTGAGGCTTAATTAACCACTAGGACTCCATGGTGGCCCCACTGCAGTAATTTTATGCAAATTAAAACACAGAAAAAATAATTTCATTATGAGATCATGTAATATTTCCCAAAAGATATTTTATACAATTCCAGAAGCACAACATTCTTTTCATCCTCTCTCCCTCCCTCCCTCCCTCTCTCTCTCTCCCCCTCTCGCCCGGTCTCTAACACACACACGCGCGCACACACACACACACACACACACACACACATTTATGATAAACCAATTAGTGATTCAGTCTATGGCTTGTTTTTCTTGCAAATATGCTGATAAGTCAGCTGTAAAAACCTTTTGATTTACTTTATTAATCCCTTAATTTGGAAATTATGATGACATAGAAACTAATCAGTAAAATTCCTATTATATATAACTACTTTTGAGATGCTTTGTGAAATAAGAAGCAGTATAAATTTTTATTTTTATCGCTGTACATAATTATTCTGGGGACGTATTGGTAAGCAGTTGTCCATTTGGTATTTGATTGCCAGTGGATTATTATAATAATAATGGTTTACTATAATAATTTGCCATACCCCAACCCAAATGAGTATGATTATTTAAATACAAAGGTAAAAGCTGGGTTGAGGAAAAAAATACATATATTTAATGTGTTTATTATTTCTCTTCTCAAATAATGTGAATTTTTAACCTTTTGCTAACATTTCTTCCACATGATAAAATACATCATTTAAAAGTGGAAGTGGATACCCTGCATATATATGCATATATATGGTGATTCATTTTCATGGCTGAGAGGGGAAAAAATAACAGCTATTCATGATATTCAAGACTGTAAAGTCCTTCTTTATATACGTTTACATAGTTGGAGGATCATTGGAACACAACACTTGAGGCGTGTGAAGCTGCCTCATGCTAACTGCTGGTGCACTCGCTGCTCCAAGCCCCATGAATGTAGAAACCAATTATGTGAACAGGTGCAACCAGCTAACTAGGTTTCATGCTCACTGGGATATCTCAAACATATAAATTTGATAAAATTAATCCACAAATATCACTTCACATGCAACAATAAGTTAATATACATTCATGAAAACGGAAATGTAGAAATCAAGGTCTGGAAAATGATTAAGATTGCTTTTTAGCAACTTGATACAATACTTTCAGCTCCATTCAATATTCTTTCCACAGACTTAAATAGCATTGAAGCAAAAAATAGGCTGAATTATTTTCACTCACCATAAAGCTTGCTGATGTGAAATCTAATTATTCTTGTTCATAGGAAAAATAAAAGCTAAAAGTAAATAACTGCTTATCTAGAATCATGCCCACATGCAAAATACCGAAACCTATGATTCACTTTATCACAAAGTTAAGTAAGAGTAAATTAAAAAAAAAACGAGTTTCTGTTACTGAAATAAATAAACACTTTTATTTTGCAATTAAGAAATGCATAACTCAATAACACTGTACTGATTCTGGTAAGTGTGACTCACTAAAATATACCTGATGATAAATTATAGAAGTAGATGTAACAAAATTAAGATGGCATTACCATTATTAATTTTTTTTTTTGTTAAAGTTAATTTTTTTAATTAATTTTTATTTTGTTAAAGTACCTTTTGATACTTCCATAAACCTGAAAGGAACTATACTTCCATAGGATTTCATCTGATAGAAAAATATGGGAAAATATATTATGGCTATAATATAAATATTAAAAGCAGTATATTATTGTCAGGTAGTCTCTTAATAAAATAATATAATTAGAATGTATAAAATTATTAAAGATAAGTGCCTTTCAATTGATTTTTTCTTTGAAATTATACTATACAGCTTCTCTATAAATCTTTTTTTTTTTTTTTAAGATTTATTTTTTAATTTATACATACAAGCTGGGGCACAGGCCAGAGGCATGGGGCGGCGAGAGGGTTCACCAGAGACAGAGTGGGGATCAGAACAGGCAGATCAGAAATACACTGCTGAGGGGAGCAGCGGGCGAGGCAGGAGAGGTCTGCCGCGCCATGTGGGATTCTCCCCGGCCGGGCGTCGAACTCGCGTCGCCGCTGCCGACAGCTCCACAGCGCAGCACTTAACAGCTGCGCCACCGGGGAGGCCCCTCTATAAATCTTACTGAAACATTCTAAAAAAAGAAAAACTGCCACTTCTTCAAATTTCTCTGAGCCCAGCTTCTTTCTACCTTATAGTTAGTCACAGTGCTGTAGGACAATTCCTTTAATATTTGCAGAAGTTTTTTCACCTGACAGAGCAGATCTAAGAAATAAGTCTAACTCATACATTTTGAGGATGATTTTACCCTTTGGTCATTTAATTTTGTATGACTTTTGCTGGCTATGACAGCATGAAAATTAATTTTATTGTTAAACCCAATAAGTCCTAGATGCTTACTATTTTCTCTAAAATCTGCTTGCATACGGTACTGTTCTTTTTTCTTTGTTTATAAAGATTTATTTATTTATATATACAAGCTGGGGTACAGGCCAGAGGTGTGGGGTGGTGAGAGGGTTCACCAGAGACAGAGTGGGGAGCAGAACAAGCAGATCAGAAACACACTGCTGAGGGGAGCAGCGGGCGAGGCAGGAGAGGTCCGGCGTGCCATTTGGGACTGTCCCCAGCCAGGCATCGAACTCCGCCACTGCTGCCGACAGCTCCACAGTGCAGCACTTAACCGCTGAGCCACCAGGGAGGCCCAGGTTGGCACTTTTAACACAGTGCCTAGAAATGCAGTACCCCAAGCCCCCCACTCATTAGACGTCCTCCTGTTGAACTCTCCGTAGGAGTCTGTGTTGTGAGAGTTCCTGAACTACCTAACATGGATCTTTTCCTCCAGCCTTCACTTTAGTATTTGGTTCAGTGTCCTTTGGCTCTTCACTAAAATCCTCTGAGGACATTCTGGTTTTCATGTGCTGCCCAGTCCCCAAACTAATATCACATGTGTAAGTTCAATTATGACAGCATCCCATCTGCAGATAGTAATTTCTGTTGGAGTTACTTATTGCTTTGTGACAAAACAACACAGTATTTCATGGCCCAGAACAATTATTTTTGTCTCTCATAGGTCTGTGAGTAAATTGGGCTCATTTAGGAGTATCTTGCTTTGGGCCCCCATGTGCTTACTGGCAGGTGGTGGTCAGGGCTGCTGGGAATGTAAAGTAATGGAGTTGCCTCAAAAATTAAACAAAAACTTTTCAAACAGTCTAGCAATTCCACTTCTGGATATGTAACTAGATGAACCAGAAGAAGATATGTGTACACCTTTATTCACAATAGCCCAAAGATGGAAATAAGCCAAATGTTATAGATGAATGAATGGACAAACCAAATGTCATATACGTGTACAATAAAATAGTATTCAGCCTTAAGAAGGAATGAAATATTCCCACTTGCTGCATGGAAGAGCCCTGCAGACATTATATGATGTAAAACAAGCCACACAGACAAAATACGGTATGGTTCCACTTGGATGATTTACTTATCATAGTCTAATTCATAAAATGGAATGGTGGGAAAACTTTTTTAAAGATTTATTTATGCATACAAGACCTGGGTTGTAGGTCAGAGGTGTGGGGGGTGAGAGGATTCACCAGAGACAGAGTGGGGAGAAGAACAGGAGGATCTACTGAAATACACTGCTGGGGGGAGCTGCGGGCTGGACAGGAGAGGTCTGCTGTGCCATGTGGAAAGCTCCCTGGCCAGGGAGGGATCCGGAGGGATTGAACTCCTGCTGCAGTGGCTGCTGATAGCATCATAGTAGTGAGACTTAACCCCTTGCGCCACCAGGAAGGCCCAGTAGCCATACTTGGGTAATGTTTGGGTAAAGATGACTTGGGTAATTAATGATATTGTTGACTGATTATTTTCATTGATAAATAGTATTTTGCTTTATTATTGATAGAATTTATTCAGCTATTTTTTAAAAGATTACCTCATTATTTCTTTGTCATTTAAGACTGTGCCATTATTATAATTTTCATTTCTATACTTGCACATGTATGAGTGTTATGCTGAGGCATGTAAATTGAAGACTGATTTAATTTAATGTATGCATATTATGCACATGTTAAACTTCAGTACATTTTGCTAAATTGTGTCTTAATGTTTACAGACATTAAGCTTTGCCAGTTTTATAAGAGTAAAATATTGTCTCACTTTAGTTTTAATTTTCAGTTTGCTGGTACTATTGAGGTTTAACACATATTCAAAGTTATTATCCATCTAAATTTCTCACTTTCTTATTTATACATTGTCTTAGTCCATTTTATTATGGTTTTTCCTTTTGAGTTTTAGAATCATTTGCTTATATCTGTGTTCATGTTCTTTATTTTTTATCTATGTATGTTTATATATTGATATTTATAACTTTGATTCATATGTTGCAAACATCCTAATTCCACTGTCATCCTCTCTTGCCTTTAGCTGTTTTTAATAACAAGCTAGGCTAATTCATTGCTATGTTCCAGTCTTGGCTTTTGTTGTATATTTAAGAATCTTTCCTGAATCTAGAGCTATTATTTTTTTCCTAAGTATTTAAACCTTTGCTGGCATATATAATTTTCTGTTGCTGCACCAATTATTGATATATATATATATGTATTTTGCATAGAAGAACTGGGGTGCAGGCCAGAGTTCCAGGGGGTTAGAGGATTCACCAGAGAAAGAGTGGGGAGCAGAACAGGCTGATCTGTTGAAATATATTGCTGAGGGGAACAGCAGGCGAGACAGGAGAGGTCTGCCGCGCCATATGTGGGTCAACTCCCTGGCTGGGGATAGAACTCAGGAGGAAGTGATAAAGCTGAGACTTAACCCCTGGGCCCCCAGGGAGGCCCATGTCTGATAATTTTTGGACACTTTTTCCACAAATTTCAGTTTTTCCATTACAGTGCCTATGCCTATGTTTTGTAGACCATTACATTTTCTATGCTGCAATACTTTTTTTTGTTTGTTTTTGTACAACTGTCTTTAGATGTTGCCCTTGAATAGAGCTGTAGAATAGTCACAATCCTGGGCCTCCCTGGTGGCCTAGGGGTTAAGTCTGAATGCTGTAACCATGAAGGCCCACCCGGATGGCCTGAGTTCACTCCCTAGGCAGGGAGTTAACACGCATGGTGCAGCCTCTGTTACCTGCTACTCCCCTCAGCAGTGTATCTCAGGTTTGCCTCTTATTCTCCCCACTGTCTCGGGTGAATCGTCTTACCACCCACACCTCTGACCTGTACCCCAGTTCTTCTAAAAAGTAAATCTTAAAAAAGAATGGTAACAATCCACTTTTGGATTGTGGCAGTATACAAAACTAGCTTCCTGAGAAATAAACCATTGTTTTTTTGGTCCATCCACTGATTATAGGGTACACTCAACAGCGCAGTCGGAAGAATATCTCCTGAAAGAGGTGTACATGATACGAGAATCTGGTTCTTTTTTTTATTATTTATTTATTTATGAATACAAGCTGGGATGTAGACCAGAGGTGTCGGGTGGTGAGAAGATTCACCAGAGACAGAGTGGGGAGCAGAACAGGCAGATCTATTGAAATAAACTGCTGAGAGGAGCAGGGGGCAAGACAAGAGAGGTCTGCTGCACCATGTGGGTCAGCTCCCTGGCCGGGGATCGAACTCAAACAATTGCAGTGATACCACTGAGACTTAACCCCTAGGCCACCAGGGAGGCCTAATTTCAGCATTATTTTCAATTAAATTATTCCACTTTATATTTTTTAAATAGGCTGTTGCTTAAAAGTTTGATTCTTTTTACCTTTATCTTATAATCATTTCTTACCAATATTTTAATTTTATTCCTGTTTTTAGTTGTGAGTTTGACTTTTTACAAAATTCACATGTTGATGCATTCTTTTCCTTTTTATTGACCTGAATTTCTCAAATCGTTAAATGAATGTAGTGTAATTTTTTCTCTAATACCTTTGATGAAAATGTCTGTTATAAAACATAAAATAAGCAATAAGTTAAAGATATCTCTTATCATACTAAAGGAAGAATTCTTAAATTTTCATTTGAATTCTTGTATTCTTAAAATTCACATAATATGCCTCATGATTTATATCAGTAAGAAGGAGATGTTAAATTTTAATAAATACTTTTTGGCCTTCTCACCATTAATTCTTCACGACTGAATAATTTTTTGCACACTTTACATAATATTTACTTTAGTGGATTAGTCACATCATATGAAGCTCTGCTAAAATGGTAGTGTTTTATTTCCTAATGGGTATCATAAGTATTTTACAGAGAAGGTTTTTAATTTTTTAAAAATATCTAGGTTTTTATTTAGCATTTTGTTTTGTTTAATAATAGTTTTCTTTAACTTTACACTCTGGGATAATCTACATAAGGAAGATATAATGATTATGTGTGTAGGAATGCTGAAATCATTAACAGAAATAATCTGCATCAGGAAATTTTAATGCAATTTTTATCATCCCTTTTTCACCATTATTTACAAAAATGTTTATACACCAAATTTTCTCTAAAAATTCATTTAGCATGTTTTACAGATTAAACCATAGTGTTACTTTCTTTTTTAAAATTTATATATCACTACACCTCTTGCTTATTTCTAGTTATAGTCATATCTATATTTCTTCTTAGATCTTGTATTATTTTTGCAATAAAAAATAGCAATTTGTTTTTACATCCTCCTCTGCTTACACACCCACATTGTTCTAACAAAATATGCCCACATTTGGTGTTTGGAGTCTAGTTAATTTTGGCTCTAAGTCAAGTTACAGTATTTTTTCTACTTGCACTTTTTCTGGTTTAACCCACAAAAATTCGGCACTAAATGCTTTTTCTGAAGCTGTTTTTCACACATCACCTTATGTGATCATGCATAGAAAGACTTACGAGTTCATTTAAGTAACATTGGATGCTAACTAAAATCAGTGTCCTCTGAAGCTAATGCAATGCCCATTTCAGTAAATTATATAATACAGAAAAGGAAAAGTGATAAATAGGGCCTATGCTCTTTGGAGTCTTTTAAAAATATGTTGGTTTAAATATATGCTTTTGAAATTATAAGTATAAATGGGCTTTTTCCCCTAAATCTGTAAAATTAGGTGTTAGCCAGTTTTATAATGATGCCCCAAGTTATTCAGATAGAAAACTACTTGTGAGTTTTTCCTGAAATACACAGATGCTACAAGAAAAAGCAAGTCTCTGCCCTGAAATATCCAAGTACTTAGAGCTGTGTGTACTGGACCACAAAATCAATTAACAGATGTTTTTCCTCAGCTCAATAATTATTTCTTATTTGCCAACAGAGTGTTACACATCCTGTTGTAGAGTTGTGTCTTTTTCCATTACAGGACGGGTAATGTATCTATAAAATAATACTGGTTTTAAGTCTTTATTCCTTTTGCCATAGAATAATTTTGTTTTCCAGTATTTACTTCTCACTTCTGTGATCATGGGTTTCAACATCACAATATGTGTTAAATGTTGATAGATAAGTGTGTTGCCTCAAAAATAATTGCAGAGATATTTTGGAAAATATGTTAATTTTATTTTTAAAAGCATTTGTATCTTTAGTTGATTTTTTAAAAACTTTTCTCCAGCAATATAACCTTCACATTTGCCCAAAATCATGAGTTTTTAGTATGTATTCATAGTTGTTTTATCACTTTACCCTTATTTTCTCTCTCTGTTTCTCTCTGTCTGTATCTTTCTCTTTCTCAGCCTGTTGCTCTCACTCTCTCTCACACATACATGTATGCATATGATCCCTAACAAACGAGATGCTTGCCGAGCCACATTTCAGAGTATTGAAAAATGCAGTCATTTTCAAATTTGTTACTTCAATATGTACATAACATAAATTGAGTACAATTGAATAAAAGCTACTATAGCAGATAAAATTAGAAAACATCTTAATACATGAGAAGTCAAATAGCTGTAACTGTATAATATTTGCAGAAAAACAATGAGATGTAAGGATTTTATGATATTTATATAATTGGAGATTATTTACCAAATGAAGATACTCTTTTTTTCTTAAAGATTTGTTTATGCATATAAGAGCTGGGGTGTAGGCCAAAGGTGCAGGGAGGGGGGGGGGGTGAGAGGATTCACCAGAGAGAGAGTGGGGAGCAGAACAGACATATCAACTGAAGTACACTGCTGAGGGGAGCAGCGGGCGAAACAGGAGAGATCTGCTGTGCTATGTGGGTCAGCTCCCTGGCCAGGGATCGAACTTGTGCAGCAGTGGCTGTGATAGCTTCATAGTACTGAGACTTAATACCTTGCGCCACCAGGGAGGTCCCCCAAATGAAGATACTCTTGAAGGTTTTCCAGGAACAGACACTTCTGTGTTCATTATGTGACATTAAGTAGTGTTACTCAATGTGAAGCAACATCTGAGGCATTATAAAGGGGAATTTAGAAGGCTACATATTTCAGTAGTCACATAAAAACCTGTTTATGCAAGGATATAATGATTTGTTGTTATTACAATTACCTGTATAATAATTGGAATGCTGACCTGAACTTCCCTTAATTAACTTCATAAATTTAAATATAATCAAGAAACTTTATGAGTTCAAGATGAGCAATGTATATTGAAGAACATGATTTTTTGTGGTACTATTATGTGCATTGAATCTTTATCTTTAAAAGCAAACCCATTTTGACTTTAAGCAATACAAAATATGTCAACTTCAATTTCCTTACCTATTAGTTTATGTTTTTTGATGGTAGATGTTGAAACCACTAAAAATAAGAAGCACAGTATTTCTCAAGTACCAGGAATTTAAGAGATTTTCATTATTTTTCTCGGAATGATGTTTGCTAGAAAGAAAATAGTCATAAAAATAAACCATTTTACTAATATGTACTTTCAATGTTCTTATTTCCACATCATTGGAAAAAACTTATATGAAATGTTAAACAGGTATGTTGCTTGTTTAAAACTCATGGGTTTCAGATCTTTTAAAAAATTATAAAACAGGGCCTCCCTGGTGGTGCAGAGGTTAAGCACTGCGCTGTGAATCTGTCCGCAGGGGTGACGTGAGTTTCACGCCCAGCCTGGGAGATTCCCACATGGCGCAGCAGACCTCTCCTGCCTCGCCCGCTGCTCCCCTCAGCGGTGTATTTCTGTCCATCTGCCTATTCTGCTCCCCACTCTGTCTCTGGTGAACCCTCTCACCACCCCATGCCTCTGGCCTGTACCCCAGCTTGTATGCATAAATAAATAAATAAATAAATAAATAAATAAATAAATAAATAAATAAATCTTTTAAAAATATTATAAAGCAAAAGAAAATTTACGAAGAACTGCTCTTGATTTGTGGATAAATTTAAAAAGAATAACAGAAATGGTAAAAATACTTTTGAAAGCCATAAAAAACAGAAATGACAGGTTTTTATCTGAGAGAAGTACCTTTGCCCTTAGCCTATGTTCATGCAGATTACAACAATATTCTAGTAACAAGAGTAGGTATGTTAGAACATTATTTTATGTCATTGAGTGTATAAGTTATTCTACATTTATGCTAGTGTTAAAGAAATCACATAGAGTAAGAGTGGTCTTTTGGTAAATTCTTAGAAATTATCTAGAAACTACTAAGTCAGGGGCCTCCCTGGTGGCGCAGCGGTTAAGCGCTGCGCTGTGGAGCTGTGGGCAGCAGCGATGCGAGTTCGGCGCCTGGCCAGGGAGATTCCCACATGGCATGGCAGACCTCTCCTGCCTCGCCTGCTGCTCCCCTCAGCAGTGTATTTCTGTCAATCTGCCTATTCTGCTCCCCACTCTGTCTGTGGTGAACCTTCTCACCGCCCCACGCCTCTGGCCTGTACCCCAGCTTGTGTACATAAATAAATAAGTCTTAAAAAAAAATAGAAACTACTAAGTCAAAAGCACTCCAGCAATTACCACTTAAAAGAGTTCCTAAATTAGGCTGAAGCCTCTCTCCTTCTGATGTATTAAACTTAGTGTAGTCCCTTCCAGTTCCATCCACATTGTTACAAATGGCAAGAATTCATCATTTTTTATAGCTAAGTAGTATTTCATTGTGTGTATGTACCACATCTTGGGAACAAAATAAGGACGGTCTCAGGGATCTATGATAAAGGGACAGGGTGTGGTTTGGTCACATACTTCTGAGGCAGTCAGCCTATTCCCCTAAATTATACGCAGTATTGTAAACCAATATTAACTTAATAATAATAAATAAATAAACATATAACTTTAAACTTACTTAAAAAGATTAGCTGAGGCCAACTCAGAGATCACTGTGTTTGTGCAGTGCCCATTTACAAAATGCAAAATGAGACTTTTGGTATTGCCATAATTATCTTACCCTGAAAATATGTAATATATAAATGGTAGCCTTCACTTCTATAAAACAAAAATAATTATTCAAGCAGATACACTCATTCTGAAACATATAGAAGAAATCCTGAATTACAGAACAGTAACAATAAAATTAAGGAAATCAGTATATACTGCTCATACTGTGGAAATTGACTTAATTACTCCATTTTTAATACGTCAATTATTTTGGCTTATTTTCAAACATGTAAACGACCTCATATTTAGCTGTGTCTTATCAAACTATTAATGTATACATTATTATAAAATGAATATTAAACTATCACCACGTCTCATTTCTTAACAAATTAACTTTACTACCTGAAACTGTATATTCAGGTCAAAAAGTATCGTTCAGTTCATACTTATATTTTCATAATAATTGAGATATGGCTTTTTGAGTTTCCTTTTGAATATCTGAAGATCTGGTTTAGTGTGTTCAATAAGGAACCCTGGGGAACTCTGAAAATAATTGGAAGCCATCTGGCAAATATTAAAATAACTGAAAAAAAAAAGAGAGCCTTGTGAAAATTATAACTTCAGTATAGTTATCAATATGCACCCAAGGAAGCCAAATAAAATTTCTAAATTGCAAAGATAATGTATACATCGTGGAAGAAAAAATGCTTTCAAAATGCAGATAGCTGTAAGGATAGAGTCAGACTTTTAGTTGTGAACTTAAGGTAGTGTATACACATTTTAATTTTCCATGAGGAAACCTCAAACTTTTTTTTTTTAAAGATTTCTTTATTTGTGCATACAAGCTGGGATACAGGCCAGAGGCATGGGGTGGTGAGAGGGTTCATCGGAGACAGAGTGGGGAGCAGAACAGGTAGATCGACGGAAACACACTGCTGAGGGGAGCAGCGGGCGAGGCAGGAGAGGTCTGCGATGCCATGTGGGAATCTCCCCGGCTGGGAGTCGAACTCATGTGGCCGCTGCCAGCAGCTGCACAGTGCAGGGCTTAACTGCTGCAACACCAGGGAGACCTGAGACCTCAAACTTACGTAATGTTATAATGCACTGTTACTTCAATAAAAAAAAAAAAAAAAAAAACAGTAATTTTTAAAAAGGTGATACTGAGGTCACATTCACATTAGTTATTTGATTCATTTTTGAATACACAGCAAATAAAAATCACTGAGACTGTTTGCTGCGGAAGCTGGGATGAAGTTGAGATCACCTTTCCACATACTGTGTTCATATTTGAAATCACAGTATACGTTATGTAATAGAGTCTCTTCTAAAGGAATTAAATCAGTAATGGGCCTGCAACATGTTTTTTGTCAAATACTCTTTTACCACCTAGATGACATTTTGTTTCTGTAATGTTTAGTGATTGTTCACAATTCTTGCTAGTGAAAACTTCTGTGTTAAAACTTTGAACTAAAGAGAATCAGAAAATTTGAAAAAGATTTACATATAAAGCCAAACAAAACGCGTTAGGCCACAAGATGTCACTGTGGTTCAAGCAAGACGTGGTTTTCTTGTAATTTATTAGAATAAAGAATATATTGAATTTAATTTATATATTTAATCTGATTTTGATTATGCATTAGATTTTTTTATATAATATATTATTGAATGAAGATAGAGCAAAGAAAATCCTTTACCTGGAGTAATTTTTATCTAATGTTTTAGGAGTTGCTATGATAGATGTTGGAGGAAATCAGATGTCATTTCTTTCACCTTTATGAGAAAATTATTATAATGAACAGTTTTAATAAGAACAAATGAATTTGTCTTTTAGCCTTACCTTTTTTTCATGTAGAATTGTATAATACTGAAGGTACGAGATCTGAATTTAGAATGCAGGGATTTATATCTTTGTGTTTTCCAGACCGCTCTTAGAATAACCGATTTCATTCAACTATAAATTGAGAGGAATAATGAGTGATAATGGTAATTATTTCATAGGATTTCCATTGGTTAAATAAAAGTGCTTCTATCCAGACCTTAATATAAAGTTATTTTTAAAAATCGCCATCTTCTTATTAGAAAAACAACTAAAGTCTAACCAATTCGATGATTTTCACATTTCTAATGTTTCATCACATATTTCCTTGAATTCTCAGATATGTAGGTTTAAACACAAAATAGATAATAAAGTCTAAATAGAAATGAACTTTGTCTTCTTTTATCTCCTCTGACCCAAATCGCCTGTAATTATGATAGGTACATGTGGAATCAAAAGATATACAGTGTTTAATTATGATTCAATAACATGACTTTTCAAAGGAAATGTTTATTATCCAAATTGTCAAAAGACAGAAATATAATATTTTTCTTTTTTTTTAATATTGATTTTTTTTTTATTTATACTTACAAGTTGGGGTACAGGCCAGAGACGTGGGGCAGTGAGAGGGTTCACCAGAGACAGAGTGGGTAGCAGAACAGGCAGATCAGAAATACACTGCTGAGGGGAGCAGCGGGCGAGGCAGGAGAGGTCTGCTGCGCCATGTGGGATTCTCCCCGGCCGGTGTCGAACACTGCCAACAGCTCCACAGCGCAGAGCTTAACCACTGTGCCGCCGGGGAGGCCCAAGATTGATTTATTTATGCATACAAGCTGGGGTGCAGGCCAGAGGCGTGGGGTGGCGAGAGGGTTCACCAGAGACAGAGTGGGGAGCAGAACAGGCAGATGGACAGAAATACACTGAGGGGAGCAGCGGGCGAGGCAGGAGAGGTCTGCCCCCATGTGGGAATCTCCCAGGCTGGGCGTGAAACTCGCATTGCTGCTGCCAACAGCTTCACAGCGCAGCACTTAACCGCTGGGCCACCTGGGAGGCCCATGACTTTAAATTTTATACATTAAAATACCTGTTTTCCCTTTAACTTAATAATTAAGGTAGAGCTAATTTATATAAGTGAAGTTAGTAAAATAAATGAGAAATAATACAGTGTAGTCTTGGTCTTATCTAAAGTGTCTGTTTTAGCAAGTTGCATGTTTACAACCTGAAGATATGAAAAATCCAAAGTTGATACTTGTTATTATACTGCCTGATTAAACAAAGCATCTGATTCCATTAAAATAATGGAAATAACACTGTGTAAAATGGCGATAATTTAATAACAGATGTACTTAATTATAAATGGGAAATGCAGTTTCCAATAAGATAGAGATAGAAAGTGACATCCATATGGAAAACACACAGATATGAAGACCTGTTCTTCAGCGTCATCATAATATGAATGAATATCAATCTTCTAAATAATTATAAGCAATATTTGTAAGTCTTTTGTTGTGTGCTATAAATTATGCTATATAATATAATCTCAGTTAATTCACAGAAGAATACTATGAATTCCGGAAGTCAGTGATCACAGTTATAATACACACATACTCACACACCCCATCCTTCCAAGTAGCAAGTTTATGCCTCACATTTTTTTTTAAGATTTATTTATTCATGCATACAAGAGCGGGGTGTAGGCCTGAGGTGCAGGGATGAGCAGATTCACCAGAGACAGAGTGGGGAGCAGAACAGGCAGAGGGACGGAAGTACACTGCCGAGGGGAGCAGCGGGCGAGGCAGGAGAGCTCTGCTGTGCCATGTGGGTTAGCTTCTTGGCTGGGTATCTAACTTGTTTTGCAGTGGCGCTGGGTAGCTTCACAGTTCTGAGATGTAATCCCTTGCGCCACCAGGGAGGTCCCTATGCTTCAGTCTTAAACTGAATGAATAGTCGATCATCACATGTTTGAAGGATCTACTTTAGAACCTAGAAACTAAAGGAAACAGACAACATGATATGATCTACTTGATCATCCTACAGCAAATACTTGGTATATTGAAATATGATCTGCTCAAGTCAGAAATTTGTCATGTTTAAGATATTTTAAATCATTCTTTCACACCACCGTCTGCATTATTTTTAATATCACAGATAAAAGGTTCTGATCCTGTGTTCCTGCCTTGGAGGTTTCTAGATTGATGCATGAACATCAGAGTTTCCTAGGAGTCCCAAGAGTGAAGTCTGATAGAGAATGACTAAACCAAATGTCTCCAACTTAGGGATTTTTTTTTTTTTTGTTAGACAAGTTCTGAAATTCACACTTCAGCATTAAAACTTAACAGGATGGCCCTGAACCTGTTATTTGACTATTCCTTTCTCGTCTATGTTTTTTGAGGTCATGGTGATTCACAAGACTGTGTATGTTTTAAGGATGTGGGTTCAAACCTCTCTCAATACAAGCTAGCACAGCGCACCCACCACCAAAGAAATAGCCCACCTGAGCTTTTCCAAAATGGGGGTAATAAATTTACTTTGTTGTGTTTTATATGGATTTAGCAAATAGTATATGCAATATAGTAGATAATTCCTTGCGGAAAAAGTTTCTCTTTAAGTGGCAGTATAAATAATATGTTAACATTTGTGTTATTTTACCTACTTATAAGTTGAGAATGAAACAGCTCACCAAATATTAATAAATGTCAAAAGATTGTTTGCATCATCTTTATTATGCAAATTTTAAAATTAAGTGTGCATGTTTAAAGTGTATATTAATAAAATTGGGGGAAGGGGAGCTACATTTACCTCCCTGGTTATAATTTTGTAAGAGATAAAGTCAAGTCAGTTGCTTGTAGATATTGGTCCTATGCAAATTCCTAACAAAATAAACAAGACAAACACATACACAACAAAGTTAGAAATCCCATGGAGATTTCTTGAAGGAGAATAGGTAGGAAACATTCAGCTGCTGTATCTCTTGTAAAAGATTTCTTTGAGGTCTGTACAATCAAGAATCACATATAATCTTACCATTTGAACAAGTAGCTGTTTTTCCTTATATTCTTGTTTTAAGATTCCATTATATTTAGTGACATTCATAATGCATTAATTTCCAATTTCACTGTAAGAACAGGAAAATTTCCTCAAATGGATGTAGGTTATACATTATTACTTACCCTCCTTTCAAACATAGCCCATGCTTCAATGTAACATTTCCTATTACATTTATTGATAGTTTGAAGTATAGTCACTGAAAGGTGAATTTTTATTCATGAAATGATTTTTAAAAGATTTTAAATTGGTAGAAAAAGAAATTCTAGATTAAATCTTAAGATGACCATTTAAAATCTTTGGTGCCACCCTCTGAAATTTTAGTGTTTTAATAATTTTATTTCAGTCCTTGTAATTGTTCTATGTAAATACATTTAAGGTTTTGTGGGAAACTGTAAAGAAGATAAAGGGGGAAAAGTAGGACAGATGTTCTGTTGACATTTATGCCAAGATCCCTGTACTAGTTGAGCAAATAAGGTCACAGCAGATGGCAGGGAATTAAGAGAGTATGAGAAGGAAAATATATTAAAAAGTAGAACTACAGCTTGGTTCCAGGATTCTCATTAACTTTTTTTTTTTTTTTTTTTTTTTTTTGGCTTAAGAGAGGCCACAACTAACCGAAGCTGCAGTGATAGGAGTCAAAGATAGCCAGCCGTAGGGAATTCTTTCCTGTAAGTCATCTGTTCGTGTATATGTGCTCCAACTAATGATCACACTGTAGGAGTCTGTTATTTTGGCTGTTGTCTGGTAGATTCTCATTTAATGTGTTCAGCTCTGATGTGAAAAAATAAAGAACATTAGGTAGAAAGGACAAGTTGGGAACAGTGAACCAGAGTGAGAATGGGGAGTGGACTGAGAAAATGTTCTGAGATTTCAAAACATAGATTATCAACAGCAGATCTGATCTATCACAAGCAGACATGACTTTCTGGAAACTAGTATATTAGATTTTGCTTTTAACTTTATCCAGTTTTAGAATCCATGTTCCTGCTCTTTTTTTTTTTTTTCAGTGCTTCTCTTTCATAATCTACCAGAATTAAAAGTAAAGCTGTAGAACCGAGTCATCTAGAGAGGGAGCTGGGGGTGGAGGGGACAGTTGAGAAGGTAAGAAGGGAGCACAGTAGACTGTGTTGGAGAATCATGGGTGCTTTGGTGCGCTGTGGGCACATTTCCAAATCAGTGACAACGCTGTAATGCGTGACTCTTGATGACCCGAGAGTCACGTGTCATTTCTGTTATTCGTTGAAGCAGTCATGTATCAGGTCAAGGATGTGTTTTTTTCTGTGGACCACATGCAAAGTGGAGATGGTGGAAAATTACTCATGATGCCATCTATTTTTTTATTTTTTTCAGTTAATTTTGTGCAGAAGAACTGGGGTACAGGCCAGTGGGGGAGTGAGAGGATTCACCAATGACAAGAATAGGGAGCAGAACAAGCAGATCTACTGAAATACGCTGCTAAGGGGAGCAGTGGGCAAAATGGGAGAGGTCTGTTGCACCATATGTGGGGAGCTCCTTGGCGGGGATCTAACTCAGGTCTTTGTGGTGGTAGTGTTGAGACAATTCCTTAGCCACCAGGGAAGTTCTCATGATACCATCTTGTTGTACCCTAACCTGTCCTGTATATCTTGTGGCATTCTATCCTGAGTGGCAATAAGACCTCCACATGAGGCAACTGGCAGTAGGTGCAAAAGTCATACCAAGTTATCAGTTCAAGTTGAGATACTCTTGTCAAGAATCCAAAGGCTCAAGAGTAAGAGCTTCTGAAGGAGAGAGAATGTCAAACATATACCATGTCAAGGGAGCAGTGATCCTTGAAATCAGTAATATTTCCTACCTTTCACTAATCCTGGTGAGTCAAAATACACAAATTGCAAAATGGAAGAGACATCAGAGATACAGATAGTCCAGTCTAAACTCTACTGTGCCAGCTATCCTCTTCCTGTCTTAACAGTTATAATCTATAGTAAGGAAGTTGTTTAGAATATTAAAGTCAGCATTTTGATTATTATATAAAACTGGGAATTCTCATTACTGATCTGTTTTGTCATCCCAAGAGGATGACTAAAATTTAATGTGATTAAATTTTCATCTTGGGGATAGGAAAAAAAAATTAACACTGGATATACAAAATAGAAATTGTGTACACAGGGCCTTCCTAGTGGCACAACGGGTTAAGCACAGCACAGTGAAGCTATGCAGAGTCATTGCAGCACGAGTTCAATACCCGGCCAGGGAGATTCCCACATGGCACAGCAGACCTCTCCTGTCTCCCCTGCTGACCCCCTCAGCAGTGTACTTCAGCTGATCTGCTTGTTCTGCTCCCCACTCTGTCTCTAGTGAATCCTTTCACCACCCCACACCTCTAGCTTGTACCCCAGCTTGTATCCATAAATAAATATTAAAAAAAGGAACTTGTGTACACAATTTTAAAAATGTGAATTATGACCTTCAGAATGAAAATAAAATTGCTTTGTAATGATAATCTGCATTCTTGCTTGATGAACATAGAGTTTACATAAATATATGTACAAATACATCACAGTGTATGTCAATGTGTACATTAGACATTATGTGTCTCTATTTTTTTTTAAATTCTCCATCATGAGGACTCCCATAGTTTGTGTGTGTTTTTTTTTTTTTAAGATTTATCTATTTATACATACACGCTGGGATACAGGCCAGAGGCATGGGGCGGCGAGAGGGTTCACCAGAGCCAGAGCAGGGAGCAGAACAGGCAGATCAGAAATACACTGCTGAGGGGAGCAGCGGGCGAGGCACCGCACCATGTGGGATTCTCCCCGGCTGGGCGTCAAACTCGCATCACGCCCTGCAGACACCTCCACAGTGCAGTGCTCAACTGCTGCGCCACCAGGGAGGCCCCCTCTCTTTATTCTGAGGACCATGTCAATATCCGTTTTTATAGGAATAAATATATCTAGGATTATAGATATACAACAGTGTAAAAGTTGAAGAAATAGTTTCCTTTTTTATAATCTTAAACTGTTTAAATTTTAGACCTTTTCCTATGTCCTGTATGAATTTTATATTCTTTTCAGTATTATACATTTTCTCTTAATAATTATGATGCCTATATCTGCAAAATTCTGTCTTCATCCCAAATATTTTCCTGAAATTTATTTATACATCTTAAGGATCTACTGATCTTTCAATTTAAATTATTGGAGATGTATTATTTTCCTTTGAATTTTTTTTTTTCTTAATGCAGTCTGATGCACTCATTTGTTCTTGAAAAAATTGCTTACAATTTTTTTATCTTAAATAGATATAATTATTATATTGCTTAGCTATTATAGTACATAGATAAAATATTATAGTATGTAGATAAAATTATGAAGATTTATTTTAGTTGTTTATTTTATGTGCATTTATCATTCGATGTATGAATTAAGTTTACTAATTTGAAATTACTATCATCATTATGTAAGAGTGACAGACTAGAGCACCTCATCAAAAATGTACATTTTTTTCCTGTGCTAGGTATTTAATTTTCTCAGCAAAATTTCTTCCTCTGTGAAGGTTCAGACAGTCTTATTATATTGAACACTGGTTTGCTCTCAGTGACAAAATAGGAAGACAGTTCTATCCATTCATGGTATTATTATTTATCAACAAATACATTTATAACTGGGTAGACTGCTTTCAGAGATTCAACTTGTTAGTATTATTTTAAAAGTCTAAATGTGAAAGTTACTACCAGGTAATGAAAGTTTTGATGAAATAATAGATTAAATATGTCTTATTAATCACAGTAAGCTTAACACATTCAATAATGTATTTACAAAATACATTGTCAACATAAATGGTCTCTAATCACTGGCTTGGCATGGATCAACCTTTGCCTTAGGCTTTCCATTAAGGGTGCTCTTGTGGAGGGTTTCTCCAGCACCATTCTCATGATTATAAATTCTCTGTCTTTTACTTTAATATCTGCTATCCAACACCTGTGGAATTTTTTTTTTTGCATGATCTGAATAAAGGTACTGAATGACAGCAGTCCCCAAATCACATACAAAACATGAGTGCTCTTAATGGCATTATAGTTTAGAGTAGAAATGCACATGGATAAATTATTAAAAAGACGGACGTTTAAAATAATGAAATCAGTGAACTATGTCCATGTACATTGGATTGTCATTTTTATTAAGAGATTATTTTTGGTTAATTAATATCAGGTTGACAGTGTAAGAATATTTCCATTATTTAAAAAGACATATATTAGACTTCAAGCCCAATTCAAAATTAGGAAGCTAATATTCTCACTACTTTAAGAAAATACACTGCCTGTGGGATAATGAAATTTAACAATAAATTATAATTTGCCTGTAGTCTTTATTGTGAACTCAGGTAGTTTTAATGGCTTTTAGAATGAATGAGTCTCTAACAAGGGATTTGAAAGGTAATATAATTAAAGAGGCAAAGAAAAGTCATTTCAGTTTAGAGTGCTATAAAATGCTATCAAGCTGATTCATGGAATAATATTAGAATAAGACTATTCCATACCAACAAATGTCTGCACAGTAACAAAGCCAGCTAATTCACTGTGATTATTCTAGCACAGTATATGCAAGATTATATGATAATTTGAGGAGTACAATTGATGGCAGTAGTGAAAAAAACAGAAATAGTGTGGATTTAAAATCCCAATTTATTATGCATATGTATTTTGAGCCTAAGGCACAAACTGTGTGTGTGTGGGTGGGGGGGAGATTTCCATGTCAGAATGATTAGATATATAAATAAATTATTTTTATATTTTCCAACACTGAATACTCAAATGCTTTATTTATATAAACCTTTGTATTATCTTGTATTCTTGCAATCTTTAAATCATAAAATGAAACATTGTGTATCAGGAAATGAGTTTTCTTGGCATTTAAGAAGAACAGTTGATACGTTTTCTCAAGAAATCTATTTTGGAGGGGAGAAGAAATCTATTTTAAATATGTGACTTCCTATGGTATAAAACAGATTTTTTTTTAGTGTGTCCTAATCACAAAGTATCTATTAGCACATTAAATTCTCGTCTCAGTATTCCCTAGCTCAAAAGACATCGTGGATCTTTACTAGGTTTAGCCATGGGACTTAGCTTTCAAGGAACCTATATTTCTGTCAAATAAATTTAAAATATGTTACCAAAGAATTAATGTAGAAAACTAATCAGTGAGAGATGTTAAAGAATATGTGTTGCACTGATTTGTGTTAAAGAATCTGTGTTACATTGAACTTGTTTACTTGCAAATCTCTCAAGTCCTAACTATAAATATACCTGTGAAGAAAATAAAGATGATCATTACTCATATATAACATCAGGTATATGAATTAAAATAATGAGTAAAGACAAAGTTCAATCTCTTAATGAAGTTAATGATGGACTTAATTTTTATAATTATTTTATCAGTGTTATATTTTATAACAAATCCACTGACCAATTTCTAGATAGATATACACACATTTCTATATACTACTCTAGGTGTATTTTTTTTTAAAGATTTATTATGCAGTGCCTCCCTGGTGGTGCAGCGGTTAAGCGCTGCACTGTGGAGCTGTCGGCAGCGGCACGGTGAGTTTGAAGCATGGCTGGGGAGATTCCAACATGGCGCAGGCAGACCTCTCCTGCCTCATCCACTGCTCCCCTCAGCAGTGTATGTTTTACGAAAGACCTGTTCTGCTACCCATTCTGTCTCTGGTAAGCCCTCCTGCCTACCCACGCCTCTGGCCTGTACCCCAGCTTGTAGGCATAAATAAATAATCTTTGAAAAAAAATTGTCTCCTTTCCTGGGAAACTTGGTGTGGTAATATTTATAGAGACAAAGTTTTCTACATGTCATCAATCTGAAAATTTAGGGACCAGTACTTTTCGTGGACCATACTTCTTCTGATATGTGATGATTAAGCTGCTCATAATAGCAAATAAACTTTATTCTCGTTAGTATCAGTAATACTACTGGTATTATGATATAGCAGTTAAACGTCTATATATTCCAAAGAGCATTTTAAGGGAACTAGCTATTCATTTTATGAAGGATAAAATTGAAAACTAAAGATATTTTAAAATTCTTCAAGGTTATAAAGCTAATACAGAGATGGAGAGATAGATTATAAGTGACAGTTCATTTAGTTATTTTGGCACTTTTTTTCTTTCCTATTTGAATCAAATGCTTACAGTAATCCTATATACAAGAAAATGCTCTATTGGCAGAATCACACATTGATATATAACCTTGGTTTTAAACACAACATTTTTTTTTTTAAGATTTATTTATGCATACACGCTGGGGTACAGGCCAGAGGCATGGGGAGGTGGGAGGGCTCACCAGAGACAGAATGGGGAGCAGAACAGGCAGATCAACGGAAATATACTGCTGAGGGGAGCAATGGGCGAGGCAGGAGAAGTCTGCTGCGCCATGTGGGAATCTCCCCCGCCGGGCGTTGAACTCAAGTCGCCGCTGCTGACAGCTACACAGCGCAGGGAGGCCCAAGCACAACATTTAATCATACTTGTCTGGATATTTTAATCACATTTCCTATAATGCTGACATTTATAATTATCTTTACGGATAGATCTCTACCTCCATTATATTTTATCTTTGTAAAAGACAAAAGTGCATCTAGTTTAAATGGAGCATTTCACAGACTAGAAAAAGGAGATTGAAAAAAGATAGAGTAACTTAGGCAAATTTCTGGTAATTACGGCCAAGGATCTACTGACCCTTGGTCTACAGCGGTGTAATCAGCACTTAATGTGTTAAGACACACACCCGTGGTTCTACAGTAGGAATAAAGAAAATATCTGTAGTATATAGTACATAACATGAAGCCCTTTTTTTTTTCAGGCATGAGTTGCTTTTTAAATTAAAAATGGATACTGGTTATTTTGTTTATCTTATAAAAACAAAAAACATCTAAGAATTGAAATGATCAACTTTCATAATATAGTCAGGCATATTTAATTTTTATTAGGATTTTACCATATTTGTAACACTTGACAATAAATTTTGTCACTGTACAACTTCCTGGAAATTATTTCTGGAAGGAGTTAGTTTCTGTAAAGGACATACTTGTGTCTTAACGGTGCCATCAATTGCTGATCCGGAGGGGGAAGAAAAACCTTTTTTTTTTTCATATTCACACTTTCTATGTGAATTGTAGAAAAATTCCGAATGAGCAATAAGGGAATAAATTAATTGGAAGAAAGGATAGGAAAATTGAATTAATGTGCTACCTCAGTAAACATTTATGAAGTGCTTTTTGCTATTTATTCCTGCCCTTTTAAATATTAGTTATCTTTATTTTCTGAAGAAAATGACTTAAAATAATGATTTCAGTTGTCACCAATGGAAAACTGGAAATAATCGTGATCTCATGTGTAACGCCCTTAAAGCTTTTCTGGGATGTTATGAGCACTTACCTTGTAAGTTATTAAGTCACAATGAAATTTGTAATCTGAATGGAAAGAGATGTTGAACAAATGAGAAACTTTACACGTGAAAAATCTACTAAATCACAATAAAAGGGGTAAGAGCCTGCAGCGTTTGAAGTCTGGCTCGCTCTTCACCCCACTTCGTGGTTCAGCATGATGGAAGCTGGGTTAGCAGCAGGTACGGCCCCAAAGCCAGTTCTTGCGCTCTCTCGCATCTCCCACTCCAGGGCTGCAGTGTCTCCCAAGGAGAGAGCTGCCAGCTCATCCTGTCACTGGCTCTGAGTTACATGGCTTCACGCCAAGCAACACCAAGTAGAGAGCTCTTTTCCTCCACCTCATCTCTGACTATAGGATCGCAGCTCTTGGTCATCCTCGCCCCAGCTCACTCATAGGTTGGTGTTTTCACTCTGAGAAAGACAAGCTGAGAAGACCAGAGGCTACCTCTTTACCCAGCTCTCTGCGAGCAGGGACCTCACTTTCTGAACAGTGAGCTAGGGTCCCCGTCCTTAGCTCAGAACAGTGATAGAGTGTTGACCATGAGGGATTGTTGGCTGTGTAATAACACAGTTCTGAAGCTCTCTCAAACTAAACAGATTAATTTGTACTAGAGAATGGGAAATTTCAAACCTAACACCATAAAATACCATGAAGTTTACTAGAACGAACCAGAGAGATGCCTAAGGAAAGTGCTTCTTGCAGTGGAACACACCCCAAGGAATAGCTTCAAAAAACAGGATACATTTTATATCATTGGACCAGACTACATAGACTGATTTCTTTCCTAGAAACTAACCAAATGCACTAGAATATTCAGCCAAAAATGAGCGGAGACCAATAACTGGGTGTGATTATGAGAGAGATAATGGAAACAGACTGTGTGAGACAGTACTGATAACCCTCATGCATACAAGGGTGATTCTGGGCAAGCCAAAGAATGCATGTCTAACAGAACATTGGCTATTTCACACTGAAGGAACAAATGGCCTCCACTGAAATAGTTCAGCCAAACTACTGAATAACCAAGCGTACAATAGCATTAAGTACTGGGGAGAAGCATGGATAAGTGTTCATAGTAGTTGCAGACTACTAGCAATCTAATCAGTACTCCAGGTATTTATATTGCATGTGTAACCTGTGCATTTATACTTTTCTTTCTTCGTCTCAGTGATGGTATTTTTCCACTTGTCATATGAAATAACATTCAGTTGGATGCCAATTATTGTAAGGTATGCCTTGTACAACACTGAATATTTTTTATATGCCTAAAAATGTTTTTGAACTTTTGGTATATGTGTGTAAGAACAAGGCAGCCTGAATCCGAGACTGTTAGAATTTGGTTCACTTATCAATTTTAATTCATATAAATGTATGTACAACATTTCATTGACCACTGAAAAAATACATTAAGTACAAGTATGAGGAAATCTGCTTATCTATTACGGACAGAAAAAGAAAAGTGAGGGAAAATTACGAAATGTTTGCACATATACACATTAAACACTAATGTTTTTGAGAAAGCTGTAACTTAAACTCTTTATAGAAGACTTAAAATTTACTCTATTAATTTAAAAATGATTATAGCACCTAGAGAACTCACAATGGGCATTATGATAATATCTATTTATATATAAATTTTGAAAATGATATTTATTAAAAGTGTTCATTATAAAACTATATTTTGCAAGCAGCAAAAATATTTTTAAGCAAGTAATTCCTTTAAATTTTTATAACATTATTTTCTCCTAAGAAATATATTGATGTACGTATAACTAGATACAGATATATAATTTAGAGAAGCAAAACTGAATCGTAATAAATTTACTTATTTTTCCTCTCAAATATAGTGAAGATTGCCTTATTGTATTTTTTTATTTTTAAAAATCTAGATAAATTTACTATATTTCATTATTTGTATACATCTACATTTTATGATCATGTTCACAGGTCTCAGTAACATAAAATCACTTCCATTGTATACATTTGTACATTACTTGAAGCCGTTTCTCTGTTTAGTATTCCAGTTCATTTCCTTTCTATCTGTTAACTCATATAATGAATTCTTCAATTCACTTGTCAACAAAAGTATTGATAGGTCAATATTTAATATGAAAAGTGCTTGTTCCATATCAGGTAAAATTTGTTTTGTGCAAGTTCTCTGGAAACAGAAGTACATTTTAAAAATGGTGTGGCCTGAGTGCTAACCAATTTTTTTCAAAGAGATTAAATGATATATGGTATTGGACTACCCTAAGTATTGTGTTCTAATCTGACATGAGAAAACATGGCTATAATACAGTTTAAAGTTGTTATTTTACATTAATATTAAGAACCATACTAACCACTTAATTCTCCCAAAAGGAGCTGTATTTTTAATCTCTTAATTTATTCTGAGAATTATATTTAAAGTAGTAATGAGACTGTGCGTGGTTTTTAATATGCTGTTAATATCTTCAGTGAGATATAGTAACTACTTAATATTTATTGTAATCATGCCATATTTTAAGATAACAACTTTAGGTTACAATTGAAATAACAGGATTTTAATTTATATAAAATATTTGG
Organism: Scalopus aquaticus; assembly: GCA_004024925.1. Lineage (NCBI taxonomy): Eukaryota > Metazoa > Chordata > Mammalia > Eulipotyphla > Talpidae > Scalopus > Scalopus aquaticus. Next base: position 170,661 of record PVIJ01000794.1, read on the forward strand.
CATAATTATCTAATTGTAATCTTTTACTTAAGTATAGATATTGCTTTCAATTGCAATTAATTCATTTTAGCTACCTCATTAAAATGTTAAATCCTGTAAATTATCTTTTAATTAAAGGTTGAATTATATTTCACTGGATATTTTATCAGTCTAATGAGTTCCAAGGCAAATAACAACACTTTGTTAGAAGGAATAAATTCATTGTTATTAGTTAAATAATTCTCTTTTATACAACAAGTATATTTGCATTAAAATTTGCTTATCTTTTTTCCTAATAAACACATTTTGGTAGTCATATATGAAAAATTCTCTAAATATTTTCTCAATCTTTGCTAACTAAAAATATTTTAATAGCTAGCTATGAGGTTATTAGCAAACAGAAAAAAATACACTATAAACTAACATCACTGATGATATCTACTTCCATAAAACATGATTGATTAATGAAGGATTTCTATATTTTTTCCAAAATTCAGTAACATGAATTATGGGGTCATGTAGAAATGAATATAAGCTCTGGGAGTGTCAGAGAATAAGGAAATAACCTCCTATTTCTTGACCACTTTTTTACCATACTCTCAATTTTGGGATTATTCATTACTGGGAGTTAATTCACCTTGGAAATGACACTATCTAACAGTATAGCCACATATCTTAATCTTCTGACTTCTAATTATTTCTCTTGCACTCATTAGCATACATATGTGAATTTCAGCATAGCATCTGATGACATTATTTTTGTTTTCAAGCATCTTATTTACTTCTTAGAATATTTTTTTCATTGAGTTAATATTGGTTTACATCATAGTTTCCGTAAGAGAAGGTTAAAGCTTTGTTTGGTTTGTCCTTGTTTACCAAAGATTTATTGAGCTCATCTCATTCTTTCTTTGTTCTTTTGCATGGTGTGTGTCATCTGAGGAACTATTATTTATTCATCTACTCTTTTGATGGCATTAACATTGATTTATAACAATGTTTGTGATTCAGGGCATAGGATCAACGTGTAACTGCAATTTATTTATATAACAAAATGAACAATTAAAGAGCAAAGTATTTGAACTGTCTTTGCTCTTAGCCAGTTGGTAACCAAGAGAACTAATTAACTTTTTTCTCTATGATTTAAACTCATCATAACCATGGTACATATTTTTGAGATCAAATTTTGCATTTAATTCTAAGACGTTGCCTGACAGAACTATTAAATTGGGAGGTATAAGATAATACCTACATTTTAAATTGAGGTAAAATTCTGAAAGCAAACAGATTTATTACAGCTTACATAGGTATTTCAATAAAAATAAAATATTGGTAAAGAAATATGTTAATAAAAATATTCATTGTAAAAGTTTCATATGTATTCATTGCTTATATCACCTCAAACATAGTAAAGCAAATATAACACCCTGTTCCCATAGGAAATGCAGAGATTATTGTATTATAAAGAATATAGGGATGGTAATCACTATTGTCTCTTTCTTCAATCCATTCATATTGCCTCAGGGAAAATCAGCTGCATAATGACAGATAATAGTGAATTAAGTAGACTTAACCAGAAGGTAGTCCCAGTTGCACCTGTTGTACTGAATGTGGTGCATTAATTTAGTAGATCAGTATGGTCCCAAGATATTGCAGACCATATTAACTTTAATATCCAGGAGGAGTAAATACAGTTCTTTAAAGGTATAGAGACAAGTGTTATATTTTCTTTAGCCTAAGGCTTTAATATTTTCTACCTGATTTCTTTTGTATGCCTGTAAATATAGCTTAGTTCATATATAAAGTAATTTATATCTTAAGCTTAATTGACTATGCTCCCTTAGGCAGCATGGTGATAGAGAAGTGTTTAAAATAGAATTTACTTTTGAAATCAGTAGACCATGCAAAGAAAATGTGGCTTATTTTCCAGTGTATCCATCAAATTTCTACACAGTTTTCAAATACTGTGTAATTGTTAGGGTTTTCAAACCTATTCACGTTATTTAGTATTTATCAGTCTTGCCCCTTAATTGACTGATTATTCAGATCTCTGTATTTGAAACTTTTAAGTTAGGTGGTTCGCTGTTGCAAACAATCTCTCTGACTAGTGATTTATCACTTTCTATTTGTACCTTTTATAGTTATCTCAACTGTATAGATCGTAACCAGTAAAAGACCCACAGTTTTAAAATAGCTGCAGAGTATTGAAATATGTACAAGTTAAATATTCCTCCTTTAAATATGTAAAAATACGGTTTATAAAGTTTTCGTTTATGTTTAAAATCAGGACTAGGGTCTCCCCGGTGGCGCAGCGGTTGGGCGCTGTGCTGTGGAGCTGTCGGCCACAGGCGATGCCGGTTCAACGCCCGGCCAGGGAGAATCCCACATGGTGCGGCAGACCTCTCCTGCCTCGCCCGCTGCTCCCCTCAGCAGTGTATTTCTGATCTGCCTGTTCTGCTCCCCACTCTGTCTCTGGTGAACCTTCTCGCCGCCCCACGCCTCTGGCCTGTACCCCAGCTTGTATACATAAATAAATAAAAATTATTAAAAAAAAAAAATAAAAAAAAAATAAAATCAGGACTAAATGAAATTATTTTCTGTGTCTGTGCCACCATTTAAATATACACATAATTAGATTGTTTATGCTTTTCAATATATGTTAGGAATATAGATAAATAAAAACAAAGAGGAAATATAGCAGAAAAATTTGTACAGATATTAATAAAGAAAAATCAGAAATATATCTTAAAGATTAATTCATGTTTTTATTATGTGACAGAGCAGAAAATTGTCAATCAAGGCTTTAACTTTTAAGCATAATAATCAGCTATGACTTACTATGTCAGTTTGTAAAAGTTCAGTTTTCCAGTCATTTTTAATAATTTACAGACTCAGATTTGTATGCAGTTTATGAAATAACTAATATCAAACATTAGTACAATGAACAAATAATTTGTTGAATAATATCATTGACACATACTTCAAAGGGTTATTTGCTCAAAACATGACTTGCTATAATAGGCCTGGTGAGTTAATTTTTAAAAAGTAAGATAACCTGACAATACATTACAATAGAAAATGTTTTAGGAAGTGATATATATAAAATACCTCAAACTTGGGCCTCCCTGGTGGTGTAACGGGTTAAGCCTCAGCATTATGAAGCTATCCATAACCATGGTAGCAGAAGTTCAGTACCGGCCAGGGAGCTGACCCACATGGAGTGGTGGACCTCTCCTTTCTCCCCTCTACTCCCCTCAGCTATGTATTTCAGTAGATCTGCCTGTTCTGCTCCCCACTCTGTCTTAGGTGAGTCCTGTCACCCCCTGCACCTCTGGCCTACACCCCAGTTTTTGTATGCATAAATAAAATAAATCTTAAAAACAACCTTGTATATTTTTAAAATATTTAACTATATAATTTTATATAATGTGCATTCTATTCATTCATTGTTCTCCATATCCAGTTATACCCATTATTTAGTAATTTATAGTTATGGAAATGTGTCATCAATCTATTTTACTATCCCCTTCCCTATTCCAATTGATTTTCTCTCTCTTCCAAGGAACCCATTAAAAATGAGATCATAACTTGATGTTTAGATGTCATGCCAATGGATGGAATTAGAGGGAATCATACTCAGTGAAATAAGCCAGAAAGAAAGAGAAAAATATCGAATGGTTTCACTTATAACAGAACTATAGGGAAACCAAATAGGAGAGAGAGACACTCAGCGGTGGGGGCGGGGGGAGGGTAGGATAAGGGCACAAAATGGAATGGAAAAGAATACAAGGGACCATGGAGATGGATCACGGGTGAATTGGTGGTGGGCTACCCAAGGGGAATACAAAATGTAAAAGACATAAATAACAATAAAAATTAAAAAAAAATAGATGTCATGTCAAATATTATTTATAATTATCAGGCAATATTATAGTTACTTTATTGGTGGTCAGGCCCCTTGCCACTTCCAGCCTTTGGGATTAATACATGCTCGTATATTGTAGTTATTTAGTATCTGATTTTCTTTTATAAACATTTCTCAAAAGATTTCAACTGTAAAAATTTCTCTTGTTGCATACATATCGTCAAACGTGCAAACTTTATCATTAGTTCCAATTTATTATTCTTGCAGATCTTTCTGGGATCCTTTTGCCTTTTTTTCCTTCTATCCAGACCTTTCCTCGCATCTCATTGCTACTTCACTAAAGGCTTCTCAGACATCCCTTTAATCATCGTTAGGAAAACTTCTTTTTACTACGCTGAATCCTTCATTAACTGGATGTAATATATCTTTCATTTATTGGTTTATTTACTCCTTTTTGTAGAACATTTTATTCCCTGTATACCTGTTAAATGAAACATGGGAGATAGATATATTTTAAGACTTTGTGGTGCCTCCCTGGTGGTGCAGCGGTTAAGCGCTGTGCTGTGGAGCTGTGGGCAGTGGCGACTCGAGTTGGACGCCCAGTCATGGAGGTTCCCATACGGCGCGGCAGACCTCTCCTGCCTTTGCATAGTATAAGGCTCTTTCATCAGCAATCTCCAGAATGGAAATGATTTTTCCTGAGAATGCAAAATATTTACTTGCTATTTTCCCCATTTTGTTTTGAAAGTTTTAGGCCATGTTTGTTGTTGTTATCCTCTTTTTCTCACTGTAAACTTCAGATCATCTTTCTGCATTTGGTGTTTATAAATGTAATGATGTATATAGTTTTTTAAGTTAATCGTAGGCAGGCATCGGGTCTTCTCAAATTCATCATGTAACTCAATGAATGTAGCTCTGATTAATTTTATTATTTCATTGGTACATTCTGTATTGCAGTTTCTCATCTTCATTTATTCAACTCTCCCTGAATACTGGACCAGCTCAAAATATTTTCTTCTTGCTATTTTTCTGTTTTTCTCTAATTTCTGTGAGCTTCTGTTATTTTTTTTCTCTGACTATTTGCACTCTGATCATTATCTCTTTATTATTTGTTTTCCGTGATAGAGACTTTACTGTTTGATATTCTTTGGCTGCAATTCTTTTGTCCACTGGTAACAGGAAGCTCTGTGTTTATGTACCATGAGGATATGAGCAGCACTAGGAGGGAATGGAGACATTTCAGTCTATTCTCTAGATCCTGATATACTTAGGAAACGAACTGTTTACAGATATTCAGAGTTCCGCATCCAAATTCAAAGTGTGTCTGAGCTGCTGAGCAGAAGACTAAGAATTTCCTTTACATTGTGGAAAGCACAGACCATGTGGAGTAAATGCTGCCCATGTCAGTACTGACCACAAACTAAGAATTTTGCAACAAAGATTTTATAACTTTTCATGATTGCCAACATCACAAAAGGCTGCTTTTTGTCTAACGAAAATGGTATAGAATTCAAATTTCAATATTTTTAAATGAAAATCCTTTGGAATCAGTCCTCTCTTTAGCATATATCCTGTCTGTGTTTCTTAACCCTGTAACAGTGCATGACTAGTTATGACTGAGATGTATTTGAGTTTTCCTTCTTCACACTGTTGTTGGACATACTACAAATTACAGTGATGAAGTGATAACTCCACAGCATTTTAAATGGCCCCCATTATCATCATAGCATACATCATCTCCATGTGTTTATCAGTGTGTACTGACCACCTCAAAATCAAAAGTAAGGGAATAGTAGACATCAAACAGTATTGTTTTAGGCAAAGGGTGTTTATTATTTTGGTATCTAATTAGATGACGATGCATTTTAGTTATTATGCAACTATATTCTAGGTTTTAGCCATGCTGAAGAGATGCATTACATTACAAGATTAAGCAGTTATTGCAATATTCCCAATTCACACACAAAAAAAAAAATCAGAAAAATTAGACAAGTTAAAACAGTATGTCATTAGAGTAGAATTACTCCACACACACACTGGTCAAAATGAGATTGCTACCACTTACCTATGGTGATTAAATTAAATCATGTCTGATTACGGAAGCTGAAGAAATATATTCAGAGTTAACAAGCATGTTTGAGACTATTTACTTTTGTACAATAGTGGTTGTATGAGTTGAGCATGTCAGAAACATTATCAATAGTGAATTAAAAATAAAAAGAATTTTCAGTAGTTTTTCTCGGCTCTTGATCAGTGGACAGATGTCAGTTTTGTTTTTGAGACGTCAGCGCTGTGTTCAAAGTGATTGAAGAATGAGCCTCAGTGAACAGAATTTGTAGATCAACATTGCAGGAATAGAGAACAAATAAATTTAGTACCTGAGGTGGAATTTGCTGAGATGCATCACAAATGCTGGGGGGGGGGAGAAATACATGAGGGACAGAAAAAGGTAATTGAGGGGCCTCCCTGGTGGCCCAGCGGTTAAGCTCAGCACTGTGGAGCTGTCAGCAGTGGCAACACGAGTTCGATGCCTGGCCAGGGAGATTCTCACATGGCACAGCAGACCTCTCCTGCTTTGCCCTCTGCTCCCCTCAGTAGTGTATTTCAATAGATCTGCCTGTTCTGCTCCCCACTCTGTCTCTGGTGAACCCTCTTGCTGCCCCACACCTCTGGCCTGTACCCAGCTTGTATGCATAAATAGATAAATCTTTAAAAAAAAAAAGAAAAAGGCAATTGGGCAAAGTTTAGTAGCTTGTGAGAGTTAAAATTTAATGTCTATAGTGATTTCTTGTATTACTTTTTAATGGGTAAACTTAAAAATATTTCAATCTCCTGTGCAACGCACCCTGTAGGGTCAATGGTGAACTTACTGAGTTAACTAATATTAGCTGCACACACTTTTTTTTTTTTTTTTTACATACAAGCTGGGGTACAGGCCAGAGGCGTGGGGCGGCGAGAGGGTTCACCAGAGACGGAGCGGGTAGCAGAACAGGCAGATCAGAAATACACTGCTGAGGGGAACAGCGGGCGAGGCATGAGAGGTCTGCCGTGCCATGTGGGATTCTCCCATGCCGGGTGTCGAACTCGCGTCGCCGCTGCCGACAGCTCCACAGCGCAGCGCTTAACCTCTGTGCCACCGGGGAGGCCCCTGCACACACTTTTGTGAGAAATGAAAGTTGAGTGTTTGGACTTGCCTTAGTGCACAGCTGTTTGTCTAGTAGACATTGTACAATTTAATTCCAACTTTTTGGATTCAGAGAGGAAATTGAAATTTTTATGAAAGAGAACTGCCCTCAACCACTATTATTAAGTACTGAATAGTATTGAAATTAGCTTTTGCTATGGACTTGATAGTGTTCTTTAAATTAATTTAGCCTAAAATTACAAGGCAAAAAAAAATGCTAATATACAAAACTTGTGCTACAATAAGGTCATTTACACAAAGCTAATGTCTGAATCACCAGTGATGTCAAATTACACTTGCCATGTGTCATAAGTTAAGATAAAAAGTGAGATTACTCAGACTTGCAGTGGGTAATGTTTTCTGAGCTCGAACTACAGTTCCAACAGCTTTTTTTCAAACCTCCATGCAAGCCGCGCAAAGAAAATTTCCATATTCAATATATTTAACTGTTCAACTGAAGAGCTTCCACCTAACCTGCAATTGAAGGTGATTAATCTGCAACATAATGATATGCTAAAAGGCAAGTATCAATAGAAGAATCTGAGAGAATTTGATAAGTGCCTTCCAAGCCTTGAATAAGCGCAATTAAAATCATATGCTCATTGATTTATACCAGTATTTGTCAGTACCTGTCTTTGTGAAAAGACATTTTCACAGATGAAATACAAAAAATCTCATCACATATCATCATTAACAGATGAACATTTGCAATCTTTCTGATGATCAGGAACACTAACTTCGAATGTTAATTAAGTGAAATGTTGCCTCCTGTTTTCTTTTGCGAGGGTTACATGACCTCGTATCATAAACTGGGCACTTCAAAGATTAAATTTGCTCTTTCACACATCTAGAGACTAGAAGTTTGAAATTGATATTTTGCAGAGCTGGTTCCTCCTATGGGTTGTCGGGGGGCATCTTTTCCATGCCGCTCTCTTGGGTGGTTTGCTGGCAATCTTTAGTGTTTCTTCACTTAGAGCTGTGGAGCTGTCTGCAGCGGCACCGCGATTTCGATGCCCGGCCAGGAACATTCCCACATGGTGCACCCTAATCTCTGACTGATAATTATAATGCGCTTTCCTTTGTGCTTTTGGGTCTCCAGATTTTCCCATTATAAGGACATCACTCATATTGGATCAGGATCCTTTCCAATGACCTGATATTATCTGGATTACTGTTATAAAAACAATGTCACCAAAAAGGTCATGTTCTGAGGTTAGAACTTCAACATGTGCAATTGCTGGAAACACAATTCAACCTGTAACTCATTTGCAAGAAAAACTCCATTTGTCTCATTAATAGGACTGTATTGTAAGATATGCCCTATTATATTTGAATGTTATCCATAATAATTTGGCTGGATGTTACGTATCTACTATATCCCTGCTCTCCTGCATACCTGGTGATTCCTGTATGTTTCAGTTTATTTATAAATGAACCTTGCGTTTGAAGGAAAGGTGTGACTACAAGGCATGACTACAAGAGGTTTTGTGGAGAAATATCAGCAGACTTCTTTATGTTGAGTTATTTGCTCTGATTTAAACCCAGTTTCTCTAGCTTCCAACTATTGTATTTGGAGTTTGTAATTCTGAAGATTTTCTTGACCTCTTGTGTATAAAGCACATCCTCAGCTATTTCTCAAAAATAGTTTCCCCACTCTGCTATTGCTATGTCAGTTACCCTGTGGCCATCTGCCCTTCTGTCTGTCTAACCTGACAGTAGCCCCGGTCAGGCCCAGGCCTCAGGGCAGCAAATGGAGAGCATTCTTAATCATCAGTAGAAAGATTATCATCTACCACTTCTAAACTGTTTGGCGAACATTAAAATTATCTTACTGCCCATCAGGTGTGAATAAGGAAATGAAAAATATGAAAACTAATATTTATGACATAATTTAAAACATTTGAAACATTGAGAATTAAAGTGTTTTCATTACTTTTGGTAGTAATATTACTAAGACTAGTTGGAACAGTGACTGCACCTAATTGTATAGTTGACACTTTGGGTTAAAGTCTCTCTGTGCCATGGAGAACTGGTATATTCCTTTCAAAGTCTGGGCCAGCTTCTCGTATTTTGTCACTTGCACTTGTAAAGTCACGAGACATCTCCTGCAGTTCCGTTAATAAATAAACATTTGGTCAGTGTCATTTCCTCAGAAACATCTTCATTCTGTTTGTCATCACATTTCTGATTTATGCTGAGAAGGTCATGTCACCAAATTTCCCTGGCTGCGTGTCTAGAATTTCCTTAATTCTGACAACTGAATATTCCCAGTCAGCTATTTCTCTTACCCCTTTATTTGGTCTGCTTTGAATCTCTCTTAGGACATGATTACTTTTGTCTTCCTTGTTGGCCAGTTCCCTCTCTGTTTTAGACATTGTTGGGAAATGTCCTGTGGGTGCTCCAGGGGTAAAAAAGGATGTAGCACAATTACATGTGTTGCTCTCTGTATGTGAGTTAGATAAGAAACGTGCATCCTAGGCGTGAAAGAAGTGAAATGAGTGATCACTGACGTGTCTGTGTTATCACATTGAGATTGGGGCATGAAGACCTAGAAGTGAAACGTGTGCTTTTTACAGTCACTCTCAGTGAAACTCTGGTCACTGAACTTTGAATAGGGTTATTTAAGGGAGTAGAATCCTGGTTTAACTGAACTGAAATTAACACATGTCAGACCCAGGTTAAGAGAGAAATGCCTCAGAGGACTGTGTGTCTGCCCCCACCCAAGGTCTACCGAATACTGAACCCTAGATCTTACCAAGCTGTGTTTGTTTATTTTTGCCAGCCCTCCGAGTGATTTCGGTAGATGCTTAATTACACACCATCACTGTTACAGGGCAGGGAGAGGGCACCCCCGAAATCCCACACCTGCCCTGTACTAAATGGGTTCTGCCATCTGCCGCGTCAATACAAAACATATAGGACCTTTTGTGGAAAGAAGCTTTAATACTATTAGAAAAGACAGAGAACAAAGAATATATTTTCTAAATCAAGCACCATGTTAACCAACTCCTCGTGGGTACAAGTCCACCCAAACGGGATTGGCCCAAAGCAAGTCTCGAAAACCTGCCACAAGTCTGGAACAGCTTATGTCAGGGACCCAAACATAAGGGTCAGAAACAGCCAGACAATTCTGGGAGGAACCAAAATACCTCTCAGCAGGGACCCATCCAAAAGGGTCAGAAACAGTCAGACAATTCTGAGAGGAACAGAACAAAATCAAAACCAAAATCAACACAGCCATCGTTAACCTCCCCACGGGTCTCTCACCCACGTCTATTTCAATCAGTCCAGGCCAGTGCAGCTTCTTTACAAGTCTCTCTGCTCCTTGGGCCTCTTCTGGCTCTCCATCCTTCTTCTATCTCCTCCTGTCTTCTGTGTTCTGTGTCTCCTCTGTGTGTGTCCTCCGTGTGTCTTTTCAGCTTGTTAAATCCTGCTAGTTCCACCCTACCTTGGGTGGGACAGGGAACCTGGGACACGCCCTTTCTCCTGGGGACCACCCTGTGACATCACCGCAGTCATCATCATCATCAGCGCACACTCATTTTACTTGCTTCTGGGTGTGCAGTGTCCACACGTGTGTGCTGGTCAAGCCACCTTGTCTGCTATGATAATTGTGACTCCTGGTTGATGGCTGGTGGCTCTATCACCTAGTGTCCAATGGCCCAGGTTCCATCTTCCCAAGGATCTCGATAAACCCGTGTTGTGACCACATTTACCATCAGCTGTTACTCCCTAAAGCTACCAGGGAACTTAATGCCAGTTCCCCTTCATCAGAGTATTTTTTTAAATTAATTAATTATTTATTTACTTATTTTAGATTTATTTATACATACAAGTTGGGGTACAGGCCAGAGGTGTGGGGCGGCGAGAGGGTTCACCACAGACAGAGTGGGGAGCAGAACAGGCAGATCAGAAATACACTGCTGAGGGGAGCAGCGGGCGAGGCAGGAGAGGTCTGCCGCACCATGTGGGACTCTGCCTGGCCGGGCGTCGAACTCGCGTTGCTGCTGCCGACAGCTCCACAGCGCAACGCTTAACCGCTGCGCCACCAGGGAGGCCCCAAGAGTATTTTTTTTGAAGATTCATTTATTTATGCATACAAGCTGGGGTACAGGCCAGAGGCATGGGGTGGCGATAGGGTTCACCAAAGACAGAATGGGGAGCAGAACAGGCAGATCGACTGAAATACGCTGCTGAGGGGAGCAGCGGGTGAGGCAGGAGAGGTCTGCTGTGCCATGTGGGAATCTCTCTGGCCGGGGAGCGAACTCATGCTGCAGTGGCTGTGGATGGCTTCACAGTGCTGGGCTTAACCTATTGCGCCACCAGGGAGGCCCAGCTTTTTTTTTTTTTTTAAGATTTTATTTATTTTATGCATACAAGCTG
>PVIJ01000794.1:182168-211459 GCA_004024925.1 Scalopus aquaticus
GGCTAAGAAAATGACTATAAAAAAAAAAAAAAGAAAATGACTATAACCAAGATGGTCTCTACGAATTAGTTAGCACCCGTGGATTGTAGCACAGGATTGGATTGGAAGGAGCTTGGTCAAGAGAAAGGGACTATTCTGATACTGAATAGTTTTAAATCAGGTAACTCTTTTTGGAATGCTGTGTTTACTTTTTTTTAGATTTTACTTTTTTTTTTTAGATTTATTTATATATGCACACAAGCTGGGGTAAAGGCCAGAGGTGTGGGGCAGTGAGATGATTCACCAGAGACAGAGTGGGGAGTAGAACAGACTGAAATACGATGCTGAGGGGAGCAGCGGGCGAGGCAGGAGAGGTCTGCCACGCCTTGTGGGAATCTCCCTGGCCAGTGTCGAACTCGCTTCGCCGCTGCCGACAGCACCAAAGCGCAGTGCTTAGCTGCTGTGCCACCAGGGAGGCCCCACTAGAGTATTTTTGATGGGCCTGCTCCCCATAGCATAGCCAATATCCTAGAATGCCAGGAGCATTTGTAACTTTTCCCACATTACCCGTCTCAACTTCAAGGCATTTCTACTTCACAGGGCTTTGGACATTGCTTCTCAGAGCTGCCTGTATCCCTCTATAAAGCTTGTTATAACACAGTTTCAGAGACTGGGTGACTTGGCAACAAAGATCATTTTATTTCTCACAATTCTGGATCTAAAATCAGAGTGCTTGGTTGGTTGGTGTGGGACATATTCTGGTTGGCAGACTTCATTGGCACATGACAAAAATGGTGATTTACCTCTCTGAGACCTCTTTTATATGAGCACACATGTGCGCGCGCGCGCACACACACACACACAGACACACACACACACGCACACACACACACACACAAATAGATAGGAGGGGTCTGGCTTTATATCTTAATAACCTCCCAAAGGTCTCCATCTCCTGATCCCATCACATTGGGAGTTAGGACATCACTGTATAAACTCGGGGACTTTGATGCAAATCTTCAGACCACAGCACAAGTACAACGGCTGTTTTGCTTCATCTGTGATCTTCAAACACTAGTTCTGTAACGTACATAAGGCTATAGGTTATGGTATAAGGTCAGTCTGCCTTACGAAGTGACCACTTCTTCTTTGTCACCTGGGAACTTTAAACACAGCATATCAGGCCTCATTGCTGGTACAGCGGTTAAGCGCTGAGCTGTGGAGCTGTTGGCAGCTGCGACACCAGTTCGATGCCTGGCGGGGGAGATTCCCACCTGGCGCAGCAGACCCCTCTGCCTCGCCCACTGCTCCCCTCAGCAGTGTATCTCTGTCGCTCTGCCTGTTCTGCTCCCCTCTCTGTCTCTGGTGAACCCTCTCGCCACCCCATGCCTCTGACCTTTACCCCAGCTTGTGTGCATAAATAAATATATCTAAAAAAAAAGGTAAAGACAACATTCCAAAAAGAGTTACCTGATTTAAAGCTATTCAGTATCAGAATTGTCCCTTTCTTTTGACCAAGCTCCCTCCAATCCAATCTTGTGCTGCAGTCCATGGGTGCTAACTAATCTGTAGAGATCTTCTTGGTTATAGTCATTTTCTTAGCCTAGCTCCATTTATGTTAGGTTCATGCTTATCCTGGTTATCAGCCTGGTATGTGGGAGGGGAAATTGGGGGAGGGGTCCCATTGTTTTGCAGGGATGGAATTTCTTGAGCATCTTCCCACAGTCTTAACAGGAGGAGTTGACCATTCTAAGGCCATAAGAGATTGGGGGGTGTAGATGTCAAAATCTTTGGAGGCACATATCCCGATACCCCAAGTGGAACAGCAGGAGTAACAGCACTTTCTCTTTTTGAGGCTTGATGTATCTATGTAGTCCTGAATTTAGCCTTGAGCTTTTGCTGTTCTCCCACTGCTTATCATCAACCAGAAAGTTATTTTGCTTTGCACACCTAATTGTCATTGTTTATTTCTGGCATCAGTTGTTCTTTATCCCTCAGAGGATATCAAGGCAAAGATAACAACTAGCCAGTTCCATTGGCTTTGTGTGCATTGTTCTAGTTTTCAAAGCCTTGTTTATGGAAAACACAAGTCATTCCCCACCCTGGAAAGTCTTCAAAATCTCCCAAAGGATAGTTTAGCACTTGGACTTCCACATTGTGTTGAGACTGACCTTGACCCCATGCTGGCTGAGGTGGGGTCACCATTGCCAGTGAGGCAGGGGTGATCCCGTTCCCAAAGCCTCTTTTATGGGACTACTCCTCACTCGAGCTGATTCAGGACCTTTTGGAGGAAGATACTGACATATGGAGTCTGGAATGTGGGGCTATTAGCGGCAGGATATTGCTGTGATAGAAAAAAGGGCGAAAGGAGCAGGAGTAGAAAGGAAAAGACTTCTGACCCTGAGGCAGGAATAAAATCAATGAAAGGAATAGGAGAAGGAAGAAAAGCGAAGTCTCAAACTGAGTGTGAGAACCCACCCAACTGGGAAGTTTGGGGGCAAAAAAATAGCCCCTTTTTCATACATACATATTCTATGTATCTTACTATCAGTACTGGCTGGAAAGTTGTCTGGGAAGAGGATGACCTCAGCTCAGAATGAGAGCCAGGTCCAAACTGCAATACAGCTAAATGGTGTCAGGGTGTCAGCTAAATATAGCCTGGATGTTCAAAGACAAGTTATTTCTTGAAAAGAGATCCAAGCAGTACACTTTAACCCTATGTTTGCTTTCTTCTGTTTATGAAATTGTTATGGCCCGAGGGAAAGTAGGTATATTCAGACCTTAGTGCAGTATGCCAAAGAAAATATTTTACATCAGGAGATGACTAGATAAGTTCTCTCATCACTGAAAATAATATTTTTATTTACATGCTGAGAGAAAGTCCTAAATAATGGATGGAATTTCTGCAGTAGAGAGTTTTCAACCATATTTTTTTAAAGATTTATTTATTTATGTATATAAGAGCTGGGGTGTAAGCCAGAGGTATGGGGGGGGGAGTGAGAGGATTCACCAGAGATAGAGTGGGTAGCAGAACAGACATACTGACTGAAATGCACGCTGAGGGGAGCGGCAGGAAGACAGGAGAGGTCTGCTGTGCCATGTGGGAAGCACCCTGCCCAGGGATTGAATTTATGCTGCAGTGGCTGCTAGGGATAGCTTCATAGCGCTGTGATTTAACCCCTTGCGCCACCAGGGAGGCCCCCCAAAATATTATTTTAAAAGTAATATTGATGACTTTTTTTAAAATCCTTGTATTTATGTGCAGTCACATTTGCAAAATATTTAAGTTTTTGAGCTTCTCTTATTTTTTACAGGTGAGAGATTTTACTTGGTGGTGTTAGAAACCCACTCCTTCACTGAACTACCCATCCCATGGACTTCTGTCAGTTGTCACTAATCTTAGTGCTTTAGGTGTCTTTGTCCAGGGAATGCAGGGATTGGTGCCTATATGATTTTCCTGTAACTCTTGTTAAATATTAGAGGAACTTCCAAGTCAGTTACACAGCTCTGGTTTTTCTTCTATAGGTTTCTATATGTTGCCAAATATCTATTGTTGCTACTTTGGTGCATTGTCACAAAAACACTTCTGTCTAAAGGCATCTGTTTTATGGCTAAGCATCCAGTCAGATGACCCGGGGTCACTTTTGCTAGTAGCAAATATAATGTGACCACCCAGTATCATCCTTTTTTATCACAGATGCTATTATACCTCAGAACTGCCAAGAGGCGAATGGATAGCACTCACGGGCAGCATCTGACTAAATCTCTCATCTGGAATTTGAAGAACTTGAGATTTGAAAAGTCCAGGGAATTATAAGATCAGCGTGAGGCTGGATTCAATACATCAGATGAGTGTCAGTTGAGGGCCATCTCTGCTGTAGGAAGGAGAAAACAGCTCTCTGTGTCAGGCCTGCCTCGAGTCAACCAGATAGAAATGACATTGAAAAGAACGATCACTGCTGATGTCTTGCTAACAGTGTTGTATGAGGCCTTTATATTCATCTTTCAGGGAGTCAACTGATAGATTTTTATGAATATTTTCATGTTAGTTCACATTAGGAGATACCAGGAAAAGTTTAAATCTTTAAAATATAGAATCACAATGCTTTCCTGGTATTGATCATGCCTCATTCAGAGAACTTAGCCTACTCATTCTGTAGTGATGTATCTTATCATTTATTGTTCCAGTATTCCTGGAAAAGAGAAATACATTTATTTAAGTTCTTCCAGTGGAAAAAGTAATTTCAATGGCAAAAAAAAAAAAAAAGGAATTTAGAATGAAGAGGAGGAAAAAAAATAGCTAAGCCAACTTGTAGAATCAAAAATTTCGTGGCTATTTGGAGATATTCTGAGATAGAAATTCTTCAAAAGAAAAGGGGTGGGGGGGAGAGGGGCAGGGACTAAGTAGAGAGGGTGGGAAGGAGCAAGAGAGGTTGGGGTTGAGAATTATATGTAGACAATAATTTTGTTCAGTTTGGGTCTGAATGACTGTTAAAACAGTGATTTGAACAAGAGCTCCAGCTATGTTTTAGTTACAAAGAAAATGAGTTATCCACTAAATTATGTATAAATGAAAAGGCTGTAAGAGTACATGTTTTGTAATTAAAAGATAGAATTTTTATTTATTGTTAAAGATTTATTAATGCATACCGGAGCTGGGGTGTAGGCCACAGGTGTTGGGCGGGGGGGTGACAGGATTCACCAGAGACAGATCCGGGAGCAGAACAGGCGGATCCACTGAAACACACTGCTGAGGGGAACGGGGGAGACAGGAGAGGTCTGCTGCACCATGTGGGTCAGCTCCCTGGCCCGGATTGAACTCATGTTGCAGTGACTGCAAATAGCTTCATAGTGCTCCATTGTGCCACCAGGGAGGCCCCCAAAAGACTGAATTTTTATTTTATTATTTTTTTAAGATTTACTTATTTTTGCACACAAGCTGGGGTGCAGGCCAGAGGTGTGGGGCGGTGAGAGGATTCATCAGAGACAGAGTGGGGAGCAGAACAGGCAGATGGAACGAAGTACACTGCTGAGGAGAGCACGGGCGAGGCAGGAGAGGTCTGCTGCGCCATGTGGGAATCTTCGTGGTAGGGCATCGAACTTTCCCCCACAGCCACTAACAGCTCCACAGCGCTGCGCTTAACCCATTTCGCCACCAAGGAGGCCCAAGATCAAACTTTTAGATACAGTTGTGGTTTGCAGAGTAATGGGGCAGATAGTATGGTGGGTCCTTGTATAATCCTCTCTCCTGCATTGAGTTCCCGCTGTCGTTGACATCTTGCATCTGTTATGGTGAATGAACCAGAACTGCTGAGTTACTACCAACTAAATAACATGGTTTACTTGAAGGTTCTTTGTGCAGTTCTGTGGGTTTTTAAGTGCATGAGGCCATGTATCCACTATTATGAATGGAATAGTTTCACCACCTTAAAAATTCCCATGCTTTGGCCTCCCCGGTGGCGCAGAGGTTAAGCGCTGCACTGTGGAGCTGTCGGCAACAGCGACGCGAGTTCGACGCCTGGCCAGGGAGAATCCCACATGGCGTGGCAGACCTCTCCTGCCTCGCCCACTGCTCCCCTCAGCAGTGTATTTCTGATCTGCCTGTTCTGCTACCCGCTCTGTCTCTGGTGAACCCTCTCGCTGCCCCGCGCCTCTGGCCTGTACCCCAGCTTGTATGTATAAATAAAAAATAAATCTTTAAAAAAAAATTAAAAAAAAAAATTCCCATGCTTCCTCTGTCCCAGTTCCCTGAACCCCAAACTCCCACAAATCTGTTGGCCATCTCCATACTGTTGCCATTTCTGGAATGCCTGTGTATGGAATCATGCAGTTTCCATAGCTATTTCAACCAACTTTGTTCCTGTAGCCCTTTTATATTTCTCAGTATCTTTTTGTGATTTCAGATCTTACTTGTGTTTATCATGAATAATATTCCAGAATAACTCAAGAGAAATTACAACATGTGTCCATGAAGAGTTTTGTCCATGTTTGTGACAACTTATTCATAATAGACAAATACTAGAAATAGTCCACATGGCTCTCGACAGGATGATGGATGAGTGATTTATGATGTATTTAGTGTATTCGGCTCTTTCTGATACTGATTTTTAGTTGAATGTGTGTTTTAAGAGTATAGATTGTATAACTTCTATACTTTAAAACTTCTAAATTTGGGGCATCCCTGGTGGCGCAGCGGTTAAGCGCTGCACTGTGGAGCTGTGGGCAACGGCTACTTGAGTTTGAAGCCCGGCCGGGGAGAATCCCACATGGTGCGGCAGACCTCTCCTGCCTCGCCCGCTGTTCCCCTCAGCAGTGTGTTTCCGTCCATCTGCTTGTTCTGCTCCCCACTCTGTCTCTGGTGAATCCTCTTGCCGCCCCACGCCTCTGGCCTATACCCCAGCTGTATCTCTGGCCTGTACCACAGCTTATATCTCTGGCCTGTACCCCAGCTTGTATGCAAAAATAAATCTTTTAAAAAAAACTTCTAAATTTTATTTAATGTTTAAGATATGATTCTATTGGTAAATGTTCCAGGTGAGGTTGTTCTTTTAAATAGACTATCCTGCTAATAACTATTAGTTAATAGATGCTACAGTTCATTAAAATGTTGCTAATTTTATGCCTGCTGTGTCTATTAATTACTGAGAGTGTTGAAATCTCCATGTCTGTTCCTCGTTGTATTTTTAGAATTTGTTCCCTCACATATTTTGAGATTCTGTTTGTTGCTTATATTGACGATCATTTTGTCTTGAAGCAGTGACTCCTTAGTAATCATGTAATATCTTTCTTTATCTCTGATAATTTGTCTTTTTCTGAAATCTTCCCCTCTGAAATTAATAATCTATACTAGCCTTCTTTTGATATATATTGCCATGTTGTACCTTTTTCTATCTCTTGATGTTTAACCTGTCTGCAGATATTTAAAATAGGTCTCTAATATACAACATAGAGTTGGATGTTTCTTTTTTATTTAAATATACTCTGATAATATGTCTTTTTTTAAAAAAGATTTATTTATTTACGCATACAAGAACTGGGGTGTAGGCCGGAGGTGTGGGGCGGTGAGAGGATTTACCAGAGACAGAGTAGGAAGTGGAACAGGCAGATTGACTAAAATACACTGCCGAGGGGAGCAGTGAGCAAGACAGGAGAGATCTTCTGCGTCGTGTGGGAAGTTTCCTAGCCGGGGTTGAACTCGTGCTGCAGTGGCTGCAGGTAGCTTCATAGTACTGAGACTTAACCTCTTACACCACCAGTGAGGCCTGATAATGTCTTTTAATTGGCATAGTTTATCATATTTATTTTTTTATTTTTTTATTTTTTTTTAAATATTTATTTTTATTTATACATACAAGTTGGGGTACAGGCCAGAGGCATCGGGCGGCGAGAGGGTTCACCAGAGACAGAGCGGGGAGCAGAACAGGCAGATCAGAAATACACTGCTGAGGGGAGCAGCGGGCAAGGCAGGAGAGGTCTGCCGCGCCATGTGGAATTCCCCCCGGCCGGGCGTCGAACTCGCGTCGCCGCTGCCAACAGCTCCACAGCGCAGCACTTAACCACTGCGCCACCGGGGAGGCCCAGTTTATCATATTTAAAGTGATTTATTGATACAGTTTCATTGACACTACTACATTCATAACTATTTTTATTTATTGTACTTCTTTTTAACTTTTTTTTCCTGTCATCGATATCTCTGGTCTTTATTGAGCATCTTGTATATCTCCATTTTCTCTCCCTCTTATCAAGTACACATCTTTTAAAAAAATTTTTTTCAATAATCATTCAAAATAATCTAAGTTCACTTTCACATATTATTAAGCCTCTTCACAGGCAGTGCTGCTATTTCATGCTATTGCTGATCCCCCCATCTCTTATAAAATTACAGTCATTTATTTTACTAATCTGTAAAATATAGCTACCAAATACATTGTTGCTACATATTTTTCTGAGTAAACAACTATCATATCATTTACCATGAAAAATATGTTAATTTACCTTCATTTATTACTTCTGATGCTCTTTTGTAAATTGAATTATAGAATTTAAAATTAAATTCAAATATTATGTAAAAGTTAGTGCTTTCATTTTTTACATATATGTCGAATTTTCAGACCTGTAACATTTTCCTTCTCTTTAAAGAATTTCATTTAACACTTCTTGCAAGGGAACTGTCTGGAGAAACACTTCCTACAGGTTTCATTTGTCTGAGAGTTTTTTTTTTTTTTTAAGATTTTTATTTATTTATACATACAAGTTGGGGTACAGGCCAGAGGTGTGGGGTGGTGAGAGGCTCACCAGAGACAGAGTAGGGAGCAGAACAGGCAGATCAGAAATACACTGCTGAGGGGAGCAGCGGGCGAGGCAGGAGAGGTCTGCCGCACCATGTGGGATTCTCCCCGGCTGTGCGTCGAACCCGCATCGCTGCTGCCGACAGCTCCAAAGCGCAGCGCTTAACCGCTGCGCCACCAGGGAGGCCCTGTCTGAGAGTTTTTAATTCTTCTTCATTTTGGAAAGATAATTTTCCTGGAAACAAAATTCTAGGTTGTATATTTTTTTCCTTTAATATTTTAAAAAAATGTACTCAACTTCATTCTTGTTTGCATGGGTTCTGAAAACTTCATTTTTTTAAAAGATTTATTTATTTATGCATACAACCTGGGGTACAGGCTAGAGGCGTGGGGCAGAGAGAGGATTCACCAGAGACACAGTGGGTTGCAGCACACGCAGATCACCGAAATACACTGCTGAGTGGAACAGCAGCGGGCGAGGCAGGAAAGGTCCACCGCACCATGTGGGAATCTCCCTGGCCAAGCGTAGAACTCAAGTCACCGCTGCTGACAGCTCCACAGCGCAACACTTAACTGCTGCACCACCAGGGAGGCCCTGAAAACTTCATTCTTGTATGCATGGGTTCAGAATATAGGTACAACGTCATTCTTATCCTATTCTATTATTTAGACTCTGTTAATTCCCTGTCCTCCAGTCCACAATGCTCAAAATTTTGTTTTTACTTTGGGATTCTGCAGTTTTTATAAATATGTATAGATGTAGACATGCTGTTATTTTCTTTCTTTCTTTTTTTTTTTTACTTGATATTCTCAGCCTACTGGAGATTCATGTATCTGTGTCCTTAATTTGGGAGGATTCTCTGCCATCATTACATGGGATATTTCTTCTGTGCAACCTTCTCTTTTTTATTCATTGTTCCTATTATGCGTATGTGTGTTACACCTTCAATAAGTGTCCCGTAGTTCTTGTACTTTAACTTTTCTTATGTTTTTTTTTCCCCTTTACTTTTTCATTTGGGAAATTACAATTGGCAAGTTTTCAGAAGCTCTGATTTTTCCCTCAGTCATATCCAATCAACTGAAAATCCCCTGAGAGACATTCTTCATATTTGTTTGTCTTTGATTTCTAACCTTTCTTTCCCATGTGTTCTTAAATTTCCAATCTCTCTGCTTACATTACCCATCTACTCATACATGGTGTTTGTTTTTTCCATTACTTTTTCCACTGTTTAACATATTAATCATTAAAAAAATTAAATTCTCTGTCTCATAAGGTTAAACTCTCACATATGCTTACTTTGGTTTGATTATGTTTAGACTTCAGACAGTGTTCGACCTTGTCTTCAGCCTGTATGGTGATTATTGTTATTGCTGAATATTAAATGTAATGGATTTCGTCACTGAACTTACCAGGTTTTACCGTCAGGTTTTATGTCATTCTGAGTAAGACTGGGCCTTGTTTAAAGTTTGCTGAAGTTGTAAGTACCACTGTCCTCCATTTCCTATTGTTTCCTTCCTTTTCTCCTTTTACTTGCATTCCCTAAAGAACTTCTTAATGTGTTTTACAGATCTTTAGTGATAATTGACTTGTTGGAGCCCTGCTGATGTGGTGTTAAGTCTTTGGAAAGGAGAAGTATCCTGTAATCCTATGCTTCAAAACTCCAATTATTTTCCTGACTGTGAGCCCCTGGCTATGATATTTTCTGGCTTTATTTTTTCTCCCTTAGTATGACTGGGAGGTCAGAGGGAGCTAATGTAGTCTGCTTCCCCTTTCTGCAGATAGCGATGACTCTAAAGGTAATGAGAAAGTACTCTTTTTGTTAATGTCCTGGCCATAATTTAATTGGCAAAACGGTTTGAAAAAGTATTTTTGATGGCTCTGTTACTTTCTTGCTCTCCGTACTTGAAACATAAAGTACTGTTTTTTCCACTTTCAATCGTGAAAGCCTTTGGGGGCTTCCAAGTGTGTAGTCTGTAAAAGTGTGGAGGCTCACTAAAACTATACCCCCAAGATTTAAATTTTCTAGGTAGCCCACAGTCAGCCTCCAGCAGTCCCTCAGTAAGGTTGTGGTATTCCCGTCAATTATTTTCTCCAGGCTGACTTTTGCTCTAAGGCTCTGTCTTTTCCTGTCTATATTCCAGACTGATACTTTGACTTGTGGCCTCAATTTTCTGATAAATCTAAGAAAATTCTCTGATAAATCAATGATTTCTAGTTTGTTTAGCCTTCTTTTTTTCTGTCAGAAGGACAGAAGTGATGGCTTTTAAGCTCTTTACATTTCAGAGCAGAAATTAGAAGTCATAAGCAATTTTTTAAAGAATATTTTTCTTACTGTAGAAGCTAACCAAAGTGATAAAAACCTTTATCTCATAACTTTCTAATTAACTCTTGGCCCCCTAAAGTTCACCTGCAAAGCTCTGTGTTTATTCATTTTTATGATAACTTAAATTTATTCATGTGCTATCTAATAAAACTTAATACATTGTGATTTTACTGAATTATGTGTAAATCATTGTTACTAGATTTCATGGTGTTCTTCTTATTGCTCATTTCAATATGAAGTTCCTGAGAGTTGATTTTATGTTAAAGATGTTGTCTGTTACTTCAGACTCTTTTGACAGTATTTATGCTAGTTCTCGCTGGAAATATTTTAAGAATACCTTAATATAAATTGGGTGTTTTAGTCATTTTTGGTGAATCATTAATCAGATACTTTCATTCACCTCAATATAATCAATAATCAGTATAAATTTACAAAAAAATACTTTTGACTAAATTTTACTTTTTTAAGTACTGTAATCCTTAGGGAAAAATAAAATATTTGTTATTTTCAGTACACTCCAAATCATGGTAACGTTGCATTTTTATAGTGTCTAGTTTTATGCATACTAATAAAGGAACTTAATGCATTATACTTCCCTAGATACTTCTCTCACACCTAGTGTCCTCCATTTGTTATTTTTCTGTGGACACTCATTAATTTAATACCTTGAGCTGAGGGACTGAACCTACTATAGAGGAGAGTTTGACAAATAGGTACATTAAAGTAAAATATTTCAGACCTGCCATTTTATTTATAAACAACTGTGTAACTTCTCAACTAAGGCAGGGTGCTGTCATTCTAAAAGCTAACATCATAATTTAATAGGAAACACCATAGTAATTCGTGACAACAGATGAGATGTATTATTCATCCTCAAAAATTATCAAATTCTTGGTTTTGTTTAAAAGTCCAGCTTCGGCCTCCCTGGTGGCGCAGCGGTTAGGCGCTGCGCTGTGGAGCTGTCGGCAGAGGCGATGCGAGTTCGACGCCCGGCCGGGGAGAATCCCACATGGTGCGGCAGACCTCTCCTGCCTCGCCCGCTGCTCCCCTCAGCAGTGTATTTCTGATCTGCCTGTTCTGCTCCCCACTATGTCTCTGGTGAACCCTCTCGCCACCCCACACCTCTGGCCTGTACCCCAGCTGTATGTATAAATAAATAAATTAAAAAAAAAATTAAAAAAAAAAAAGTCCAGCTTCACAGGAGAAAGATTCCAAAATCAGTCCAAATATGGCCTCCCTGGTGGCGCAGCGGTTGAGCGCTGCACTGTGGAGCTGTCCACAGCGCACGATGCGAGTTCGACGCTCAGCCTGGGAGATTCACACATGGTGCAACAGACCTCTCCTGCCTCGCCCGCTGCTCCGCTCAGCAGTGTATTTCTGATATGCCTGTTCTGCTCCCCACTCTGTCTCTGGTGAACCCTCTCGCTGCCCCATGCCTCTGGTCTGTACCCCAGCTTGTTGCGTAAATAAATAAATCTTTAAAAAAATATTTTAACTTTGCTCCAGTTTCTATTAAAATTGCCTGTGACCATACTCATTTTTTTCATCACCAAAGGCAAATCATTTCATAAGTGCCTTCTAGCCTTAAATGTTGTACTCCTAATCCCGTTGGATTCTGCATCTTTTTTATATCTCCCTGCTTCAAACCACTCAGCTTATGGAGTATTCTAAATACACAATTAATTTGACCTGAGTGGAATCTACTGAATAATTTATATTCTTTCTTAGAAAAAATATAGGACTAGATATGGTAGATAAAAAAGAACAATCTGATGGGATTGATACATGGGTTTAGGGAGGGAAAGATTATCCAGATCTGGACAGGAAGATCCCATATTTGACAGCAGTGGAGACAGGATTGAAACCATGATTTCAAACATAAGTGTTATAGTCATGTATAAACACTAAAAAGCCAATAATGTGGAAGTAATAACCCTCGTGTAATTCAATTCTGAATCTAAGGAGGAAACAAAGTTTAATATATGATTTCAGCAAGGCTATGAAACAGGTAAGGTGTGAAGTGAAAAATTACAAAATTTGGTGAGAGAAAGTTATAAAAACACTAGAATTGCATTCTAGCATCTGCTTAGGCTTTTAAATTTTATGTAAGTGTATATAATACATAAATATGAATTAATAGCTCATTGAAGACAACAGAGGCACAATTTATATATAAAAAAATTACAGCACATCTTGTACCACCAAAAAGAAATTTTCTTACCAAATTTGTAATCTATCTTTTAAGATATAATTAGATAAAATTATAGTAGTATTTATGTATAAACTTATGTAAAAGGAATATTTTTCTGTAAGACAAAGTAGTTTTGCATACATATAACCAGAGACTTAAACTGTGTTTTTAGTATATTTTATTAAATTTAGTTTTGTCATGCAATTAGATACTATGCTTTTATATTTCCTGAGGGGGCAATTAAACTTATAACTATATTTATAGAACGTACAGTTTGATCAGAAGGGCATTGTGAATAGGTCATGATCCTCCTTGCTAGTTTGTTTATTTACTTATCTTCCAGCAGGTGGTGCCCTTGCAATAGATACTTATATTTATCTCTGTGATTGGGCTAAAAGGTGCACAGCTCCTTTCTCTTTCAAAATGGCATAATCAGTAGAGAGATATTTTATGAATGTATTCTGCCCTTTCTTTTATATTTTTCTAAGTGAAAGTATTTCAAAGACAATTAGCCAGATCTTACCTAGGAATATAAATCGTGTTATTACAACCAGACCTAAAAACAATTAATGTGTGCCCCACCTCACCACCTCCAACCAGCTACAAGTAAACTGCACTTTTCACTCTCCAAATAGTAATTTGTTCACACTCAGTAGTCAGTTTTTGCCATGTACAAGAATTATGGAAATGATTCATTTCTTAAGTAATCTGTGAACAATCCTGTATCAGATTAGATTAAGCTCTTGTCCTGATTCCCACTTGACCCTAATAAACCATTTACCTCTGTACTCCATCATGCAGTATTGCAGAGGTATTATCGTTTCTCATTTGCTCGTTTCAGTTGTGTCTCTGTTATTCTTGGAATCCTTAATTTGTAAGAAATGCTTTCTGTTTTTTAGACTCTGCCTGCACAAGACAATATAACCTTTTGCACCCTCTAAGCCCTAATAAATTAAGCATGCTGTTTAATAGTTTAAAATGTTATTGGTGTCTAGATGCTGACTTTGCATAGTTCCTGAATTAGTTATAATTTTTACCAAAAATATATCCTCTATAATTGAGAGTGTCTTCATAGCGTTTTCAATATGCCTGATTCTTTCTATCATGATAACTCCTAGACCAACCTTATGCTTGATGAAATCATCCTGATTTCATTCATTTATTAATGATTTAATTGATTGATTAATTACTGTATGCTTTCATCCCACATACATTCCCTGGTGTCAAATTGGTTTGGGGACATTTCACTATCTGCCGAGATTGTATTCATATTGGTTAAGAAAATATTTGCTTTGTGTGTTTCATATATCAAAGATATGAAAAAAAAAATCATCAGAGACATTATAGAATTACCACAAGATGGCAGTGGGGAAAGTACAAAAAGTTTGGAGGTCTTAGCAAGGCTTCTTAACTCTAGCCAAGGTAATTGGTTTAATATTGGTACTATGTTGATACAGATTATAAAATGAATTCGGGGTAATGTATTTTGTCAAACCGCATTTGAAGAAGAAAGTTATCAAAGGCAAGAGAAAAATAGAAGCAAAAGTGAGAAGACCTAAAATATTCCATTTAGTTAGAATTTTTTTTTAAGATTTTTAAAATTTATTTTATGCATATAAGCTGGGGTGTAGGCCAGAGGTGTGGGGCAGTGAGAGGATTCACCAGAGACAGAGTGGGGAGCAGAACAGGCAGATAGACGGAAGGGAGCTGCAGGCAAGGCAGGACAGGTCTGCTGCACCATGTGGGAATCTCCCCTGCTGGGCATTGAACTTGCATCACTGTTGGGAAGTGCTCCACAGCCCTCTTTAACCCGCTGTGCCACCAGGGAGGCCCTTCATTAACATTTTTGACTTAACTTTAAAAGATAATGAAAGTTTTGTTTTTTTCTAGAAAGCATGTTTAATTTACTTCTTTACCTCAGTATACAAATAATTTAAGTCTCCAGAACTATAAGCAAGAAAAATAGAGCTATTTCTATTGTAAAACAGTACTTAGAAATGATCTCAAGTCATTCAAAAAGATATGAGACTTTAGAGATAGGGTACCTGCATTCCTATGCTCATTGCAGCACTAGTTACAGTAGCCAAGTTGCAGAAACAACTCAAGCATCTTTACATATCTATGAGTAATAGACATTTCTTGTAAAAATCTAGTAAGATGACAAATGCATTTGAAAATGTTTTCAAGCCAAGTTATAAAAAATACTTAGTTCTATAATCATCATCATTGATATTATTTTATGCTGTGATTGACCTTAAAATAAGTGTTCTACAATTTAGATAGGTGGGGAAGGAGTGGTAATCTGAGTCAAATCCAAGAAAACAATTTATCATTTAAAATGTAAATTGATTGTGGATATGAGTTACCAGAAAACATGCTAGTTGGTTTATTTGGAAAATGCCTTAACATATTTTATCATTAACATTAAATGGTCTAAGCTTTCATGATACTTTAATCTGAAATAATACACTTGATCTTTTTAAATAGATCAATGACTTTTGAGACTACATTTGCTAAATTACAAATTAACATAATTAAAATTCACTCTATTATAAACAAAATAGTAATGCCGTATATTTTAAATGTGTAGCCATGGTTAACATTTAAAGTAGGACCTCCCTGGTGGCGCAGCTGTTGAGCGCTGTGCTGTGGAGCTGTCTACAGTGTGCGATGCGTGTTTGATGCCTGGCCGGGGAGAATCCCACATGGTGCGGCAGACCTCTCCTGCTGCCCGCTGCTCCCCTCAGCAAGTGTATTTCTGATCTGCCTGTTCTGCTCCCCACTCTGTCTCTGGAGAGCCCTCTCACCGCCCCACGCCTCTGGCCTGTACCCCAGCTTGTATGTATAAATAAAAAATAAATTAAAAAAAACATTTAAAGTAGCCACAGCTGGACCTCCCTGGTGGCACAGTGGTTAAGCGCTGTGCTGTGTGGAGCTTTGGGCAGCAGCGAAGCAAGTTCGATGCCCAGCAGGGGAGATTCCCACATGGCACAGCAGACATTTCCTGCCTTACCCGCTGCTCCCCTCAGCAGTGTATTTCTGTGTGTCTGCCTGTGCTGCTTCCCACTCTGTCTCTGGTGAACCCTCTCACTGCCTCATGCCTCTGGCCTGTACCCCAGCTTGTATGCATAAATAAATAAATCTTTAAAAAAAAATTAAAGTAGCCACAGCTGATGCTATTCCCCTGATACCTTTTCTCTGAAATACTGGATTCAGGTCATGCACAAAATAATCTTAGGCCCTGTTAAATTACATTGCACAAACATTTGCTTAATTTTTAAAAAGATTTATTTATTTATGCATACAAGCTAGGGTACAGGCCAGAGACATGCGGCAGTGAGAGGGTTTACCAGAGACAGAGTGGGGAGCAGAACAGGTAGATCGACTGAAGTGCACTGCTGAGGGGAGCAGTGGAGCAGGCAAGGCAGGAGAGGTCTGCTGCTCCATGTGGGAAGCTCCCTGGCCAGGTATCCAACTCGTGCTGCAGTGGTTCTGGATAGCTTCATAGTGCTGTGCTTAACTCATTGCGCCTCCAGGGAGGCCCTAATGAACCAGTTTTAGAAACATAGAGATGATAGTCTACTGTAAGAGAAACTATTTTATTTTGCACTAAGTCTTTTATATAAACTGCATCATATTTGAGCTGGGATTCAATAAAGTAGGATGTTTTTTCTGACCCTTGGTTGATAAATTGTGTCCATAAGCTAGGTAGAAGACCTAAGCTTGTTCAGGTAATCATACTTGGAATCAGCATATCACTCCTAATAAATAAACTATATTTTTGGTATCACCTCTTTAATCTGTTCCAGAGTTAATCTAGTGTAGTCTAGCCTATGGTAGTAGAAATTAAGTCATACATAATGCAAATTGCTTATTCTAGTAATTGATTGTTTGCTATAATGTTCAATATATTATAGGATAATAGGAACTCAACTGATTTTTTTGTAGATTGATTTTCTAACCTACCACTTTAGTAAATGGATTTATTGTTTTAGTAAATTTTTAGTGGATTCTTTAGGGATTTCTTTATGTATTATAATGTCATCTGCAAATATTGACAATTTTCCTTTTTCTTTCGTATTTAGGATTCCTCTTATATCCTTGTCTAGTGCAGTTGCTCTGGCTAGGACTTCTGGTACTATATTGAATAGTAGTTGTGAGAATTGACTCCCTTGTTTAATTACTGATCTTAGAAGAAAAGCTTGCAACCTTTGACCTTTCCCCATTGAAAATTATGTAGCCATGGGTTTGCCCTGTTCACCATTTGTTATTGAGTTATGTTCAGTCCTTATTTTTGGAGGATATTTATCATACATGGATGTTAAGTCTTATAAGGTGCTTTCTCAGCTTTAATTGATATGATCATGTGATTTTTATCTTTCTGTTTGTTGATGTGGTGAATTATGTTGATTGATTTTTCAGGTATTGAACCATGTTTGTGTTCCTGGTATAAAACTCCTTTGGTCATTGTGTATAATACTTTTAATGCATTTTGAACTCTTTCAATTGTTAGGGTCACACACGGAGATAAAACCCTACAGCTAATGAATTATAGATATAGATATTAACTTTAGATATTCTGGATAGATATTAACTTATAGATATTAACTTTCTTATATCACTTTCTACAGGGATGGGAACTAATTGTATGTTGTTTGAATGACTTTCTTAAAACGCTGCAATGCTTGATGTGAGTTCACATTGTGAGTGAAGTCGTTGAACGTCTTCCGATAGTCTGGTTGGTAAATATCCATTTACTTAATGAAGGGTTTTCTTTTTTTTTTAAGATTTATTTATTTATACATACAGCTGGGGTACAGGCCAGAGGTGTGGAGTGGTGAGAGGCTTCACCAGAGACAGAGTGGGGAGCACAACAAGCAGATCAGAAATACACTGCTGAGGGGAGCAGCGGGTGAGGCAGGAGAGGTCTGCCACACCATGTGGGATTCTCCCTGGCTGGGCATCCAACTCTCATCGCTGCTGCCGACAGCTCCACAGCCCAGCGCTTAACCGCTGCGCCACCAGAGAGGCCCTAAAGGGTTTTCTTTATCACTCAAATATTCCTAACAGCTTTTGTGCTTTGTGTTTTTAACACTGAATGGTTACACAATTAGGATAGTGTGAAAGCAGGGCGTATAGATCGGAATAACTGAATCTTGTTATATGCAGGGTACGTGTATCCAGTGTCTCTTTCTGCTTTATCAGACTTTCCAACTAGTGTTAGAGCTACAAGGACCAGAGTTTATGGTTTAAATGAGAGAAGTCTGCAGACAGGTGCTGTCTAAAGAAAAAACGTTCTAGTTCTTTTGAGACACTTGGGAACTAGAATGCCTAATGGTTAGGCTCACCAGTTAGTTAGAGGAACAATCATGAGTTTTATATGACATCAGGAAATGGACGGTTGTCACTCTGACCAATGGATGATAACTGTCTCACATACTGCTTGTCTCTGTACTTAGAATCGTCTGACATCTTTTTTGTTGTTGTTGTTGTTTCATTTATTTGGTTCAGTCGGTTTTATGGTAGGATTTAATTTTCTTTAATAATACAGTGAATACACATTTTTATTTTTGCAACTGATAAACTCTAATATCCCCCATCTCAGTATTTATCAATAGTAGTACTTCTCATAATAATCTAGAGTGAGGAACAATCTAAAGTTCTGACAATAGAATTAATAAATGTCAGGGAAAATGGATTTGTTGTAATGAACTAAAGTCATGTGTAATGAATCTTACAATTTTGAGAAAGACACCAGCTAACAGAACCAAAAGTACGATTCATTTACAAAGTTTCAGAAAGGATGTGATCTATTTGATGATATTAGAAACTTCCTGTGGTTACTTTGTTAGGGTATTAGCGTCTAGTGTAATGTCTTGAGTTCCTGGGAGTTTTTCTTGATCAGGTTGCTGGTCATACATATATATTTTACTTGTAGAAGAAAAAAGACCATATGCTTCTCAGACCACATAATATCTAATAATAAAATATAAATGAAACATATCACAAACTGTGAGGTATAATGTTTTGTATAGTTTCCTTTCTAGGAAATAATGAAGAAGAAGCCTGGAATTATAATGGGAAAATGGTTTCTCTCCAGTCAGAGACTTTGCAGGGATTACTTCATTTTATATAGTTTTAATTTTTTAAATTATTTGATATTGAACATGGAATACATTTGCTATTAGGAGAAAGTTTCTAATTAGAGTCTTAATACAAGTATTTAAAACTCCAAGAAAGGAGAGTCGTGAGTTAAAATATTCTAAATATTTCATATTCCATATGAGATTATACAGATTTATCTTACTATTAATTTATCGTTTAATTTGGCCTCAGACCATTTTGGACATAAATATGCATTTGAAAAAGTTCAAAGTAATCATTACTAGAAATAAAGGTTTCTATATTGTAATAATGTAGAAATAATATCATGTTGCTTACTTTCAACCATTGATAGCTAGTAAATATGGCTGAGTGTAAGGACAACATTTGCGCTTAAAAGAAGGGAAAATAACCCTCGCTTGTTTTTTATTTAGTTTTCTTTTATAATCTTTTGTAAATTACATACCCCAATTTTTTTAGGTATAAATTGACACATCACAGTGCACTTGTTTTAGATTTATTATATGTATATGTTGCAAAATTTTGAACCAGTAAGTTTTGTTAACTTCTATAGTCTCACATTACAATTATTTTTTGTCACAATAACTTTTAAAATTTGTCTTACTGCCTTTTTCTTAAAACGTGTTTTTTTTAAGAGTACTTGTTCCACCAGGTTTAAGAATTTCCTCAGATGTCACTTTTACAGTGATGATTTCTCTGAATTCTGTATATTAAATCACATTCCCTCCCATTCTGCCTTTCATTTCCTAGTACTTCTCCCTCCTTTCATTTTCCGGAGGCCCTTATGGCAATTTGACACTTTTTTTTTTCTGTTTATTTAACTGTTCCTACCAGTCTTCCCCCCAAATTTCTCTAGAACACAAGTTTGAAGGCAATAATTTTATTGTATACTTTTCATTCATTATGTAGAAATGTATCTTAATTTTTATTACTTCATGATTGTATGATTGATTTATTATGTATGCAATGAGTGAAGATATAATGAGGATTACAAGGGAGGGAGAGAGAAAAAGTTGAAACAAAGAAAACTTAAGTCCAAATTAAACTATTTCTATCTCAAAGATAATTAAGGTATATTAGGCAAATAAAAGCAAGAAACGGGCCTCCCTGGTGGCGCAGTGGTTGAGCGCTGCGCTGTGGAGCTGTAGGCAGCAGCGATGCGGGTTCGACGCCCAGCCAGGGAGAATCCCACGTGGCACGGCAGACCTCTCCTACCTCGCCTGCTGCTCCCCTCAGCAGTGTATTTCTGATCTGCCTGTTCTGCTCCCCACTCTGTCTCTGGTGAACCCTCTCGCTGCCCCACGCCTCTGGCCTGTACCCCAGCTTGAATAAATAAATCTTTAAAAAATAAATAAATAAAAGCAAGAAACATGAAGATGTAATAAAATTAATTAATATGTTTAAATCAACAAAATACACCAAATTCTCAACTAAGATATTTCCAAATATTACTGTTATGTTCACCATAAAAACCATTTTAAGTTAAAAAGAAAATGTCAGATCATGTTCCACTGTGAAAATGCAGAAAAAGTATACTAATAAGTGATGTGATCTTTCCCAATATATTCACTATTTTATAGTTATAATATTTGATATGAAAACATACAACCTAATTTAGAAATTTGCCTCATATATGACAAAGGAAGTGTACATATCATTTTGTCTTTAAAATGTTGATTTAAATTAGTAAATGTTCAATAAATTTGTTTTGTTATAAACTAATTACATATAAATAATATTTTAGCTATTCAGTTTTCACTAGCATTAGACAGAAGTGAGAACATACCCACCCTTGAAGTACAATAAAGCTTGAAATTGTAGTTGTTTTTTTGTTTTTTTGTTTTTCATTCTGGGAGATGTGCACTTAAACTATCAAAGATTATTTTAAAAAGAAGTAAAGAGTAGGTAATTGGAACAAACTGCTGTCTGACACAAGAATTTATTCAACAGAACACTGTTCAACTGGAAAAAAATAGGTAGTAGAAGAAAAACAGAATTTTATTAAAAATGCTTAAATGGTGATTCATTAAAAAGTAAAAAAGGTGTATTTGCTGGAAAATTTCCCATCATGAGTAATATGCTTATGAAATACCCCAAAGGAAATGTATGCATCATAATTACCAAACTGAATCCCCTAAAATCATTATCCTGGCACAGGAAATTCATTTATTTAGAGTTGTCAGAACTTGCATTTGCTATTAAAGTAATAGGTGAATATCATTTTATAATTAAATAAGATTAGAAATATCTAACAGTTGGAACCCCTCATTTTAATCTGTAAAACAGTGATACAGGAGCTGTGTGGAGGATAAGAAGCATAAGAGATTAAAGGTGAAGTAGTGAAGAATAAGAAGCAATTAGACATTTCCATTATTTCCATTATTCTGCCTACTACCTTTGTTGAATGTAATGCATGGAATTTTTGTCACCAGGGAATACTGAGGGAAACAAAGCTTGGAAGTCAGGTAGTTTTGTAACCCATCCAGTCCCTTCTCGTGGTATCTCCAAGTTTGAATCCTTTGTGTTCGCATTCTTCGGGAATGAAAGGAAAATGTTGGAGAATACCTTGGAAACCTGTTCATTCATGTGGGGAATGGTCTCTATAATGTTAGAGCATTAGGATTTCATCATTGCCTGATCTACTTTCACTCCATCTGCTCAACACCTGAGAACTACCTGAGGAAATGTAATGATGGAGTCTCATAGACTTTAATTCAAAATTACATGCTACCATCATTGTGGGTATATAGGTGATGGCTCATGTTTATACTTTCCTTCAAAATGACTATTTTATAGAAATGAAAGCATTATTCCTCATAATTCTCAGCAAGGAGAGCATCATAGTTAATAGCTAACATTGTGATTTAAAAATTGGTTGATTTGGGCCTCCCCAGTGGCGCAGCGGTTAAGCGCTGTGCTGTGGAGCTGTCGGCAGCCCGCGATGCGAGTTCGACGCCCAGCCAGGGAGAATCCCACATGGTGTGGCAGACCTCTCCTGCCTCACCCGCTGCTCCCCTCAGCATTGTACTTCTGATCTGCCTGTTCTGCTCCCCACTCTCTCTTTGGTGAACTCTCTCGCCGCCCCGCGTCTCTGGCCTGCACCCCAGCTTGTCTGCATAAATAAATAAATCTTAAAAAAAAAATTGGTTGACTAGAGTTTAGTGAGCTCATTACAATAATAGTTCAACACACTGTTGCACATGTTTATTTGTATGTTCATATTTTCACAATCACTGATTTATTAGATTAATTCATTCCTGCTGTATTATAAATAAATGCTTTTGGGAAATACAGATTTTTGAGGAGTTATTCACTGTAAGGAATAAAATCAAGGTGATTTTCTGACACTTGTGGAACTACTCCTTTGCATTACAGAGCAGTGTTTAATGAATGTAATTAATTGCCATTATTAGCATTGGTGTAAACATTTGCATGTGAGATTTTACCTCCAATATTTTATATATTTACATAGCTGGGTTAGTGTAATCAAGTCAATAAATATTCAGATATTGATGATCTGGAACTTGAAGATGGGTAGATAATCTTTCTTTATCAAAACTAGCAGTCAGGTGCTGGAGTAGGTAAAGAGATGTCAATCCATATAAAATAATCTACAAATTAAGGTCAGATGTGGTCATATAGAAGACTGGTTCAAATCCTTATACTGTCGCTTGGTTATTTGTAGTGAGCAATGCTGTTACAACCTTTGATATCCAGATCAGGGTAGAGTAGAATCTTCAATGCTTACCACTGAAACAAACTAAAAAAGAAAAAAAAAAATTCAAGGGAAAAGGATGTAGTTTTCTTGTTCTCTGCTCTTTTTGGGTGTGACGAGCCTCCAATCAGTGATTATATATTAGTCCTTTATGTATTTTTAAATAGCTCGCATAATTTGGCCAAACAAATAAATGAAAACAGCAAGGTAAAATACAGTATCACTCCCCGGTGGTCAGCAGGAAAGTATTAGGTGTGTCTCATTACTACAGCCTCTCAGCTCCAATGCCAGCAAGTATGCTAAATACAACATAAGTGGCATCTTAGTGATATAAAAGATGCATATTTCCATTTGCATCTATAAATCTGTTGGAAACAGGAAGCCCCATTTTTTGTGAAAATAGAACATTCTTTAGAAAAACTTTATTAAAGCATTTAGTTGACAGATTACTTCTATAACCTTTGTTCTTGTTTGTGAGAAACATTTATACAGATATGTTCCTGAAATCTATAAACCGATATGCTCATATCCAATTAAAATGAGCAAGACAGATTGGTTTTCCTACTCAATAGCTTTTTTATGGACTCTCATTTCTTCATAGACCACTTAGCTGTAAATAATCCATGCAAATAGCAATTAGACCTTTCCTGGTTTATTCATATAAACATAATGGTTATTCAAGGAACACAGAAATGTTTCAAGCAATTTTCTATATAAAATATGCATACTTAAAACCATATGTTTGAAAAGTTTCATAAGTGATTTTGAAATAAGCTACAGAAATTCAGAATTTCCTTTCTGTAATTTTCCTGTTGAGAATCAGGTCAGCAACCTCCACATGCTATAGAAACAAATTAAAAACCTGGCTGACTTTGCTGTTTTCACCATGTAGTCTAACTCTAGTATTAAATGTTACAAAATTTTTCTTCTCAGTTATGGATAAGTGATAGGAAAAAAATAAGGTTTTTCTCTTAATGGGACAGCAATTATACAAATTAATAAGTTAGCCAGACACAGGACTTATTTCTAATTTAATGACCTTTCTCAGATTTGCTCTTTGTCCCATTGATGTCACTTACAACAAAAGTAAAACAAAACAAAAACTCTTGTCCTCTGTCTGTTCTAAAATTTTACCTTTCATTTAATTGTATTTCTTTTATTCCCCTCAATCTATGGTTCCTCAGTCTTGTCTTGTGTTAAAGAGCACTGGTGTTTTTAGGGAAGTTCCACAGTTTACCCTTGTCTGATGTTTAACCTTATTTATTTATTTATTTAGATTTATTTATTTATGCATACAAGCTGGGGTACAGGCCAGAGGCGTGGGGCGATGAGAGGGTTCACCAGAGACAGAGTGGGGAGTAGAACAGGCAGATCGACGGAAATACACTGCTGAGGGGAGCAGCAGGCAAGACAGGAGAGGTCTGCCGCGCCATGTGGGAATCTCCCAGGCTGGGGGTCGAACTGTGTCGCAGCTGCCAACAGCTCCACAGCACAGCACTTAACCACGGCGCTGCGCCACCAGGGAGGCCCTCTATCTCTTATTCTATTACATTCTCTTGAAGCAAACAATTTAAATACAAAAGTTTCTCTAGATTGTAGCAAACATTTGTCTTAGCACCCTGCCAGGAGGTTCATCCTTGTGGCGGCAGTGCTGAGATTTAACCCCTAGACCACCAGGGAGGCCCCATAATTGCATGTTTGCTACAAGGGATAAAAAACATTGAAAGAAACAACAGATGGCATCATAACACCTTGTCTTTTGAAGGTCTCACAATGCAAGAGTAACAAAAAATAGTTGTTTCACTTGGGAATTTCATTTTCTTCCATTCTCCACTTGTACATGTGATTTCCCCAGTATTCTCTCCATAGAATCAAATTAATTTCATTATGGCTAAATACTTGAATTGGCCCAGTGTTCAACACCACGAGAAGAATTCTGTATTTGGTAGTTGCGGACTCAGCTCCTTAAATAGTTTCCAATGATTCAAGAAGACATCCCTATATGATAAGGGTCACTGTCCTTCATGACTTAAAAATCTTGTATCTTGACATAATTAGATATACATATGTTCTTAAAATCATCGTATGAACATGTTTAAGGTATTGAAGAGGTTAAAGTTTTATCGCCATGCATTTTATGGAAATGAATTTGTTTTGGGCATTATCTGTTAACATTAAATGATGCTGTTGAGAAGCTCTTGGTTGTTCTCTGATAAAAAGTTAATTAAAGTATCATTCTGCTAACATATTTAGTATGCTTTGTCGTTCCTGTATCTTACGATTGGGCTATCAACAGAATATGTACAAAAGGAAAGATGAGTAAAAGTTAGGAGATTTGGAAAATATCTTAAATGACATCAATCAGAAATTCGTGTAGGGTAACTTTCCATGCCATATCCATGTCAAACTTTCAACAATTCTCACATGAAATATTCATTTGAAGTTTACTGAAAGATACAAATGAGTCAGTTTCTTTCTTGGATAGGACATATGAATGCATAAATGAAAAGAAAGAGTGGCCATTGAAATGTATTTGACTTCAGGCAGCCTATTCTGTCACCTTAAAAAAACTGGCAAACATTGGGGCCTCCCTGGTGGCACTCCGGATAAGCACTGCGCTGTGGAGCTGTCAGCAGCAGTGACGTGAGTTTGATGTCCAGCCGGGGAGATTCCCACATGGCATGGCAGACCTCTCCCGCTGCTCCCCTCAGCAGTGTATTTCAATCGATCTGCCTGTTCTGCTCCCCACTCTGTGTCTGGTGAACCCTCATCGCCAACCCACGCCTCTGGCCTGTACCCCAGCTTGTATGCATAAATAAATAAATATTATAAAAAAAAACAACAAACAACTGGCAAACACCGGAGGAAAGGAATGATAACCTAGATTAGTAGGAACTGAAAGAAAAGTGATTAAATAATTCTCTTAACTTTGCTTATCAAGTCACTACATCTATGTCAAGTGCTATATTCCATGCATATGTCTATTGCTTCAATAACTACTACTTTAAGGAAGATTGATATTTGAAGAATGAAAACAAAATCAAATTAAAAGTAAGCATGATAGCATTCACCCTAGAGGAGAACAATATTAGATTAAAAGCAAAAATTCTCAAAATACTACTTATGTGGATATAACTTACTGAATTTTTTGTGATTTTATAAAAGTATAAGTCATCATTTATGAAATAAAATATATTAAATATAATGCAATGTATTTCTCTTTTGATTATGTGAAGATGTGAGCATCTATCTAAGTGTTTATAGCATGAAAAGTTATCATTTAGTCAAGATTTCTTCTATCTCTAAAGCATACTATTTAGATTAATAACTGCACTGGCACACTGATTCTACATTTAGAAGCTGTTTCAAAGAGACATTACTTTTTTCCAAGTTAATTGTTAGGAACATATGCTAGCAAAGCAAAATAAGTACTGAATAAGATTTTACATTTTGTGCAAAAAGAATACATTTAGAGTAATCCCTTGAAGTCATTTTATAAATCCAACTTCATGCTTACATGATTTTGCCTCTGGGAAGACATAAGACGGAATGTATCTTCCCAGCAAAAATGCAGATATTAACATGGTGTTTTAGGCAGATGTTGTTACAGATGCAGAGAAAAGATTTAGGATGTGCTTTGGCCAAGCAGCAGAAATTACTGTCTCACAGATGAGTAAGCACCCATCTCAAACACCCTGTCACTAGATTGTAGTTCTGTGTAACAGATAATGAAAAACCATCTGTCCATTGCAGAAATTTGCCAAGAGGACAGCCCAGTATACCACTTAATTTCACTACATTTAAAAATGAAATAACAAACAGCATTTTTTTTTGTTTGTTTGTTTTTTAAGATTTATTTATTTATGCATACAAGCTGGGCTACAAGCCACAGTCATGGGGCGGTGAGAAGGTTCACCAGAGACAGAATGGGGAGCAGAACAAGCAGATCGACGGAAATACACTGCTGAGGGGAGTAGGGGGCGAGGCAGGAGAGGTCTGCTGCGCCATGTGGGAATCTCCCCGGCAGGGCTTCGAACTTGCATCACAGCTGCCCACAGCTCCACAGCATAGCGCTTAACTGCTGCGTCACCAGGGAGGCCCCATACAGCTTTTGTTAACAGTTTAATTTTTTTCCGTAATATTTGATAAGAAGAGCTCTCTAAATACCTTGACAAACTCAGTATGGAAAAATGCATTTTGTGGTTCAAGATGAAAAACAGAAATGTCTGGTTTTGACACAAATGAAAACAAGGTTTAGTTGTTATAAATCTATTTTATCCTTTTTAATTATATAGTTTACTTTTCAGAGGAGTTTTAGGTTTACAGAAAAGGTACAGGGCACAAGGTACAGGGAATTGGTATATACTCTCCCCCTGCTCTTAGTTTCCTATGTTACTAATGTTTTGCATCGATGTGGTACATTTGTTATCATTGAACCTATACGCTTACATTTTTATTAACTTTCATAGCTCATAGTATAGATGAAGGCATTATGTGCAGGTATGTTATACATGCCTCTGTTATACATACTAAACAATTGATGTTATGTAGCAACATTATAGTATCACACAGAATGTATCACTGCTCTGAAAATCTCTCGCATACCACTTCTCTCCAAGCACTCGTCCCTTCAGTCCCTCACAACCTCTGTCATTCTTACTGTCTCTGTAGCTTATCACTTCTGGAGTGTCCTGCAGTATGTACTGACCCCTTTCACTTTGCAATGCACCTTTATGTTTACTTAATCTTTTCCATGACATCATATATCATTTCTTTTTTTTTTTAAGATTTATTTATTTATGCATACAAGCTGAGGTAGAGGCCAGAGACATGGGGCAGTGAGAGGGTTCACCCAGAGACAGTGGGGAGCAGAACAGGCAGATCAGAAATACACTGCTGAGGGGAGCAGAGGGCGAGGCAGGAGAGGTCTGCCTCACCATGTGGGATTCTCCCCCGGCTGGGTGTCGAACTCACTGCTACCGACAGCTCCACAGTGCGGCGCTCAACTGTTGCACCACCAGGGATGCCCCCATCATTCTTTTTATTGGTGAATTTTATCATATGTATCTATCCATCTACCACCTATCATCTGTCTGTATTGGTTTCTATATGTACTCATATGTGGATATATACACACATATACACATGAAGTTATCACTGCAGTCAAAACAGCATATATATCACTATTAAGTGTTTCCTTGGTTCAATTTTTTAAATTAATAGACTAAAATTAATAGACTAAAATTAATAGACTATTTTTTGAGAGTTTATTAAGTCTATAGAAAAATTGACTGAAAGTAACCACAATTCTTATAAATGTCCTGAGACACATCACCCTATTATTAGGGACTTGCTTTGGTGTATCATTTACTAAAATTATTAAATTGATATTGACAAATTATCACTGAGTAAGTTAACATTGTTATTAACTGTTGATAAATTTTATGTATCCATCAAATTGATGGGGCTGTGATGCCCATGTTGGTGGTCAAACAATGCTTTGGATGTTTCTCTGAAAGTCTTTTCGGATGTCATTGTATTTAAATTAGTGGACTTGGAGTAAAGTGAAGCAGTCTGCCCTCCGTTGTGTGTAGGCTGCCTGTAGTCCTCTTACTCCTGGATAGAGCAGGAGACTGACCCGCCCTGAACGGGGTGGGGGGGGATTCAGCCAGCGGATGACTTAGTATATGAACCGACACTTAGGCTTTTCCCTGTCATTCCAACCTGTGACTTTGGATATGAATGGCAGATTTTGATCTTCCAGATTCCATAAGTATATGAATCAGTTCTGTTGAAAAACAAAAACAAAAAAACAAAAAACCTTTATGTTTGATATCTGTGAGCTATTGGTTTTGTGTCTTGGAAAACTTTGACAGATACAAATTTATTTATAAATTTCATAATGTCATTCATTTCCATTACTTCTTGTGTCATAGTCTTTCTAAATACTAGTAATTCTTGATCAGTATATACCATTAATATTGTTTGGATGGCAATTCTTGTTGCTGCTATCGAAAACCTGCAAATACTTTCTTATTGCATTTTTTTAAAATTTTAATTTGTTCATTTGTTGAATTGAGGTAACTTTGGTTAACAACATTGTGTATGATTCCAAGGTGTAGGTTCACCCTTCTTCAAATATATGTCACATATGGGGCCTCCCTGGTGGCGCAGCGGTTGGGCGCAGTGCTGTGGAGCTGTCGGCAGCCTATGATGCTAGTTCGACGCCCAGCCAGGGAGAATCCCACATGGCGTGGCAGACCTCTCCTGCCTCCCCATTGTTCTGCTCCCCACTCTGTCTCTGGTGAACCCTGTCGCCACCCCAAGCCTCTGGCCTGTACCCCAGCTTGTATGTATAAATAAATAAATCTTTAAAAAAATATATATATGTCACATACCACAGCCACGACCCAAGCACCAAGATTTCTAGGGATTGTTTTAATTTAGTTCTGTCCCTTTGCATTGTTTGTTTATATTCCACATATGACAGAAATCATCTGGCATTTGCCTTTTTCCTTCTGACTGACTTTGCTTAGCATAATCCCCTCCAAGCCCTCTTTCGTATGCTTTTGTATTACCTTTTTAAAAATTCAGAGTACTTAAAATACACAGTATATTCCTCATGTATTACAATAGGGACATATGAAGAAGTTAAGCAATGAAATATTAGG